>VWZF01005095.1:5300-30300 GCA_013396755.1 Sclerurus mexicanus
TCACTGGTCTTCTTGACCACCTGGACACACACAGGCTCATGTTCAGCTACTGTCAGCCAGGTCCTTTTCCACTGGACAGCATTCCAGCCGCTCTGCCCCCAGCCTGTAGTTTTGTATGGGGTTATTGTGACCCAAGAGCAGGACTTGTCACTTGGTCTTGTTGAACCTCATACCTTTGGCCTGGGCCCATCAATCCAGCCTTTTCAGATCCTTGGTTTGCTTTGCTTGTGTGTGAGACTTTTGATTTCCCTATTAAACTGGTTTTTATCTCAACCAACATCTTCTTCCACTGTGGGGGAGTGAGCGACGGGCTGTGTGGGGCTGAGTTGCCAGCTGGGGTTAAACCATGACACACTGGAACAGGTTGTCTGGAGCAGTCTTGCAATCTGCATTCTTAGAGATGATCAAAACTTGACTGGACAAAGCCCTAACTTTGAAATTAGCTGTGTTTTGAGCACTGGGTAGGAACAGATGACTTTCAAATCTTTCGTTAAACCTAAATTATTCTATGATTTTTTTAAGCTCCACCTGCTTAATAAAGTAAATTGAACTCATAAAAACAGATAATATCTTGGACAGGTGCACAGATGAAGATAGAGTGGAATAGGGAGTTTGGCAGAATAATCTAGGAGATAAGTTCATTTCAGTGGACATGATGAGGCACTAATCACCAAACAAGGATAAGAACTCTTACAAGTTAAGAAGTTGGCACAAAGATATTTTCATGTGAATTAATTACATGAAATTGTCTGCTCATCTTAATGTAAAAAGACCGTAGTGGGAAGAATGTCACACATTTAGAGGAGATGCCACTGTGAGTTTCTGTAACATAATGTAACATAACTTTTAGAAAGGAAGAAGCAGTCAATTCTGGAATACTTTTCTTGAAGTCTTGCAAACTCGATCACTAGCTCTGCATGATGTTGCAGAAGCAAGGGGAACAGGTTTGCTAAAATAAACATGGTCATAGAACTGCATTAGCCTTAGAAATCAAATTATTTGGGCTGTTGATTCTATGCCATGATAAAAAATTCTGATGTGTAAGAAATGAAACTCTCTGTACCATAATCTTGTTAGTAGTTCTGCTGGTCATGATCATAATCTCTTCACAATATTAGATATGAAAAAATACCAGGATTTTAACCATATATATTCTGAAAACAGAAGCATTTTCTTTGATAAACTGACAGACACTCTTACTTTGCCGTTTGTTCTGAGCACTAGATCATATTTGAAATCATATCATTGTGAAACTTGGAAGAGCCAAGCTAATGCTTCTGCACAGGTCTTTCTCCTGCTCCCATTTTCTCCCCATTTCCCTATATATAAAGCTTACGTTGATTCTGCACTCAGCAGACTTATTTTGTAAGCTTCAATGTTTCTTAATGTTTCTGGCATGTTAGAAAATGACCACAGCAGAAAAAACCCTCTCATTGTTTTCTGCTAGATTAATGAGTTAGATCAGTGCACTGAGCAGCTTGACAAGTAGCAGCTTTAGCACCAGGGATGAAATAAGATAGCTTAGGTTTGATATATGGGAGATGGGAAGACTGCGTGTGGGAAAGAACGGCATGCAGCAGGATTTATATGGTTGGCAGTATTGGACTGTTGGTGTGTTTAGCTGCGGTCTGAGTTAACAGTCTGGCTGCTGTTCTCAGTCTAATATGGTTTTAGGAGGTATATATGATAGTGATAATTACCTCAGAATTTGTGAATATATTATACTGTTAGCTGTGTAGATAATGCAGTCTAATTTTATAGACTGTCATTCACTTTTACCATCATAAAATACTGTCTCCCTGAATTTTGTGGTAGAGTCCAGTTCTCACCTTAAATTCCTATTGTACATCAGGTAGGAAGAATTGTTTCAAGCAGTGATGGGAGCTACATTAAAGTGGTTTAGTCTTTTAGGCTAGTAAGTGGAAAATAACATGAAGCTTAATTGTGAGTACAACTCACAGCTTGATCTAAATTGGATAGAATGCAAAAGGTCTTTCAGGCAGTCAAGGAGCTGTGATGAGCAAAAGGTGGAGTCCAGTCATGTAAGTCCAGTAGTAGTAAAGTTTCCTCTCTTTCTGCTGTGAGAATGGAGGGATGGAGTAGTTTCCTTTGTTTAATTTATTGAAGTAGGTGGGTTCTGTTGTAATTGAAAGTACAAAATCAGGTTTTCTAAAAGTAAATTAAAAATATTGAACACAAGGGAGTTGTGGAAGTGTCTTTTGCAAAACTAATAATAGATAAGGTTAAAAAGTGCTTTGTTTCTGGTAGTTACGTCAGAGAGAATACTGCAGATGTTAGAAAGAAGTACTGTAGCTTGTTCCTTTTGGTTTTGAGCATAACCATATTGTAATTCCACTGTGCCGCTGAGTGTGTTTGCTCCAAGTGAGATTTCTATTTTTTTCTGAAAAGTAAGGTATATTACCTCTGTGCTAGGCATGGAGTTGTTTTTGAAGTATCTTCTAATAGTGCGGCAGGGATTTTAAACCCTACAGAAATTCTTAGCTATTACTGAGCAACAGTGCAGAAAGTGTACTAAAAATTTAGAATTACTACTGTATCCTCACTTCGTGTCATTTTTCCAGATAGTGATATTTTGCCCACTTTGTTTCAAAATCAAAGTAAATATTCTGAGCTTATAATAATAATCCACAGTTACACATCAGTATAGGACAACATCATGCAGTTACACATCAGTACAGGACAGCATTACTAGTTTCTGTTCAAGTTATTAAAGCTTGGAAGTCATAATTTTTCATTTCTGCCATTAATGTTTGCTCATTTTTAGTAAATATCCACATATTAGTGTACCACCTGCAAATTTTAGAGAGGCAGATTAGTCTCAGTACCTGCTTGGAAGATTGCCAGGGCTCTGATGCCAGTCTTCTTGTTCCATGTAAGTGACTGCTCTTTTGATGCTTCATGTTGTGTCAGTGGACTTCTGCACGAGCAAGTGTGGCCTGTTTTTACATTTCTAAACTTCTATGGGGGAAGTCCCCTATCAGAGGTGTATGTTTGAGCAAATTCAGTAGTTCTGAGCTAATGTTCATGGAAATCTTTAAAATCTCATTACTTGAATACGGTCTAATGAAAAACTTCATGCTAGTACAGGTCAGTAGTAAGCTTTCATAGAAAAGTAGCATTTTTCTTAATTTTACAGATTGTAAGTTTTGTAGAAGAAGCACTAAAGCATTTAAAAACTTGCCAGTCATGAAAAGATAACAGTTTAAGACTACTGCATTATTTTGATTGAGAAACTTGTGTTCCACTGCTTAGGAAAAAACCCAACACAAACACCTCCCTTGCAAAGAGGATCATCACCTGCATGATATGTCAGGAACTGTAGTGATAGGACAAGGAGTAATGGGTACAAACCAAAAGAGGAGAGACTTAGAGTTAGGTACTAGGAAGAAATTCTTTGCTGTGAGGGTGGTGAGGTGCTGGAACAGGTTTGCTCAGGGAGGTGGTGGATGCCCCAGTCCTGGCAGTGTTTAAGGCCAGACTGGATAAGGCCTTGAGAAACCTGCACCAGTGGGAGCTGTCCCAGCCCATGGCAGAGGGTTTGGGACTAAATGGTCTTTAAGGTCCCTTCCTGTGCCTTAGCATTCTGTGATTCTATTCTGTGTGTCCATCCACAGAAGCTTCAGAACGATACAGCCTTTTTCATGGGGGTGGAAGTTGGGTGGTAAGAGTATGCACAGATAGGTACCTGCTCCAGCTCTCTGTAGAACAGACAAGTATTAATCAAATATGGGATTTTGAAATGTGTAGGCATTACCTTTTTATGTTGGATTAATTTACTTACTGTCGGTTTTCTTCCAATGTAGCCAGCAGCCAGCTTCGGGTGTAGCCTATTCCCACCCGACCACAGTTGCCAGCTACACTGTCCACCAGGCACCAGTTGCTGCGCACACGGTCACTGCAGCCTATGCCCCAGCAGCAGCCACGGTGGCTGTGGCCAGGCCGGCCCCAGTGGCTGTTGCAGCTGCTGCCACAGCTGCTGCCTATGGAGGGTATCCCACGGCACACACAGCCACGGATTATGGCTACACGCAACGGCAGCAAGAGGCCCCACCACCACCACCTCCTGTCACCACACAGAATTACCAGGTGAGTTCCTGTGGCGTGATTTTTAAATGATACCCTTAAAAGGAGGAAGGCTGTTCGGAAAAGAAAATGTGGTTTTGTGAAGCTGCTCCACAGTCTTGTCTCAGCTAAGTGGTGTTTGCGTAGTGTGCAGTAAACTGGGTCGTGGAACTGATGGAGCTGAAAAGACTGTTCCAGTAAAAATTTTCAGTTCAGGTAGAATAGTTCCTTTGTCAGGTTCCTGGGTGCCATAGGAGCTGTAGTCCTATCCAATCCATGACAATAGAAGATTGCCCTAGAAGGTAAACTACCCTGTAAATACTTTTTGGGTGCCTACCCTCTGTGAGATCCCTGCCTAACCTCCTGTGCATACAGGCTTCTGCAAAAAGGAGCTTTTCATCTTGAAATATTGCGTCTCTTGTTTCAGGTTTTTAATCCTAAATTTACCAAGGCATTATCTAGATTCTAATTAGCAGTTTGGTTTGTTTAAAAGGACTATATTATTACAGCATGTCCTCAATTGTTTTGCACAGCTTCTGTAATTTGTTACATATCGTAATTATGAGGTCAGTGATTAGATACATTTAAACCAAAAAGAGAGTCCCCCAAACTAAATAATTCCTGTTTACACATGTTGGATGGAAAAAAGATTTTATGCTTAAATTTCTTGGAATTACAAAGTATTTTTATACATTAGTGTATTTCAGCTGTAGTAGTTCATGCCTTGCTACTCTTCAGTTGATCAACTCTTTGTGATTTACCATAAACATGGGGAGAATGAGAGAATATGTGTACGTACATAGAGTGCCTTCCAGGTCATCCCCTTTTCAGCTTACTAGACATCTCCCGAGTTTTAAATGTGTTAAATGGGCTGCTTGCCTTGCCTGTATAGACTACTTGTCTACCACTTCCCCTACTGGGAAGAAGGCTTTCGAAGTACCACTTTCATACTCCAAAAAACATAGCCAAGAAAAATGTTGTTAATTATGGGATTTTTTAAGACAATATATGCTTATGTTTCTAACCTTGTGAATTTATTTGAGATTGTAGAAAATTCACATTTTGTGGAGATCTGTGGTGGGTTTTTGCTTCATAGTTTGCAGAAATAGAATTTGATACAGTCATTATTAAAAACTAGTAAGAGTATATGCTTTGAAATAAAAAAAATAGTTCGGAAGGAAAAGTGATTTAATAGCATGAAGTTAATTCCTGTATTAAGTCTGTAAAAAATCAGTAGGGTTGTTTCAGGCCTGAGGCATCTATAAATGCAAATTTAATTTCTTTAATATGTTTACTTATATATACTCTGTATGTGGATGGGGGTTTTTATTCTACTTCAGTATGCCAGAATAAAATGCTTTCTTTGTTTCACTCTGCTAATGACTTTTACTTCTCTAGATAGGTACCTAAAGGTGATTTCTCTGTTTTGAATTCTTAGGATTCCTATTCTTACGTCCGATCTACTGCCCCAGCCGTAGCTTATGACAGCAAACAATATTACCAGCAGCCAACAGCGACCGCGGCGGCCGTGGCTGCTGCTGCCCAGCCTCAGCCCTCAGTGGCTGAGTCGTACTACCAGACAGGTAGGTGGCATGATTCACACTGCTCTCCTTACTCACAGTCTGCCAGCTACGTTAATACCTTAAAAATAGTTGTTTGAATATTTCACTTTTTTAGGTCGCGTATTCTCTGTTAATGTGTTTGAATAATTTTCTACACCTAGAGCTTCAGCATTATTGTGACATAGCCATAAGTAGCTGCCTCTGAGGTTTGGTTTATTACTAAATAGACTTAAAACATACCTCTAGGCAAATTTCTTACTGATTTGTCTAGAAGCCTTGCTGAAGTAGGTTCAGACAGTCAGTGTTGGGTTCAGATAATAACTTGATTAGAATTACTCTTTTAATTCTTTATTTACTTCATGTATGTACTTTGTTAATTATTCATATCATGATTGCTACAAATCACGAGTCCTATTTATTTTTTTTTACTTCACTTAGGAATAAGAGGAAAGTTTACGTGTGCTTTGGTTTAGTGTACTCTAGTAAAACCATTAGGTGAGAAGTTTGTTTAAAAACATGGTAGTACAGTTAAAAATAAATAAATGTGAGGCTTATTGGTGTGAGCTGTGACATGATTAAATCATTGTGCGATACGTGGTATACAATGCATAATCATGACAGTAAAGCACAGCTCTAAAAACCAAAACAAATGAAACAAAAAACCAAAACAAAGCCCCACCTTTTACACATTTGTTCACAAGCATGTTGTTAATTATCCCTTAATGTGGTTTGCATTTCATTCAACTAAAACATATCAATATTTGTACACTTGTATTTTCTATCCTAATCAGCTCCGAAAGCAGGATATAGCCAAGGAGCAACTCAGTACACCCAAGCCCAGCAAACACGACAAGTGACAGCTATAAAACCTGCAACCCCAAGTCCAGCAACAACTACATTTTCTATATATCCAGTATCCTCTACTGTGCAGCCAGTAGCAGCTGCAGCTACTGTTGTTCCATCCTATACTCAAAGTGCAACATACAGTACAACGGCAGTGACTTATTCTGGTAAACAAAATTTTTGCATATTTTGTTACTGGGTTTTAGCAGTTCATGTTCAGTTACATCATAGTCTACTAAGAAATATCAACCGTTGTAATTTTCTTGTATCTTTAGAAGAGGTTTGATGTCTTATGTGCCTGTTTGGTTACATGTGAGGATATATAAATGGCATTGCTACATGAATGGTGACTTACTGTAAGGTTTGAGAAGAGATTGCGGACAGAAAAAACAAGGAAATGCATCCACACAAATGCTTCCCCCCGGGAAATGAGAAGGGAGCATGCAGTTACAGGAACAGGGAGGAGCAGTTCAGTATAAATCTTGGGCTGTCTTGACCCGAAGCAGAATGCAAATGGATGCTGAAAAAAAGACTTTAATTCAACCGTTAAGAATCCAGGAAGTAGTTAAAGAGGAAAATGTGTTAACTTTATAGCTAGGTGGTAATCAACTGGCATGCTACAGCTACCTTAAACTTTTTGTTTTGTTTTGTTTTCTTCTTAAAAAGGGATTTTAGTATTTCCTTGAGACAGAGCCCAGTTTCTGTGTTTTATGAAATTACGATACTAGAAATCAAGAACTGTGTAGCCAGGTTTTAGTGACCAAGCAGCTTCTCTGCACTAAAAGAACTTAAATCAGTGTAATAGGATATAATAACAGTAGACATTCTGTCTTTTATCTTCCTTTTTTTCCTCCTTTCTCTATGTAATGTCTGTCCTCCTTGCTGTTTGGAAACATGAACAGCAAATCTGTTTCTGAAAGGTTTCTTACTTCATGTGGCCTTCAATAAACCTTTCACTGAAATTCTTGTTCCATCATACCCAATTTTACCAGATGAACTAGGAAATTTTGAATGTTCTTTAGGAGTGCTTTGATATATCTTAACTGTGTGTCTGCAAAGATGTGTCTAAAATGGAGTGTGCTCCAAAACAATTGGTAGCTGTGTTTTTGTGTACTATGAAACATCGAGCAAAATTCAGACTGCCTGACAGGAGCTCAGTAAATTATTTATATCTTGCCCTGCCCCTCTGTTATGGAACATGATTTGAATTAGTGCGTCATGTAGTTGATCTGTGGTACACAGTGATGTAACACTTGTTTTATTTTGATTTTTGAGGTACCTCTTACTCTGGCTATGAAGCCGCAGTGTATTCAGCCGCGTCGTCCTATTACCAACAGCAGCAGCAGCAGCAACAGAAACAGGCGGCAGCAGCAGCTGCTGCTGCTGCTGCAACAGCTGCTTGGACAGGGACCACCTTTACTAAAAAGGCACCATTCCAAAATAAGCAACTGAAACCAAAACAACCTCCCAAGCCTCCCCAGATCCACTACTGTGATGTTTGCAAGATCAGCTGTGCTGGACCACAGGTACCTGTATTATGTGATATTCTACTCTACACTTTATTTGTAATTTCTTCAGCTAAAAATCTGACTCTGTTAGGAGTCACAGAATGGCATGAGTTGTAAAGGACCTTAAAGGTAATCTTGTTCCAACTCCCCTGCCATGGACAGGGACCTTTCACTTGACCAGGTTGCTGACAGCCCCATCCAGGCTGGTCTTGAACACTTCAGGAATGGAGCATCCGCAACTTCTCTGGGCAAAAACTGTTCCAGTGCCTCACCACTCTCACAGTAAAGAATTTTTTTCTAATACTTAAACCTACTCTTTTTCAGTTTGAAGCCATTCCCCATTGTCCTGTCACTACATGCTCTTGTAAAAAGTCCCTCTTCATCTTTCTTTTAGACTCACTTCAGGTACTGAAAGGCCCCAGTTAGGTCACCCCAAAGCGTTTTTCTTTCTGTGCTGAAAAAACCTCTCAACCTTTCCTTGTAGGAGAGGTGCTCCATTTCTCTAATCAAGAATATTTATTAATTTTTAAAGACTTGATTCTGTACTTCTACTAAAGGAATAATTAAATTAAAATGTGTACTATTATAGAAAGAATTCCTATGAGAAGACAAAAGGATAGATCCCCAAGCTTGTACAGAGAAGCTTCACCTGTGTTTTGAACTTCAGAATTATTTGAAACTTTGCTTTTGATTTGCTTATTTAGCATAACAAACTTCTTAGAAAATACTTTTTGAAAGCTATGGGATTACATAAATTATGTGAGTGGTAAACCTGAAAATTTATTCTTCACTGTATTCCAGCATCCCACTTTAGTTTCACTGTGGGTACAAATGCATATAAAGTAGATTCCAAGTCATGCAAAGTGTTAAGATGTGTGTCTGGCTAAAATGCTCCTTTTCCTTAGGTAAACTTCTCATTATTTCCCACCCTGTGTGCTTGCTAGATTGCCAGTGTTAATACAGGAACTCAGATCAACTTCTGCATTTCATTTTCAATACAGCTTTATTTATGCATTATCTTCTTTTAAGTTGACTTTTCTGCTTATCTGAAGAGAGATGATGCCTGTGGTCTTACAGTTTGAGGAAGAACCAAAATCAAGAATAATTAAATGCAGTGCAGGAAACTGCAGTTTTCTGATCATACCAAGTTTTCAGTGGTAATATCTGTTGACCAGTACTTGACTGGGGAAGTGAGAATTTAGAGAAAAAAAGCCTGCATTTTTTCACCTAACCATGAAGTGCTGGTGGTGGAGAAAATTTATTGGTCTTGAAAGTGGCCCATTAATACCTCAGAGCGTGTCATACAGAGTAGATGTTCAGGGTAGGAAGTATTTCTTGAGTGAAGTGTGTGCTTTATGCTATGTTGAGTATTACATGTGTTCACGTGAATGATGAATGAGCAGTACAAAGAAAGCTTATTGTGTGTATATTGTTTATTTAAACAGACGTATAAAGAACACTTAGAAGGCCAGAAACACAAAAAGAAAGAAGCGGCATTAAAAGCTTCCCAGAACACCAATAGCAGCAGCACTTCTGCTCGTGGAACTCAGAATCAGTTGCGCTGTGAGCTTTGTGATGTGTCTTGTACAGGGGCAGATGCTTATGCTGCCCATATCCGTGGAGCCAAGCATCAGAAAGTAAGTTTTCTCTTGTTCTTACTATGCAAGTCAGTATCTAAATTCTAACCATCATTTTTTCTCATCTTAAGAAAGGAGAAGATATGCAGAAACAATATAACTTGAATTATTTTATTTAAAGAGGTTTACTACTTTTTATTTCAAACTTGTCTTTAAACTTACAATTAGAAAGGCCTTGTTCAAAGAAAGGGGAGAAAATATTGCCCTGACATTAATCAGAAGAGGATATCATGAGATAAGCATGTAAATCGTAGGAAGAAAGTGTGGATTTAGATGAGGACAAGAGTCACTGAGGAAGTGCAGTACAATGTTTTTGCCCACTAACACTTTTCAAGACTTCGTGAGATTCATCCTACTTCTCTGGTGCTGTGAAGTTTGGATGCATTTAGATGGACATTCTGGAATAAAATCTGTGGGCTGCATTGTGAAACATTTTGGCCTGTGTTTCAAATTTGGCCATACAACAGAAATGCAATGGTAGAATAGAATGTGTGTTTAGATATTACAGATTTGCCTCAAAACTCTGGAAAGATTAATGTCGCTAACAAATATAATACTAATACTCAGGTTGTATAGCTCTTCGCATCTCAGAACACAGGCATCAGTAACATTGTTCCTATTAAAATAAATAAATCTCATGGCAGATTTAAAATAAATTTCCCACAAGACAAACTTGTCTGGTGTTTTGTTCTTTCTTTAATAAATTGGATCATTACTTTTTTGAGTTGTACCAAATAACTCAGTAGTTATATGGAGTATAGTATATGTTATATATTTGGATATAATTTTCTCTTTTTGATTGATAGTACCTAGCCGCTGCTATTCTAGGTTCTTACCAGTGTAGAAATGAAATCTCAAAGGACTCTCTTTATTTCTGTGGTAACTAAATTACTGTGCATCCTACTGGAATAAAAAATTAATTTTGAAGAGTTGCTTGAACTTAGTATTGTGTGACATTAATATATCTGTATTCTGATAGGGAACATAAAAAATTAGAACAAAAACCTAAGAATTCATACAGTTGTGGGCATATCATGCTTGTTGTGGATGTGTTTGCATTTAAGGCATGTCTCAGAGATTTGTGGGTTTTTACTACTATTTCTAAAAGTCAGTCTTTAGTTTTGGTCTTGCTTGTTTTCTTATGGGTTACATCGCTGGGAACGTCTCCTCTCCTTCCTTCCGGGACGCGATATTACATGAATTGCTTTTCCAGGTGATGGTCAACAGTCCAAAAAAAGAAGTGTTATTCTGACATGCATTGTTGTGGAAAGGCTTCTGCCTTTTACTTCTGAGAATAAGCATGTCCCTCTTTACTTTCTATGAGATACTGAAGAGCTCTGAAATGCCTCTTGCATCCTCCTTGACTATTTCTGTATATGTGTCTTTTTCTCTTCCTTTTTTTTAAAAAAACCCTCAAAACAATACTTTTGCCCAAGGCAGCTCTTCAGTTTTGCTAGATAAGCTGGAAATACTTTCAATATGAATACTCTCCAAATGTAGTAGTCAAAAGAGACAGTGTTGTTGACTTTTAATTAAATTACTTAAATTGTTGAAATGGTTACAAATGTTGGTTGGAACCAAAATAGTTCAGTGTGCTACACTTTTGGAGGGAGAATAAAAAGCAACCAGAGAAAATAGAGACATTGAAACAGTGGGAGCAAAATGTTTTCTTTAGTTTTGCTGACTTTGGAGTTTGATGAGTATCTGTTCTCATTCACACAGCTGTGGGAGTACATGCATTAATTTCTCATGTAAGTAAGCAATGTGAGATAGATATTAACTGTTTCCTTGTAATACAAATGACAAGAGCTTTCAAGACTAATTTTTGTAAAAAAAAACCAGCTAGCTTTTTAGTTATATTGATCTTTGGGATACATAATTTTGTATAGTTATCCCAGGGAGATCATATTATGAATTTCTCTTCATACTTACAGGTAGTGAAGTTGCATACAAAACTTGGCAAACCTATTCCTTCAACTGAACCAAATGTGGTTACCCAAGCTACTTCCTCAACATCCACATCTGCTTCCAAGCCAACTGCCTCTGCTTCAAATATAGCAACTAGCAGCAGTACTGTGACCTCCACTGTTGCATCCTCTGCAGTGAAAATTCTTACTCCCACGGCAAACACACCACTTAACACTGCGTCCAACAGCAAAACATCTTCAACCGCTGCTAATATACCTGTAAAGAAAATATCTACACCGAAAATTAACTTTGTTGGCAAGTACAGAAGTCAGTCTTTATTTTGAAACCTCACCTATTCTCTAATTTTTTTTTAAGTATGAGTGCAGAGATACAAATGTATTTAGTTAACTTTATGCGTGAGTAACTCCGTTGTGTTTAAGGGAATTACTAATAGGTGAGAATAGGAATGTGTATGAAAGTTTCCTTCAAAATTTATGGTGTTCTATTTTGCGTGGTTGTCTCCACCTGGCCTCTCTAAAATGCTTCTTCCACCTTCATGAGTTTCTTATGGAGTAGCTGCTGGAGTATTGCAGTTCATAGTCCAGTTGGTCCTAATCTCAGTTGGTAACTGGGCAACTGAAACATCCTTGTGGAAATCTAACCATGGAAACTTTGAACTGATCAGGACAGATACTCAGAGATGGGAAACAGCTGCTCAACAGTAACCTATCGTGCTCTTCAAAAAAAACCATACAATTGCAGCACTAAGAGTATACTGCCTTTACTAGCAGAAACATAATGTTTTAAAGTACTTTTTTTGGATACATTTACACAATGACAAAGAAAGAGATTATTAAATTATATTTGGCTGAGTTATTCCAATTCTGTCCTGTCTCTTGAAAAAGCAGGGAAAAAATAACAAAAATGGTAATTTTATAAAGCAAAAGTTTTTCATGTTAAAATAAAAAACTTCAGTGTTTAAATAACTTGAATGTTGCTAAACTTATTTTTAAACTCTTTAATTGTATTTAAAAGTATGTTTAAGTTTTAACGGAGTCTAAAAGACTGATGATACTTTGGCCAGACCACTGATATTTGCAAATAAAGTCTTCAGCTTGCACATCATGTTTAGTCACATTCTCATTTTATGAAAGTTAACTTTTTTTTCATTTCTAGGTGGCAACAAGCTTCAGACAACAGGAAGCAAAATGGAAGAAATGAAATCACCTGAAAATGTTAAAACAACTCCTGCTGCTGCAGTACAAACACAGGAAGTAAAACCAGACACAGCAGCTGAACCGGTGACTTCTACAACTCTTGCTGCCCTGCAAAGTGATGTCCAGCCAGTGGGCCATGACTATGTGGAGGAGGTATTAATATGAAAATGTGTATTTTAGCTGTTTTAGTGAAGCACAATCACAGAGGGGTTGAGGTTGGCAGCGATGTCATGAGGTGCATCTGGTTCAACCCCCCTGCTCAAGCTGGGCCGCCTGCAGCCAGTTACCCAGGACCATGTCCTGATGGTTTTTGAGAATGTTCAAGGATGAAGACTGTAACTTCCCTGGGCAGCCCATGCCAGAGCTCAGTCACTCTCACGCTAAAAAAATGCTTGCTGATGTTCAGTTGTGTTTTGGTTTGTGTCCATTGCCTCTGGTCCTGGCACTGAAAAATGGCTGGCTCTGTGCTCTTTGCACCCTTCCCTCAGGTGTTTATATACATTGGTAAGATCCCATTCCCCTCCACTTCCTCTTCCCGAGTTAGACAGTCGAGGTCCCTCTGGATGTTGGTGCCACCCTGTGGCATATCAGGCACTCCTCTAGTTGTGTCATCAGCAGACTTGCTGAGGGTACACTCTGCACCATCATCCAGGTCATTATTGAAGGTGTTAAAAAGAACTGGAGCTGGTATTGATCCCTGGGGTACACTGCTGGCTCCTATCCTCCAACTAGGCTTCATTCTGCTGATCAGCACCCTTGGCCAGGCCATTCAGACAGCTTTCAGTCCACCTCACTGCATGCTCATCCAACCTATGCATTAATCAGCTTGTGTATAAGGATATTGTGGTGAGACTGTGTCAAAGGCTTTACTGAAATCCAAAGAGACAATATCAACTGCCCTGCCATCATCTGCCACGTTTCACCTGGGTGAAACCTTGCTGACTGCTCTTGATGATTTTCTTTCCCTCATTTGTACCTGGAAGTGGTTTCCAGGTTTAGCTACTCCCATCACCTTCCCTAGGATCAAGGTGAGGTTGGCTGACCTGTAATTCCCTGGGTCCTCCTTGAAGATCAGGGTGACAAGGCATTGAACCTGCAAAGGCTTGTGCATATGTTTACATTTTTGTACTGTGCATGTTTCTTTTTTGCTCAGTGGAACATTCTTCATGTGGGTGGCATGAGATAGGTGGATCAAGTCTAAAGTAAATTTTGTGTTGTGTACAGTGGTATGTAGGTTTGTAATTTACTCAACTCATATGTTCAGGCTTGAATTTAAAGCTGTGCAGTCTTGGGAATGGAAGAACTTTGTTCATTGTTCATTACCAAGCACATTGGTTGTCTGTCAGAATTGAAAGTTCTACTTTGCTTTCTTTCAGTTGTTGTGTGAACTTCTTAGCATGGTTCGAGTCAGCTAGGTAGTTTCCACTGTCATTGGATAGTTAGATTAATGAATAATGAATACATCAACTTTATAAAAAAGACAAAGGCCAAAATGTGTTATAACTTTATTTTCCAGGTAAGGAATGATGAAGGAAAGGTGATCCGCTTTCACTGTAAACTCTGTGAATGCAGTTTTAATGATCCTAATGCCAAGGAGATGCACTTAAAAGGGAGACGACACAGACTTCAGTATAAGGTTGGTAGAAATGCTAATGCTTCTCTCTGAAAATCGACCAGATGTCACTGATCACGTGTTCTTACATCTAAAGACTGGACAAAAGTAAGCACTCTGAGTAAATGACATATTAAAAAAGGTAAAGAAATATATTACCTAGGGAGTGTAGTCTTTAAAGAATAATGCAAACTGTGAAACTGTTTTTGGTTTGGGTTTTTTAAAACATTTTGAACATTGAATTTCAAATAGCATAAAATAGTATTGGTCAATGTATTTGGCAGGATAAACCATGTACGCTCTTTGTGGAGATCTTGAGATACAAGTGTTGCAGATTTTGTTAGTGATGAGTGCATTCATGCAGTTCTAAAACTGCATTTTACTCCCCTTGATTTTATTGCAGGCAAGTGGGGTATGTTAAATATGTCAGAACAACTCTGTAATCTTGAGATGAAAACAGGAAATCAACATTTAATTCATTATTTTTCTGAACTAGAAAAAAGTAAACCCAGACTTACAAGTAGAAGTAAAGCCCAGTATTCGAGCAAGAAAAATTCAAGAAGAGAAGATGAGGAAACAGATGCAGAAAGAAGAATACTGGAGAAGGCGAGAAGAGGAGGAACGCTGGAGGATGGAAATGAGGTAATGCATTGTTCTATGAATGAATGAGACAAAGCTGCAGTCAGATTGTCTGAAACTAAATTCAGTAGTTACTTACTTTGAATACTTCTTTGGGGAACTCTGTACTGTCTTATCTTAAATTATCATTATCTCTCTGGGGTTTTTGTTTCTTACTGTTCAATCCCTCTGACGAACATAGAGTTGTTAGAATTACTTTGCTATAATTTCAGACCTGCTTTTAAAATAATAATTCATTTTAGTTACCCTCTGGAGTTCACTTATTTGCTTATGACTACTAAAAAGAATTTGGTGGGAACACACAAGAATCTTTTTAGAATGGCTGCCAAGTATTAACTAGTATATGAAGAGAACACTTTGATTGGTTCACTTTAGGCGATATGAAGAGGATATGTACTGGAGGAGGATGGAGGAAGAGCAGCACCACTGGGATGACCGCCGCAGAATACCAGATGGAGGATATCCTCATGGTCCTCCAGGACCTATAGGCCTGCTGGGAGTTAGACCAGGAATGCCTCCTCAGCCTCAAGGACCAGCTGTGAGTTTCTTAAATAGAGAGAAAAAATGAAATTATACTTACCAGGAAGCACAGTTAAGAATTACAGATTAATCAGTGCTATTTCACTTGTCTCCAATGTTTCTTAATAAAGGAATTGGAAAAGTGAAAAAGAAATTATGGCATTGTAACAGTGTAGGTGGACCTGTCTTCCAAAATAAGTCCTCTGAAATGACAAGAAGATGCTTAAATATTGTTTCTTCTGAAATACAAATCACACTGGATTTCTGTAGTTTTCATTTTATTTGACTGCATTATACAATGTGTGGACAAATACTTGGATAAAAAGTGGCTGGATCATCAGTCTCAAAGGATGGTGCTTAGTGGTGGATCATACTCAACCTCTGTGGAGTGCAATACCACATGGTTTTATCCTCACATTAGTCTGATAAAGACCTTATCAGTGATCTGAAAAGTGATGGGGTGAGTGCACACTCCTGAGATTTGCAACTGGCATGAAACTGAACCATTTTGGGGTGGGGAGAACAGCTGATGCCTCTGAGGACGAGGCCACTAACCAGAGGGATGTAGGCAGGCTAGACGAATAAAATTTCATGGAATTCTGCAAGGACAAATGCCTAATGCTGCATTCAGAAAAGAATACCACCTTGCCCTGATACAGGCTGGGTAGCAGCTCTGCTGAAAGGGATCTGGGGGTCTTGTCAAACAGCAAGCTGAATGTGAGTCAGCAGTGTGCCCTGGCAGCAGGGCCAGCAGCAACCTGAGCTTTAGTAACAAGAGCATAATCAAGAGATGAAAGGAAGTGATCAGCTTTCATTAGAACCAAACTGAAATGCTACTTTTAGTTTGGGCCTTGCCAGTAGAATAAAGATAAGATAAACCATATCAATTTCAATGTGGGGCTGACAGGATGGTCAGGGGTCTGGAATGCATGCAGACTGGGATGTGGGCTTGTTCAGCATGTAGAAGAGAGAGCTTCAGTGGGATGTCATCTAATACCTGTTCATTATAAAGACAATAGACCCAGGCTTTTTACAGCCATGAGAGGGTGAAACACATCCAGCTTAAGTCAAAAGACTGAAAACAGGAAATCATCTTTTTTCATGCAGATGGTGTGCAGCCTCCATCTCTGATGGTTTTCAAAAAGCAGCAGGCTAAACCCTGAGCAACATGATGTGGTCTTACATGTTTTGCACAGAAGGTCAGACCCTCTGAGGTCCCATCCTGTGATTGTATGAAAGCAATCGTGGATACTTTATTTTGCATAATATGCAAATATTTCCCAGTTGACAGAAAGATGAGATATTTTTGTTGGGGAGGTACCTCTGATGCTGGGATTTGTAATTTGTTTAATTTTGGCACATTTCATGTCTTCAGACACAATTGTGACCAATATAGGTTCTTAAGAACACTTCAGTTCATGTATTGTTACATTTCAGTGATGTAAGGTTTGAATATTCTGTTGTTTAGCCACATGTTTGGCCTTTGGTCGCTACTTGGAAGTGCATCCAAGTTTCAGAAAACACTTTTTTGTCTGTTTAGCCTTTGCGCCGCCCTGACTCCTCTGATGACCGCTACGTGATGACCAAGCATGCTGCTATATATCCAACAGAGGAGGAACTTCAGGCAGTCCAAAAAATTGTTTCTATTACTGAGCGTGCGTTGAAACTTGTTTCTGACAGTATGACTGATCTGGAAAAAAGCAAGAACAAAGAGGGAGATGACAAAAAGGATGGCAGTAAAGACAGGTATTTTTTTAATTACTCTTTAAGAATTTCATTGTTTTTCCTTACCCTGTTACCAGTGCTTCCAGGGATTATCTTCTCTTTGGGCTTTTATACATTGTATGTGGCTATGGTCTCAGAAGTATGTGGAGTACTGTTTTATTTCACTTCTCTATGTTAAGGATTATTTTCAAGGTTTTTCCATTATTATTTTAAATACAACTTTTAACTGTAATTCACAGAGCTTTGAAGGGAGTTTTACGGGTCGGCGTTTTGGCTAAAGGATTGCTGCTCCGTGGAGACCGAAACGTCAATCTTGTTTTGTTATGTGCTGAGAAGCCTTCTAAGTCATTGCTCAGTCGTATTGCTGAAAGTCTTCCTAAGCAACTTGCAGTAAGTAGAATTTTGGGGTTTAGATTGGAATTTTTGTAGAAGTACTGTAAAATTCAAGTTAAATATCAGCAGGGCTCACTGTGCAAGATTTCATAGCTCAGGTTCAGTTTCTTTCCATTTTCTGAGTGTTTTCATCTGGATTCAGAGACTGCTGCATATTCTGTTTTCTCTGTATTGTGTCCATGCAACTATGTACTCTAGTGGTGTAATACCAATCATCATTTAATAGATTTTATTTAATTGGGAAATAAAAATGAGCACAAGAAAGACTGTTGTTCAATTATCAGCAGCAATAGAGGTAATTCTGCAGTGTTACAGAAAGCTTGCTGCCTGAAGGCCAAACTTCTCCATTCTTCATGTGGCTACATCNGCCTTTGGTCGCTACTTGGAAGTGCATCCAAGTTTCAGAAAACACTTTTTTGTCTGTTTAGCCTTTGCGCCGCCCTGACTCCTCTGATGACCGCTATGTGATGACCAAACATGCAGCTATATATCCAACAGAGGAGGAACTTCAGGCAGTCCAAAAAATTGTTTCTATTACTGAGCGTGCGTTGAAACTTGTTTCTGACAGTATGACTGATCTGGAAAAAAGCAAGAACAAAGAGGGAGATGACAAAAAGGATGGCAGTAAAGACAGGTATTTTTTTAATTACTCTTTAAGAATTTCATTGTTTTTCCTTACCCTGTTACCAGTGCTTCCAGGGATTATCTTCTCTTTGGGCTTTTATACATTGTATGTGGCTATGGTCTCAGAAGTATGTGGAGTACTGTTTTATTTCACTTCTCTATGTTAAGGATTATTTTCAAGGTTTTTCCATTATTATTTTAAATACAACTTTTAACTGTAATTCACAGAGCTTTGAAGGGAGTTTTACGGGTCGGCGTTTTGGCTAAAGGATTGCTGCTCCGTGGAGACCGAAACGTCAATCTTGTTTTGTTATGTGCTGAGAAGCCTTCTAAGTCATTGCTCAGTCGTATTGCTGAAAGTCTTCCTAAGCAACTTGCAGTAAGTAGAATTTTGGGGTTTAGATTGGAATTTTTGTAGAAGTACTGTAAAATTCAAGTTAAATATCAGCAGGGCTCACTGTGCAAGATTTCATAGCTCAGGTTCAGTTTCTTTCCATTTTCTGAGTGTTTTCATCTGGATTCAGAGACTGCTGCATATTCTGTTTTCTCTGTATTGTGTCCATGCAACTATGTACTCTAGTGGTGTAATACCAATCATCATTTAATAGATTTTATTTAATTGGGAAATAAAAATGAGCACAAGAAAGACTGTTGTTCAATTATCAGCAGCAATAGAGGTAATTCTGCAGTGTTACAGAAAGCTTGCTGCCTGAAGGCCAAACTTCTCCATTCTTCATGTGGCTACATCTTGTTTCCTGTTTGTATGTGTCAGTCCTCTGTAGGTCCACAGTTAGCTTAGTCTTGTGTCGTAATTTTTATAATTTGGACCTTTAAAAAAACAAACATGCAATCTTAGACCATTCAGTGAAATTAATATAAACCAACTGCAGTATTTTCACAAGAAAGGAAAGTACAGAATAAAGTCTCTGCACTCTGCTGAACAAAGCCTGTCACT
The DNA here is from genome assembly GCA_013396755.1 of Sclerurus mexicanus. Classification (NCBI taxonomy): domain Eukaryota; kingdom Metazoa; phylum Chordata; class Aves; order Passeriformes; family Furnariidae; genus Sclerurus; species Sclerurus mexicanus. Next base: position 24,526 of record VWZF01005095.1, read on the forward strand.
GTAGAGTCCATACCACAGTATTAATATTTCAGTGCAGTCTGATAAACTGCTCAACAGAATCACTGTCATGGTAGAAGCTTTAGCAAGATCAGATTAACTAGAAAGTAGTCTCAGGTTTGCTCTTGTTTGAAGTTACAGAACAGAAGTCAATTTGAAAAATGCACATCTTGTGCTGGCTTTGTGGAGATGGCACTTCTCCATGTAGTTTGTGGAAGAAGATCACAAAGGTGACAACAGCTTCCTTTTGGGGCTATTTAGAATTATTAAAGTTAGAAGAAGCAATTGGGGGATAACCACCGTGTTAGTTACTCTTACATTTTTTTCACCTGGTGTTTATCTTGCCCTTTGTTCTTAGCACTTTGTGACAGCCAAGCATAGGATTTATTAGCAGTACCCATCCTGTGATCTTGAAAAACAACCACTGCATCTTTGCTTTTTAAAGGCTTCTATGATCCAATGAGAAACACTCGGATGACATTTTAAGTGGCATTGAGGTTTTTCTTTATCTTAAATACTGTCAAGATTTTCATTATGTAACTGTATCTAAATTTCCTTTCTGGATATTTTTTTTATTTTGCGTGCTTGGTTACTGTTGTGTGTTTTCTTTAATGATTTGGAAACAATATGCAAGTCCAGATATCTGTATATCTTTGTCGTGTGTACGGTGTTTTCTGTGACTACACAGGTGTCTGCTTCGTATAATTATTTTGCATTTCTGTCTTTCTGTTATAAAAGACTGTGTTGGAATCCATTTTCTTCCCCACACTTTTATTGACCACATGCTAATAGAAATTTCTGTTTCTTGATATTTAGGTAATAAGTCCTGAGAAATATGATATCAAGTGTGCAGTCCCAGAAGCAGCAATAATTTTAAATTCATGTGTGGAACCCAAAATGCAAGTTACTATCACACTGACATCTCCAGTCATTCGGGAGGAAAACATGAGGGATGGAGGTTGGGAAGTTGTTAAAGATGTTACTTTTTCCTCCCTTGTTTTTTTATGTTTATCTATTCTGCTTAAGATGGCATTAAGGTCCTGGAAGGCAACATGCTGGCACATGTATTTGGTCGAAACCATTTTTCAACAACCAGTCTTGGTAGAGAACAGTTGGTTAAAATAAATGCGTATATGATGCTTTTATTTAATTTTTAAAATTTCTAACTTTATGTCCAACCTCAGCTTTCTGGAAAAGGTACAAACTTGACTTTTTTCCCCTCTCTTAAAATTATGTGGAAAACGAAGTATTTTACACCAAGTGGCTATAAACTGGCTTCCTAGAGCAGTCTTGCCTTAAGAGAAAGATTGTATGGTTTTAGAAAATCAAATCACAGGTTTTTGGGTTTAAACTGGATCAGCATTACCATCACTTAGACATTTCAAATAGCAGCACCACTTAAAATGCACTTCTGTAATACTTTTGATGGTAACAGTGCTTCTAACTTTAAAAGACGATGCGATTTTTTCCAGCTCTCTGAGGTTGTTTTTTGGTCTGGAGTGCTTTTTGAGTATATTTAGGCTCCTGGTATTACAATCAGTCTTCTATCCAACTGGCAAACCCAGACTAGTACAATAAGAAATGGCTTTGTCGTTGAGCTGAAGCAGAAGGTGGAGCTTGTAAATCAATTTATATTTCTGAAGTCCACAGTTTCTATGGTGCCAGCAGTGTTGCTTTAGGGTCTGTTCTGTAACACTTTCAAAGCTCCAAAAGCTTTTAAGCCAACAAGCATGATTAATGTCTGCAGTACATTGGTTCTTTTTATTTACGGGTCAGATAAAATTAACTTTTGTTTCCTTTTAATCCTGTATTTCATAGTTGAAAGTGATCATAGCAAACAGGGTTCTGGTGTTTGACAGTGAACCTAGAAATAGGAAATCTAAGGCCGTCTCAACACATCTCATATGCAGGTTGAAAGAAATTGTATGTGTGTATGTATACGTGTGCTTGTGTATATACGTATTTATATAAGCCACGGAGGTTTTTTTATTTCATCTCATCATTACATGTCCTCTAAAATACTGAGGTTTTCATATTGCATTAGTAAATGTCCTGTAGCTGTGACTAGTGCATTATAAGCAAGCTATGTTAACAGAGTCATCCTGCATAATCAGAAAGAAAAATTTCAAGATGCATTCTGTGGTTTGGATGACTTCCAAAGAGTCTTAGAGTGTTTAGTACATTATTTTTAAGCTGTGCTTATTATTTCTAGATATAAAGGCTTTCTAACATATACTGTCACACCCAACCGATTTTACTTGTTTTCTGACAATCTGAGTGTAACATGACTCTGGGCTGAACCTGACTTTCCCATATTATTTAAGTTTATAAAGAATACATTCACTTAAAGATTTTATTACTAAATTAGACTAACCATTAAATTAAATTGCCCTTAAACATCATGCTTATTCCTTGATGTACTGTGCAAAAGTGCAGTATTGATTCCTGCTAAAATATTCAAATTCAAATTAATTATTTCTGGCCTAAAATTCTATGATGTGGACTGAAAATAAAAAACATTTCAAATTACTGTCATCAATCCCTTAATTTATGCCACCGAAAGGAAACAAATCTGTATTTTTGTCTGACCCACACCTGAGTTAAATTATCTTTGTGAGTTTATTCACTGCTGAACGCAGTGCTGCCTCTAGGCAAACAAAGTCAAGTTAAATTTCTCTTCAAGACACTGAGCAGTATAAAAAAGGATGTGCAGAAAAGTTCACTTTTGAAACTGGAGCAAATGGAAGACTGAATTGACAATTATTGCAGCAAAGAAGTTCCTTGTTGTGAAGACTGCTGCTTATTTGCTGCAGAGTAACAGTATGTGTTTGTGTTTTTCTTACTGCAGCTTCTCATGCTCTGTGTCTTACATTGGTTTAAAGTTTTCATTTTTTTTAGCCCGCTTGGGGAGCTAGTTCAGGTGTTAAGGAAGGCTTTACCGGAAGAACCAGTTTGAGTAAAGACGGGACTGAGTCTTGCACGTGGTGTAGAATCATGTTTGATGTGTAATTACATGATGAAAGGCTTAAAAAAACACAAACGAGTGAAATAAAATTGTTAACCGCATAGCTACTGTTTCTTGCAGTATTGTGCGTTTGACAGTTTACCAAATCTGGTATTCCCAGGGCTCTAACCCCTGCTGTGGAGTCTTCCTTCAGCAAACAAAGTGTACATACTTACACATCTGTGTGTGCGTGTGTGTCTTTTTTATCCTTAGCTAACAGCCCCGGTCCAAAGCCTTCTAGCAGAGGGACTTGATTCCTGTCAGGGGTGGCTACCAAGACATCGGAAGGATTTTTGACCAAGGTTTTCTAAAGCTCAGTGTCACACCTGCCATGCTTTACAAAGGAGGGGTTTGGATGCATAGGCCTAGCATCTACTGTTACTTTGTGTTTGTTTTTTTTTCTTTTTGTCTTTGTCTCTCTCCTAGAATTAAGCAGTGTTCACACTAGTCTTGAAATAGTTGACTGGATAAAACGTATTTCACATAATAAAACTTACCTAAATTGATACACCTGTTAACTTTTAATGAAGAGGTAGTGTGGACACAGCATGTCTAACTGAAGATTAACCCCTTATGTTTAGCCTAGTCGTAAGTTATACAGGGTAAGAATTTGTGCCCATGTTTTGTAAATTAAATCAGGTTTTGTCTTAGTTTAATAGGGTATTAGGTTAGGCATTTGATTTTAGTTAAATAGTCGTTAAGGGGTTAATCCTGAAATGTGAAACATAAGCAAAAATCCACAGATTAAATATTACAAGAGTTCCCTTGATCTGTTTTTTCAGTCCATGTGCAATATATGCCTCAGCAACTTCTGACTTTTTAAGGTTCAAGAATATTCTTATGGTAGCTGTTATTAGCCCGTTTTAGATGGGCATTTCCAGCACTGAGTAAGATTCTTTTCTGTGCATTTAAACTTCAATTCTTCATAGTAAAATTATTTTCCAAATTAAAGTGTCTCAGAGCTAGAAGTTTTAAATTATTTAATGAATTGTTGTGCTAAAAATTTGCACAGTGTCACCTATTTGCATATTAGTTTTAGAAGAAAGTACATAATTGAATGGTTAGGCTAGTAGGCCCAACAACACATATATTTCTTTTTAATTTCTCAACCTTACTTTGCTGCTTTTTCCTGCTGTGGGTTTTCTTAGGATGTACTCCTTGTCTCTTATATCCAGATTGTGCTTCTTTCATCTGTTAGCTTACTTGGTGTATAGGTTTGGAGGAGACTTTTTTGTTTGCATTTTTGGGTTTTTTTAATTGGTTTTGTTTTAAAAGAAACACCACTATAAATGTCTTCATTTGCTCTGAATTGCCTTGTTAGTGCAAATTTTCATCTTTCCCCTTCAACATGTAGTATGGAAGTTGGAATATTTGTGTGAGAAGATACTTGGGTTCTTCTCAACTTTGTTCTTATGAAGTCCTCTGCCTTGTATCCCCATGCAGAGCAATGGGACTGCCATATCAAAATGCTCAAATCTGAATGTAGTACTTCACATTAAATTTAATTACTGTATTGCAAAGCTATACCACTATATTAATTCATGGCTTTTTACTGCTGTATAGTAAGGTATCCTGCTAGTTACTTTACTTTTGTGATTTCAGAGCAGTATTTCTGCAACATCTCTAAAACCTTCTAGTTGCAGACATGTTTCATAAGTCTCTTTTTTTTTTAACATTGCATTCTCTGGCTTAGCTAAATTTATATCTTGCTGGAGTAAACTAAAGTGCTCAAAACAGCCAGCTGCTGTGAAATGAGTGCCATTGAGTGACAACCTTTTGTTTCATCTTATCTGTTGTATCACTAGTTATGCTACCAGTATACTTTGTTAATAGTCCCAGTAGCCATTTTCACAATTAGTAAAAAAAACTTTTAAAGGTGAACACTGATCTGATTATATCCATATAATTTTCAGCCTGAGGATACCATTTCACATTGTGCAGTGATCCCTGTTTCACTGATTAAACCACTTCTGTGGTCTCTTCGTTTTTGATAGCAAAGCAGTCAGCTTGGTGATTATATCCTTTTCTGAACATTTAAATATACAAGGTCTACTATATTTTCTTTATCTTGCAGACATTCTACTTTGTTTTTTAGACTGTTCCTTGCTTTTCTTTTTGCTGCTGAATGCTATGTAAAGCAGACCCTTTTCAGATCTACCCTTGCATCCTAAGAACACATCACATATATTATGAGCTGAGGAATTTTATTTATGTAAGAGAGGAGACTAGAAAGCAGTGGAACTCTGTAATATTGAAGAACATTTCACATTCCTTTAGTCAGGTTTTTAAAGCAAAATAATTTCACATTTAAGGTATGATAAAAATAACATAATTGCTAAACATCTAGTGCTTTTAAGATTTGTTATATTTAGTTTTTCTTCTAAGAATAGGTCCCAAATAACATGTGACCATTAAAATTTACAAGAAACTAAGTTTGAATGTTTCTACTTGGTTAAAGTGGATTTTTGTGTTCCTTCTGTCTTGTGTTCTCTGTGCTGGTGCACTGTGTCCAACCATCCTTCCTTCAGTATTTAATTTTAGGGGATATGTGTTCTTCCAGTGTTAGTTTAAATAAAGAAATACTACACATTGCATAATCTGCAATGTATTTGAAAATAACCGCAGATCTGAAGCGTAACATGCTCTTGATCTTCATACTGGGTTGATGCCCTGATCCGAATTGAACGACTGTTGTTGAACATTTACATTTGTTGCTCAAGGGATTAAACTTTAAATGGCATGTGTGACATTGAAGCTGTTTAAGGAAGTGTCTT
>VWZF01005095.1:32800-51424 GCA_013396755.1 Sclerurus mexicanus
TAATGGTCTGCAGTCCTGTGTGATTATCATACGTATTCTTCGTGACCTCTGTCAGCGGGTTCCTACTTGGTCTGATTTTCCAAGCTGGGTAAGTAATGTTCTTCTGAGTGAGTCCTTTTAAAAAACGTGGTACTGCAAGTAAAGTAAAGGGAAGTGGTACTACAATTTTTCAATTTAGTCTTTTTCAGCAAGTAAAGCAGGGGTTTGTTTGGGATTTTTGGAGGGGTTTTTTGCCAACAAATACTCAGATTCCCTCTTAAAACACTATTTTGTGAGGTTTTGTCATTTGAAACTGGCAGCAGTTATTTTTTTCCAAAAGGAATTTTCTGATTCTTTTATATCCTTTGTGGGTAGATTCTTATTCTAGGTTTTAGCATTTTTTTTCCTTACTCTGTATAAAAGAATCTACTTTTTTCTAACTATCTACTCTAAAATGCTTGGAGTTGGCTGAAGCTTATTTAAAATAATGTCAGCTGTGCCCAGATACTTCCATGATAACAGAAAGCCTACTTGAAAGAATAAATCCCTGTAAGTCTTGTTATCGTTAATATGGCCCTCCCACAAGTTGAAATGCCTCACTGCTTCAGTACAGTCTGTGGCTCTGTCACCATCAGGTTTTAATCAGCGTCATTTAAATCTCTGGGTTGTATTGGGTCAACTCTTAATTCTTGCAACTGAGTGTTCTTGAAGCATTTCTTTTGCATTGACTGTCTTAAATTACCCCTCCAGGAGTGCAACATGTGCTCCTGATATTAACAGATGTTCAGTCTGTGGACTGGACAAAGTTAGTCTGAAACAAGCCTGTGAGACATATCACGAGGAAGTAAACTTGGCTCTGACTGTTCTGTTTCACAGACCAAATCCAGTTGCACTGTGCTCCTTTTCACTTTTGGCAGGAAGGGCACTAACATTGTCAGAGCAGTTTCAGCAGTTGGCTTTATTTCAATGATAAATGTTTTATAACTCTACTAAGTTTGCAGACAATTTCTTTAAATTACTTCTGATAATATTTATTGCTTCTGGATGGAACTGGAGCAGTTACATCTGTTTTTTAAATATCTAAAGGGGAAAAAGGTAGTGCCAGTTTCTGTGCTACGTTTCATGAAAAGTACACTGAACAAAACCATTAAGAAGTAAGGCATAACTTAAAAGACAGTAAGAACTGCCCTCTTAATATCACTGTGATACTGAGTTGCCATAGAATAAACCCTGGCATACTTTTAGAAAAGCATTCTTAGAACTATTGCAATGCACAGCAGGCATGTGAGTGAAGAACAAGGAATACGTAGTTTCTTGATTTTCACATTATGTGTTCTAAGGCACGTCCAGAAGGGGAGAGGTAGGGAGCAGTGTGTCAGACCTACCTGTGTCTCAGTTCTCTCTGAAAGTGATTCCTGCTTTGCTCCTGGTACCTGATGCATTGTCAGTGACATGGGTCAGCATTGAAGTGTAGTCAGCAATTCTTTTGGCCCATGGGAAAACTCCTATGGATAAAAACAATGACAGAATGAAAGTGGTGATTTCTGCCAGTCACAGGTGGAGTTTCATAGATTGAAGAAACACAGTTTTCTGGATCCAGATCTTTTCCTAACTTATATACTAGAAACCTCTTACAAACCAAAGAGATGCCAGAGCTTTAAAAAAAACCCCACTTAAGTAGTTGTAAAAATAGAAAGTATTAGGAAGTCTAAATATTAGTAGCATTAGTAGCACTTTGTGTGCCTAAAAATAAAAATTAAATTAGAAAAATTCTGTCAAGTTCCTACAAGTTAGAAGAAACTATTATTCAAGTTTGATTTTTTTCAAACTTGAAATCCAGCTTTTTGTGCACATAAACACCAGGGCATCATAATTCACCCTGGGACTGAGTTGTAGACTGTGAAGACTATGAGGATCCAAAAGAACTGAACTTGAATAAATGCAAAAATGTGATCTGATTTTTTCTTTACTGGTGCATTTTGCTTCATACTTGTAAACCACAAAATTACTGTTGCCAAGTCCTGAGCAATAGAGTGGGATTGTGGAAATAACATGCTCAAGAACTGGAATTTTTCAGTTAAATGGAGCTAAAATAGACGGGAATGGGCACTCTTAGTGAAGGATTTGGAAGCACTGCCTCTGTTTATTTGCATACCTGAGAATAAGCATTTACACCTGAAAAGGAAAAAAAGGTAGCATTTGAACAACTGTAAATGCAATGAGGAGGAAAAGAACCAAAAAAGTGCCTCCAAAAAACCTGCCTAAAACCAAGAGAGATACAATTAAACTTGCCAAGGAGGTAGGAGTGAAAGATCCATTTAATGTTTGGAAAGAAAACTAAGGAAAGCTAGTCTTTACGAGTAATCTTTTATAAGATTTTGCTGGGAAAAAACAGTGTCTTATAAAAGTAAGCAATGACAATAGTCACAGGAAAAGCACCAGTGTATAAAATACAGCTAATGCTTTAAACCATTTTAACTAACATCAAATAATGTGTAATGTAAATTTTAGAAAACATGTTTGTTATAGAATAGTTTTTTCTCCCTTGTTTGACATCTGAGTTAGTGTTAGGCAACAACCAGGAGAAAACTTGCTGTGAACTTAATTTATGCCAAACTGAAGAACTATTAACCACTTAAACATTTTGAGAACATTAAATTTTTTATGTTTTAAGTTTCTGTACTCTTGTAGGTAAAAAATATTTTTTCTGTATCATCCTGTTAATTTCATTTAATATACTGTGTACTGTATTAACATGGCTGACAGAATCAAGTGACCCATGATGCTTCATACTCTAAAGAATGGCTGGACAAGTTGTCTATCTGCATATGTAGGCCACCACTGTATAAATTTCTACAAAATTATTGAACAGCTTGTGATGAGAAGAAGCACATCATAGAATCAGAGAACCTTTAAGGTTGGGAAAGACTTTTAAGATCATCAAGTCCAGGTGTTAACCCAGGACCATGGCCATGTTCACCACTAAACCATGTCCTGAAGTGCCGTATCCACATGTTTCATGAATATTTGCAGGGATGGTGACTCCACCACTGTCAGCAACCTGTTCCAATGCTTTAGAACCCTTTTGGTGAAAATTTTTTTCCTAATACAAGATGTAAACCTTCCCTGCTGCAACATGAGGTCATCCTTGTCGGGTCACTTGTTCCCTGGGAGAAGAGGCCAACTCCCACCTGGTCACAACCTCCTTTTGGGTATTTGTAGAGAGTGATAAGATCTTCCCTGAGCCTCCTTTTCTCCAGGCTGAGCCCCCTCCAGCTGCCTCAGCTGCTCCTTATAGGACTTTGGTTTCAGTCCCTTTCCCAGCAATTTTGCCCTTCTCTGGGCATGCTCCTGCACCTCAGTGTGTTTCTTGAAGTGAGTGGTCCAAAACTGATTGCAGGATTTTAGGTGAGGCCCCATACAGGGGGACAGTCACTGCCCTGGTCCTGCTGGCCACACAGTTGCTGACACAGACCAGGATGCCAGTGGCTTTCTTGGCCACCTGGGCACACTCTGGCTCATGTTCAGCCACTGTCGACCAGCACCCCTTTTCTACTGGGCCACTTTCCAGCCACTATGTCCCAAGCCTGGAGTGCTGCAGGGGGTTGTTGTGACCCAAAGGCAGGACCCAGCACTTGACCTGGTTGAATCTCACACAATGGTCCTCAGCCCATCAATCCAGCCTGTCCAGATCCCTCTGCAGAGCCTTCTGCCTTCCAGTAGATCAACACTTCCACCCCAGCTTGGTGTCATCTGTGAACTGACTGATCCCCTCATCTGGGTCATTGATAAAAGTATTAAACAGGACTGGGCCCAATACTGAGCTCTGGAAAATACCACTAGTGACCAGTCACTAGTATCATTACTCAGTGTTAATCTTGCACCACCTTGCCTTTTATTAATCTTTATAAAATGACAGGGCTTTTTTTCCTTTTTAACTGAAACTATTGTATGATGTTTAGTGTTCTTCAAAATTCCAGATTCAAAAGTTCTGTATTGAGCAACTGGAGCAGCTTTTTTCTGTCTTAATCCATCTTCTAATGAATCCTCTTGTTTTTGGTCTAGGCTATGGAGTTGCTTGTGGAAAAAGCAATTAGCAGTGCTACTGGACCACAGAGTCCTGGAGATGCACTGAGAAGAGTTTTTGAGTGTATATCTTCAGGAATCATCCTTAAAGGCAAGTTGCATTTGATCAGTGTATGTATATTTATGCTTTACTAACATAAAATCTGTAATCTTCATTGAAAGCAGGTAAAGATTAGCTACTAATTATTGATTATTGTAGGTGGTCCTGGCCTTCTGGACCCTTGTGAAAAAGATCCTTTTGATACTCTTGCTGTAATGACAGATCAGCAACGAGAGGATATTACTTCAAGTGCACAGGTATGGAAACATATGTGTGAAGTAATTAAATTTGTTGGATGGGTTTTTGTTTAGTTTGGACATGAATTTTTCTTAGAACGTGGTCGGATCTTACCAGTTTTAAACTAGGCATTGAACATGCCACAACAGAGAATGTATATTAGTATTCATTTTTGTACAAAAGTTAATGTATTGTTCTGAAAGGTTTGTAGCATTCTCATCTGTATTTATATCTGTAAACAGGCTCACTCTAAANTACTTCATTCATAATAATGTCTGTTTAAAACATCCAAAACTTGGATCTAATTCCAACTTGGGAATTAGATTTTGAAGAGAAAAACCTCACTCTTCTGTGAGATTCTGAATATTTTAATTGGATGTACTGTACCAGACAAATTATGGATGGAAAGACTGCAAATGGAAACTCTGTTGTGATAGGAAAAAATAGCTTTTCCTCATTTTATTTTCTTTAAATGTGTTGCTAACTTTAGGAACTTCTTTTTTTTTTGTTTTGTCTTTTTTATTAACAAGTGCATTGTCTTCCTATCTTGACTGTATTTAATGCAGCATTTGTGGTTCTGTTGCTTTGTGTATTTTGACTTTTTATTTAGAAGTATTTTTGTTTGCCTTTGACACTAGTTGTATGAGTTACTTTGTGTTAGTAAAATTGTTCCCCTCCCAATTAATATTTTGCAGAAGTTGGTTGGTTTTTTTGTAAACTGAGACTGCAGGATCATGTTTTATTCTAGGTGTGAAGGGGTTACAACACATAATTGTCCTGCCATTTGAGTGCTCAGAATTAAATGTTTTTGCCAATCTTGTGGCATTTGTCTCCTTAGTGTGATATAATAGTGTAATTAAGACAAATTTGTGTTAATCTAATCGAGTTTGCTGTTAGTTGTGCATTAGCAGTATAAAAGCTAATATATACAGTATGGTCTTGCAACAGTTTTAAAGCGCTGCATAATTGATCAAAGATTTGCATGATGGGTTGTTGTTTTTTTTATAGAAGGGCTTTTAAAACTATTACCTTAGGTTAAATGCATAGGTCTCTGTATGATTGACTTTGTGACATAGCAAGGCCAAAAAATAACTTTCTGAATTTCTTTTCTCAACAAGCAAAAGTGGGCATTTTCCATTTAGACAAAGTTAGTCATTCTTTTCAGTCAACTTTGTCGATATGGTATCAATGCCTCTCAGCCCTTAAAATAAATGTTTGTCATATCAGTGCCTGTGAGGTTATTCCTTATATCTGTTCCTGTATAAACTTTGTGATTTTTTCAAGAATTCAAAATTTAAAAGTGAAGTATTACTGAAAAAGTGAAGGTTATCAAAGAAAAAACCCAGAAAATTATTTGCTGTGGCCATAGTGTATGCTTATGTCTCTTTCAAAAATCTAAATATAGCAGTGGTGTAAGTAAAGTTACATCATACTGTTGATGTATGCTCTGGTACACAGATGTGATTTGTTGTCACAGCACTACAGTGGAATACACAAAAATTAAAATTTATGAAATTACTAAAATTCATTATATACTGGAAACTGAAGTTTCACTTACGCTGTTAAATGTGTATTATGCTTTGTTGCAAATCCATAAAACACAGGTTAACATAGACTAACATTCCAGTAACTACTTTATCAATGGCTGTAGGAGAGTATCACACATGACAAAGATAATTTGTTAATTACCTGGTACCATTTATTAAGAAAAACCCAACTTTTGTTCTATTTCAAGGTCGAATTTATCTTTGACCTTTTTAATAAGTCACTCTTGGAGTAAGGGGGATGTTTCTGTTCACAGCATTCACTGTTAAACAGCACGGGGCCTATGGAATGAAAATTCAATATTTTAGAAGAATAGAGGGTGTCTAAAGAAAAACACATAACAATAGTGTTCTTTAAGCACCAGAGTGCAATTTTCAAGGGAGTGATTAGCTTTCTAAATAATTTCCACATCAGAAATACAAAAAAGCAGAAATGCTTTCATGTTACTTAAAAAAAATTACACTAGTTCTGTTGTCCATTCTTCATGCATAGCTCCAAGCATATGCTTGTTCTTAGGGGATATCTTGCTGCCATCGTGTCTGGTTAGCCATTACTATTTATTTTGAAAGCTACAGGTGCTATTCATGTGGCTAGTTCAACTCCATACCAAAGTTTCTTTCCTCATAAAGCAAACTTGTCTTTTCAAGAATGTGACCCTAAAATATAGGATTAAAAAGGTCAAAGATGTGTTTTGGATTTTCTGTATCTTTGTTCTACTGGCTTTTAGTTCCTAACCAGTTTCTGGATCTTTTGAACTATTGTATACTTAAAGTGATTCCACATTAAATATGAAGCTGTGACCATGATTTTTGTGCTGTGTGGTGAAGGATGAATTTGCAGTTTCTTTCTGGTTTTCTTGCGAATTTTAATGGGTAACTTCTGACTGTTGTTAATAAATCTAAGAATGGAAAAACAAGGTTTTAAGAAGTACAGAGATAGCTTTGACTTTAAATATTACACTTATACAAAACTATGACCAAGTAAGCATTTTAATATCCTGTGTTTTGGCAGTGCTGGCAGTTTACTAATAAGCAGTGTTTGCCATTTTTACTCAGCAATACTATGTTAAATCTCAGAATCACAGACACTGTAATCCTTACACACAAAAGCAAAACGTATACAGAAGTATATTCTCTTCCATCCTCACCTTCATCTTCACCATCCTCCTTCCTCATCCTGAGGAACAGTTTGTGAGAATGTGAGCTCTTCTGTTTTGAAGCGTCAAACTTTGACTTGTCTACCAAGTTTATAAGTGTGTCCTGTCTGTGAGCAGTGTGGTTTCACACGGATTCTTGCATAAAGGCATTGCTGGAAATTTAAGCCCACTGGACATGTCCATCAGCTTCTTGCCCTTTTGTGAAATTCTAGACAAGTAGTTAAAGAGCTGTTGAATGTGATGGGTTCATTTGCAGCTTCTATTTTTAGACCTATTTCCCTACTCAGAATGATTTAATAGTACTTAAAATTGTTCTACCTAGAAAATTTCTAAGAATTGGAATCAATTTTAAATATTCCTGCAACAATTTGTATGCATATTTAACATTCTTGTTGCTGGTTGAGTATCTGTTGATCATGAGTCTGTTAAGTACTCAACACAATACCAAAATAATTTCTTTATTTAACAATTAAGACTTGTTTGGACTACCCAAATGGATTTGAATATCATAGCATTAATAATGGAGGGGGGTAGTAGACACAGTTGGCAATGTTTTTTTCCACATTTGTGGTAAGTTTACAAAGTACAGCAATAGATTCAACAAAAACATCTGTTTTCCTTCCATTTGTTGGATTTTTTTCCAATGACAGCTGTAAGCCAAAGTGCTTTCTAGCCTAGAAGACTAGCAAATTAAATTTCTCCGAGAAATTCTTTTATGGATCTTCTCAGAAGATTTTTTTTTTCCTTCAGCATGCTTTTTAAAATGAAACAGTTGGGTCTTTTTGGAGAGGAAAAAAATCCAAGTAGTGTTGTCTGTAGACTTAGAATTATGATTTTGATTTAAATCTAAATAAAAATAAGGCTTCATTCAGTAGCTATCTGGTAATTGCTATTCTCCCATGTTGTTTCACCTTTCTCATTTGGATTATGAAAATCTGAGAGAAGTTTGCTGTTGTTTATTGAACTGCTTTTTGATTGTTTACACTTCGCAGTTTAAGAAATGCTGCCCGAATAATACTTGACAAGTGTAAAGTTCCTTCCAGGGTAAAGGTCACTCTTTTTCAGGAATATGTGACTGGCAGCTCTTGTGCACAGAGCACTTTCCCATATAACGTGGCACTTACATACCTTTTAGTAGGGGTCATCATTAAAAAATCATCTTTAATACATGTGTTTTCTTAAACTATTTTGCAAAGCCACGGCTGTTAGTATTTATTTATTGCAGGGTTGTTTGAAGCCTGTCATCTGTTAGAGGCTCAGACTCCTGCTTAAATACTTTCCCATAATTCTGCATCAGTCCTATTTGAGGCTGATATCCCAAAGTGAAAGAAACATGGAATGGTGTCAAGAAACCTTTCCTGTACTTAAAAATCTAGGATTGCAGAATGGAGTAGCTGACCAACAGAAAATAAATGGTTTTTCCTACAGTAAAGGGTTACTTCTAACGTTAAAAGGGAGACAAAAACCCTCTTATTCTACAAGAGAATCACAAACCTTGCTCCTTACATAAGTTCTTTCTGCATGTTCATCATGTTTGTATTAATAGTATGCATATATGATCAGGAAATCCTGTCCAGAATAGCTGGGACAGCCTTGTCACAGACTTCACTTAGAGCACACATTTTAATTTGCCAGTAATTTTCTGGTTATGCAAGTTAATGAATGATATGGGAGAGATGAAGGTGCCTGAATACAGAAGTTTACTGTCATGTTTTACATGCACCTAAGAGTGCTCCAAAAGGGGGTGGATTTCTCAGGAATTCAGGCCCAGAGCTGCCAGTCCCACATGGATGCTTGGATGGTTTAGGATGTCAAGAATGTCATGGCTTAGGTAACTCCCATGTATTTAGACACATGAGAGAAAAGTGTGGTACATACAAGAATTGAAGCCAGAGTGGTCCAGAATGTTGCCAATACAGTCATGTGAAACTGCAGCTTCAGGAAGGTGGGATGATCACGAAGGAAGCACTGTGGTATCGGCAAGAGTGTGCTTGTCACAGGAAAGTGTCTATGGTAATTAAATGCCATCCCAATTTCTACCAATAATTTCAGTAGTTTATTTTAGTGTATTTTGAAAGTGCAGAGAGACTAAAATGAAATACAATAGAACAGACTCCTTCAATTGGAAGGGAGCTGCACTCCCTGTCCAGTCCAACTGCCTGACCACTGCAGAGCTGACCAAGCTCTTATGTTAAGGATGTTTTTAAGGGCAATGTCCAAATACCTTTGAAGACTGACAGGCTGGGAACATCAACTACATCTCTAGGAAGCCTGTTGCAGTGTTTGGCCACCCTCTCAGCAAAGAAATGCTTCCTAATGTCCAGCCTAAAGCTCTCCAGGTGCAGCTGCAGAGAGCAGTGAGGTCACCCCTCAGCCTTCTCTTCTCCAAACCGGAGAAACCCAAAGTCCTCAACTGCTGCACACAGGACACTGCTTCCAGCCCTCCCACCAGCTTTGTTTCCCTCCTCAGGACCCACTCAAGACCTTCACGTCCTGCTCCACCTGCGGGACTCAGCACTGCCCACGGTGAGGCTGCACAAGGCTGAGCACAGCAGGGTCATCCCCGATCTGGGCCCGCTGGTTGTGCTGCGTTTGATGGATCCAGGGATGGGGTTTTCCCTCAGGGCTGCCCAGGCAGACTCTGCTGACCCACACTGGGCTCAGTGTCAGCCTGGCCCACATCCCTCTCTGCAGGTGTCCAACCACTCCTCTCCACTTTATACCTGTGCCCAGCAGTACTCCATCCCAGATGCAGAATGCAGAATCCAGAATCTGGACTTTGTTAAAGTCCATTCCATTAGAAAGGAGGGAAAAAATCCAAGAAAAATGATAACAGAAGGACAGAACTAATCAAATGGGTCCAACTGAAGAAATAAGATGAAGAAGGCCAGTAGAGAACTACAGATCAAAGCTAAATTAAAAAAGGAAAAGAAAAAATGATCAAGTAGTACAACAACCAACTCCAATAATAGTGTGGAAGGTTGAAGTAAAAGGCTCTATTTCATGCAGAAAGAAGACCAGTGCATGGTTTGCCACCAATGCAGCAACTGGAGTGCCCGACAAAACCACCAAAGAAAAAAAGTTCCAGGTGACTGAGGAAGTTGAGACTGAGACAGTTTAGGTCAGTTGACCTGAGGTTTCAATAAATGTTAGATGCCATGTCACTGCAAGTGAGCTGGGGGAAGAGGTGAAGGGAAAGCTGAAAAGGGACTGGAATACTGACCTTTCCTGCATCTACCCTGTTTCACAGAAATGAACATCTAGTGTTCCTGCCTTGCTCCCTTACATGTGAATATTGAAGAGTGTGTGAAGACACTTCTCCAAACACTTGGAAACCTGAGTGAATGCTTCCCAGCCAAAAGAGAAAGTGCAGTTTTATGCAGCAAATCAACAGGGCTGTGTTTGAAGGGTCCCTGTGTGCTCCCAGCAGCAGAGAGCGCTGTGTCCTCAGCAGCAGCTCCCGTTGGAAAGGCAGAGTTCATTCTCACCTTTCTGTGACAAGCACGAAAGAAAAATTCTGCTCCGTTTCAGCTTCTACAGTGTTCCTCTCTATTGCTGAATACATTTTTAATGCACTTTAAAATAAGTTTGTAAAAAAATCATCAAAGTCGCCATGGCAGCTAAACCCAAAATAAAATCTGTTAGTGCATTAGAAGAGAGCAGTGGTTAGAAACACAATCGGGACTATTTAGTTAATATCTTAGAAATAAATAGTGGGGGTAAAGAAATTAAACAGAGTAGGCAGAAGAGAGATTCAATTTGTCTGGAGTCACTGGGGGGCTGCAAAGAAGAAATGAGCTATAGAAATTCTGCAAGGTAAGGATGGATTCCGACTGAGGAAGGTGACCTGAGGAAGAGGTTATGAAGGAAGACTTGATAAAATGTGTGTCAGAAGACTGTATCTGGCAAATCACTGAGAACAGGAGGGGAGGGGCATTTCAGATGTAATTCCTGTGTGGGGAGGTAGTCCATGGTTTTGCTTTCTTGTATCCATTTCTTAAGTTTCTTGGAAGCTGCTGCCAGGAGTGATTTCAGGGCAATGTAGTCAGGATAAGAATTCCTCCTTTACCACCTCAGTGGTAAATCATAAATCAGGATGCTGGATGCTGTAACTAACCCCAGCATGGTCTCCAGCATATCCAAAGGATTAAGATGTGCCAATTTACAAGCTGTGTGACCAGTTCAGAGCTCCTGCTACAGGAGTAGCCAGGGCTGAAGTATTTCCTAAGAAGCAGTGATGCAGTCAGAGAAATCAGATCTGAAAACCAAAGGTTTGGGACAAAGTCCACACAATAAACTTCTACCAACCCGCTGCTGGTTTATACATTATCCCAGAGGAAAAGTCCCTCTACAAACTCCAGCCACGCATCAGTTAAAACAAAACAAACAAACAAACAAAAAAAAAAACAGAAGAATTAAAAGAATTTATTTCCTTGAAAAAATGTTCTGGAGTTCTGGAAGGGTAAGTGAATTCTGGAGCCCTCAAGAAAAACACTACTAAATACCCATCTGACATTCAGACTTGACAAATTCCCATATAGACATCACCATGAATGTGTGTTAATTCTAGCACAAATATATCTTAATTCAGAAAGTTTAGTCCTTTTCATTGGCCTGAGGCTGAAACCCACAGCCATTCCAGAGGAAAATACCAAATCAAAGACAGTTGCTAACAGGAAATAATATATGGGTTTATGAGATTTATTTTACAAGATTTGCTGCTTCTATAAAGTTTGTGACTTCAAAGAGCTGTTTGTCTTAGCCAAAAAAAGGCTTACTTTGCTTAGACAAAGGCCTTTTTGGAGACAGGGACGAAAATGGGAAGTTAGATCCAGACTCTAGCCTTAAGTTTCTGTTTTACCATTAGTTCCTGCTGAAGAGTATGTAGCTTTCCTGAAGGGGTAGGTTTGTACCTGTTTCTTATATTATCAGGGCTGGGATTTTTTCATTGCAGCAACTGTATGGGAGGTGGGGATGACTGCATGAGCATTAATTTAGCTGGACAGCTTCTCTCATTACCCAAATCCATGATTAGTGACAACACACGTGCATTTTGCATTAGCAAATCAAAGCCAAGAGTGTGTCAAAGGCCTGGTAGGCAAAGTAAAACAAGCACATTTTTTTACTGCAGTCAAGCACTAGCTAAAATTTTCACTGCTAAAGGAAAGAACACGGCTACCAGAAGCTGCAAGTCTGTATGTGCCCTTCATAAAGAAAAGAGGTTACTGTATAGGCCTTGTGTTTCTCCCTGTGGATACAGTGGAACCTGCCTGTCTAGTACCCTATAACTTGGATGCCGGACAGTTCTCAGGAGCTTCTCTTCTCCCAGAGCAGGAGTCCTCATGCCCAGGAGGAAGAGTCCTGCACAGGAACAGCTATTTAACTAGATGGACCAGATTCCTAGCTAGTGATGGATAGCTGGAAATCTTCCCCAAGGACCTTCCAACCACATTGCATTTGGAGCAGTTACTTGGGCAGAAAGAATTGGGGCTGCACAAGGACACCTTGGCAGATTTTTCTGCCACTCAGCTCAAGGATTGGCATCAAATTTACCATCTCAGTGGTAAATCATAATCAGGATTCCAGATGCTGTAACTCATGTCCACAGCATGTTCTCCAGCATACCCAAAGGCTGAGATGTGCCACTTCAGAAGCTGTGGGAGTCGAATGTTGCTCTTTGCTTTCCTGGTGTTCATTCCAAGACAGAAGAGTCAATTCACAACCTTTGGTATCAGAAGGACCCCATAGCTATTTATCATTCTTGTTTTCCAAGAGCTCATGGTCCTTAGGACCTCCCTTTGGACTGCAGGTTAAGAAGAACCAAGGGTGAGAGGTGATTCCTGATTTGACTTTGCCTCACATCCAGACATAGCATAGGCTTTCTCCTGATACAGATGGGCTCTGGCTCACACTTTGGGTACTGTTAAGGATAGGAAGTCTCCAGCCTGAAGTGATTTGGGTTCACAACCCTTTGGAGAATAAAAGAGGTTCACCACAAAACAAAGAAGACTCTGCATGCCCATGAAAAAGTGATTGTGTTTGCTTTCAAGAGATCTAAAAAAAGGTGGGGAACTTCCTTAGCTCTTTTGTTATTGTTTATGACACCCATGCTTTCCTGGGTGAGTAGAGTTGTTAGCTACTCACTTCCTCTTCTCCCAGTTGTAGCTAATAAAAGAAGGTGACTTTGCTATTAGATGTGAGGTGCTTTGTTTCCTCAATTTTCACAATTGTCATAGCAATACTTTGTTTTCCATCCTCAAGTTTAAAACATGTGATTCCCAGCTCCATCTTTATGACTAAAGTAAACGCTCTAGTCCAGGGTGTGTTCTCAGTAGTTAAAGCCTCTGTCTCATTTCATAATTGTTAATTTGGTCTTGCACTCTTCTGCATGCAGGTTTTGGCACTATATGCCCTATATGCCCCAAATGGGAGATGAACCTTCCTGGTCATTGGTCAGATGTCCCCATGGCCCCTCTCTGTGGCCTCTTACTATCTAGATTATAACTTGAACAAGATTTCAAATTCTAGTTTGCTCACTAGCACTGGAAGGTCCTTGTAGTATGAAAACATTCAGTAATTAGGGGATGGACACAAAATTGCAATGTTTTGTAGTGCTGCTGCTGAAGTAACTGCTATTTGCTGTCTGAGTCATAGTGTGGCTATATGGGACATCCCAGATGGCTTTACTTAAGAAATAGAATGCATCTCTTTAACCACCTGCTGGGAAGAACTGGGCACATGATATCCCAGGGCTGAGACATGGGATGGATCAGGAGTCAGAGCCAGAGTTTTCAGGTGATGAAAGTTAGGACAGATCTGCTTTCGCTTAACTGGGGGAGATTCACACAAAACCTCATCAAAGAAATTAGGTTCTCACAACAGTGAATAGAAAACTCTGCTTAAAAAATTGAAACATGCAATACAGTCAGTAGAGAAAGATCACTGCAACAAAGATGAGATATGAAGAGTTCTTATAAGACACCATTACATGAGTTCTGACCATATACTTCATAAACAAAAATGGAAACAAATGGTTATATTCTACAGCTCTGGTATTACCTCGAAGTTCACCTTGAAGGTGACAGACAGTAATGTGAACTAAGTTTGGAAACTAACTCCTGAAGAACACTGAAAGTACTGACAGATGAAAATATCAGTGTGAATCCAGTGCTAAAAGCAACATCTTAGAGCAGAGCCCTTCTTGTATTTCCTCTTACTTCTTTTTTTAGAATTGTCTTAATTTGCATAAAGCAACTCATGACTTTTCTTAAATTATTTTAACCTGTGTAAAGAAGAGATAGGTGCTGGTTCTGTGCTTTGCTGACCTTTTCCCAGGGGACATCACAGTATAGTCATAATTTATGATCTTTTTTCTCTGATAGTTCCCAGTAATCTGACTTCCATCTTCATCTTAAGACTCCTTTATTTCTTGCATACTGATTTCAACCACTTTAATGTGTTTACTATACTAAGCCCTAAACTGAGTTACTTAATTGAAGAGTAGAAGTAGGGAGTATCAGACCCAGTAGGCATGGCAGATCCGTGTATACTCAGGGTAAATCCAACACTTTTGGGACACCTCCTCCCTTCTGATTTCATGTGAGCATCTGTGATGCTCTGGGAAATATCAGAGTAACTATACAGGTATGACAGAAATACACAGGTTTGTACACCTGAGTGCAGTTCTTCCGGTAATGCCCAGATAAGTGTGAAAAAAAAAGGAAAACTTTTAAATTCTACCCAGGTAGCATCTCTGGATAGAAGAGGAGGATGGTGAAACCTTGACAAATTGTAACTTTGTGAGATTCTCTTCCCAGCTGCTAATTCAAAATCTTTACCTGTGTCACCATGGGAGGTGAATTTACTAAAAGCAGTGTCCACACTTGGATGCAGCTATGATGGGAGGTCAAAGGGGAGCACAGCTGCAGGGTCCTGCCAGTGATTTACCACTCTGGAATGGAAGTTCTGCACACCTGTGACTTTGCAGGTCTACAGCAGGGCAAAGTCTCCCTCTATTTTCTTCAAAAAGAGAAAATAGGGAGTAGAAATTCAGTAGTCATGCAAGTTTGCTAAACATCCTGGAATGGCTTTAAAAATTCATTGTACCTATCCAACCTGTAACAAAGCACCCACAACTCACAGTGACCTGCACCCCCTGTGCATCCAAGCACCCTTCGGACTCCCCAAGGCACCAAGATTTGCAAAGCCCCAGCTCAGCAAAGCTGGAATGCGACACAAAGCTGTGTTCAGTGATCTTCACCAACTGCACTCCAGACACTGCCTTATCCAGGCTATTCCCTCCCCATAGCCAAGGCAATGCTGACAAGGAAGACTGCCATGAAGGAAAATAGGAAATACAACTTGTAGGTAAGAGGATCCTTGGATGAAAATTAATAGAAAAGCTGCAAACAGCTCCTTTGTGTGTCCCCTCCATCAGCTGTTCTCACCAAGCCTGGGCACAGCTGAGAATTCAGCCCAAAGAATTACTCAAATTAATGGTATGTAAATTTTTGAAACAAAGCCATCTCTGTTCAGGAGAAGAGCAGAGCTGGTCTGTGAGTTTCCCTCCTTTAGAGCATTAAAGGTAAATACTGTGATTATATTATTAGAAAGAATACAAAGTCTCAGGATAAAATGGGGGCAGTAAAATGCCATATGTTCTTCACCCACCCCAGACAAACTGGAACTTGGCTTTTAAAAGTTTTCTACACATATACATAACTGTCACTAATAGACATGTAAAACTGAACAAAATTAAATTACATGATTTTACATACTTTTTTATTTTTTTTAATGGACTGGAAGTAATTGGCAGCATGGAACAATACTTCCCATTTAGAAGTAACATGGAAACACAGATCCTGTTAATGGACCATCCCAGGAAATTAAAAAGTCTTCACTGGTAAAGAGAGCAATCCCAAACGATACAGCATTGAACTGCCTTATTTCCTCACAGGGAGGGGACAATTCGGCACAACACTAGAGAGTGAAAATGTGCTGGGAGGGAGTACATGAAAATGACAGAAAAGTAAACATAAATACATAAATGAGAGTCAGTAGATGACTATGGGGGGAGTGTAAAGACAAGGTGGGGAGGGAGGGCACTCTAAAAGACCTACTTCAGTCTGGCCAAGCCGATTTTCCAAGGTGCTCTGACCACTGGGAAGTCTCTTAAAGCAGCTTCTGAACAAGTTGTTTATTTGGGTGCCCCCACTGCCTTCAGAAGGAGCTTATTTCTCTCCACTGTCTGCAGGAGGAAACTATGGAAATCAGGTGGCTGGGCTGAAGTTAGCTTTTGTGAGTACTCCCCACAGAAATTCCAGATTTTAAAGAGAAAGGGAGAAGACAGAGGCCTTTCTGAAGACAGGGAAGATTCCTGAAGCCCTTGGTGCTCTGTGAGCTGGGGCACAGTGTCTCAGTTGCAGCTGGTCCTTTCAGATGCCAGTGTACTTTTCTGAGGTCAGTTAACTTGCATGTGTGATAGCTGTATTTTGTTCATTCCAGAAAGGATGAACACACTGCCTGGTGAAGGGGGAATCTGAATCCCACTCTCATTTCAGGCAAAAGGCTTCAAATCCCTTCTGCAATGGGTTCAGCCCTGCACATTTGGTAGCCTAGAGAGCAAACTCCAGGAAGAAACACTCTCTGTCTCTTGCCAGGGACAGGACATGGGTCCATGTGGATATTTTGCTGATGGGGAATAGCAGCTACATTACGATTTTTTCAGATGTAGGGCTTTTTTTTATGAGATGTTGAAGAATGAATTCCCATGTGCTGTGTGGGAATTAAGGCTCCTTTTGCACTTCCCATCCAAATTAAGACCCTGGCCTGGTGTCAAAACATCCCTTCCTCTTTGAAACATGCTATGTCAGTAAGTAGCTGATTTTTGCCTTAGTGTGCTGTAAACTTCATGGCGTGTTGAGGTTTTCATGCTATTCCCACTGCAAATTCAGATATTTTTAGATTTCTTTTTTAGTAGTGCCATTCTCTTTCTTTGTGTATTTTAACACACTAGAGAACTCAGAGGTGCAGTCCCACATTTCCCCTCACCCTGGATTTACACCAATTTAATCCCAAGGGGTGTACTTTTGACCCATGCAGCTGAGGTCAGCTGCAATGTAAGGAATGACGTGGAGGCAGCTGTGGAGTGAAACATGAGAGCCCTTCTGCGTGGGATCCCATACCAGAATGGCCTTTGTTGTAAAACGACTAACGAAACCTGATCTCTGCATTTTCTCTTTTTTTCAGACAATTTTCTCTCTTTTTTTTTTTTCCTTCCCAAACAGAAGGTGATTAAATCCAAAATACTTCTTTTTCGTTGAGTTTGAAAATAGGGAAATTGTGTTATTTCTTAATTAAAACAGTCACTCCATTTTACTTTTATAAATGCTGTTTTACCCAGATAACCCTCTTTCTTCCTCTTACGGTTTTCCTAGGTCTGGGTTTTGAGCAAGGTAAATAAAGTGCATTACAATAAAAGGTGTGTGGTGGATAGATGATATGAGAAGTGCTTTTCATTAATATTTGAAGAAGCTATTGATATCCACTTCCTGTGGTCTATTGAAGTTTGCAAGGTATGTTTTATTTTTGTAAAAATATTTCCATGAAGTCTACTCTGTGCGCAAGTTGTCGCCTGGGTTACCATTCCTCATTTGAACTGCTGGGTTGTCGTGCTGCATTGCCACAGGCAGTTCACAATGTTTGCATTGTTCTGTGTCCATATAAAAATGAAGCTCTAAAGAGCAGCCTAGATACCAGGTAAACCTGGTGTTCATTTACAGTGTCCAAAGCCGACAATCCAGTGGCTGTAACACATTAACAAGACACTGAGGAGAGGACTTCTTGGGGTTGTCAGCAGCCAGGTCTTAGAGGGTTTAGAGGAGCTCATTTTATGCCATTTTCCTTGCACTTCTGCCATTGGTAAAACTCTGCATCTCAATGGTTTATTTAGATTTTATTTAATGCAGAGTTTTCTTGTTTAAGTGTGCACGGATACAACACGGGCATGTTGCAGCAGAGTGAGCAATAGGTGACTGAGGCAAAGTTCAGACTGGGTGTCAGGAGGAAATTCTTTACTGAAGGGGAAGTGATGGACCAGCTCAGGTTGCCCAGAGAAGCTGTGGATGTCCCATCCCTGGAAGTGTCCAAGGCCAGGCTGGACGGGGCTTGGAGCAACCTGGGATAGCAGAAGGTGTGGAGGGGTTGGAACCAGAGGAGCTTCGGGGTCCTTTACAACGCCACCCATTGCGTGATTTTATGGCCCTGTGGAAGTGACAGCAGCACCGCGGCACGGGCAGCAAAGGGGGCCGTGGTCACCCCGGAATTCCAGGGCGCCAGCGGGGCGACCCCGGCCGCCACAGGAGGGGCTGCGCAGGCCCTTCCCGGGACATCCTGCGGGAGATGCTGCCCCATCCCGGGAGAGATACTGCCCCATCCTGGGGGAGATGTTAGCCCACGCCAGGGCAGATGTTACCCACCCCGGGCAGATGTCGCCCCACCCCGGGCAGATGTCACCCCACCTCGAGCAGATGTCACCCCACCCCGGGCAGATGTCACCCCACCTCGAGCAGATGTCACCCCA
>VWZF01005095.1:51916-75085 GCA_013396755.1 Sclerurus mexicanus
CTCTTTGTGTATTTGCGTGTGTGTGTGTCTGCGTATTTCTGTCTGTATTCCTCTGTGTGTGTGTATTTGTGTGTGTGTGTGTATTCCTCTGTGTGTGTTCCTGTGTGTGTGTTCTGTGTGTGTCTGTATTTCTGTGTGTGTTTCTGTGTGTGTGTGAGGGCTGCCAGGGCACTGCCCACACCTGTTGTCGCTGCTGCTGTCCCTGCTGTCCCTGCTTCCCTGCCACATCCCTGCTCTCCTCCTCTCCCTCCCTCTCCCTCCTTGGCAGCTCGGCGTCCAGCCCTGGGCTCTGTGGATCTTTCCCGTGCCCACCCTTCGCGTTGTTCTTCCCTCTTGTCTGATTTATTGGAACCTGTGTTGGCAGCCCCATCGAAGTGACCTTAGGCTCGGTTTGCTGAGGTCATCTTGTTACCAGATGGCATTAAGTCAGTATTTTTATTCTGTATTCCTCTGTTCTTATATCTGGTAAACAGCTGTTTTTTGGGAAAACCGATCTACAAAAATGAGCCATATGTGTTGGGTTCCCCCCCACCGCCCCGCAATTCTTCATAATCTGTGTCAAACCAGTTCTTAATTGTTCAGTTCTCATGAGACCTTCTTAAGGAAGAGATTTTTGTTTATCATGTTAGTTATTAGTCACCAATAGGACCTTGGTGAGTCCACTGTTTTTACTTTTCAGTCGATCTGAAAATGCGGAGTTGTTGCAACTGAAGTAACTCTGCTGCTTAAAACTTAGGTCCTTGGTTTGTGATAGGAAAACAGGTTCAATATGTTGTTCAGGCCTGCTGGCTTGTAGTTTGGTCAGTTTACTTTAAAAGCTTTCTCTTTCTTGTATTTCCAAGCTAAAACGGGTGTAAATGATGTGTACAGATATTTCTGGAGTCAGCCAATATACCTCTGTATGAAGTCACTCTTCCACCTTAGGAAAGTACCTTATACAAATATTTAAAAAAAAAAAGCATTCTCAGGGAACTGGGTTTTGCGAAGGTCACAACTTCACTTTTTAGACTTGCTGGATGACAATTTGCCTCTTAAATGCGTGAGGTGGGTTACTAAAGCTCACTAGAAAAAATGGCTAGTTTGGAAAAGTACAAGTCAAATATATATAGTGCAGTAAATATCAAATAATAAAGAATAACTTGATTTTAACTGCAGTGATGTAACTCTTCAAATATGATCCTGATGGCTGCAGGAAGAATAACAAAAGTATTTAATATTGGAAGATGAAGCTCTTAATGAAATATCCTGATTCACTTAAGCTTGCAGTCATTAGCTCTTGATGTATTCATGCTGCTTTAAACCCTCTTCTTTTTGCACTTTAAGAATTTCATGGACTCTTGCAGCAGGAACTTTGTGTTTACAGTCATGATTTCTGCCACAGAGTTGCTGTCTCTTTTGCACCTTCAAAATCTCAGTGAAACTGAGGTCTGATGTGAGTAGCAGGTAAAACAAGTTTGACTCTGCTCTGTTGAGAGCCTATGACTACCTTAAGGGTGACACAGAAAAGGAAGCAGAAGTGACCATCTCTCAGGGAACTGTATTCTATATGCACTCAAGAAAAATAACTTTCTGAATACAGTTTCCTGTAGTGGTTACCTTGCAGGTTTTTGAGTTTTTTAAAATGGACCTAGACTGATAGAACAGTGGAAATTGCTCATATGTGGAGAATAGTTTGATCAGCTGGGAAACTTCATCAAGGTAGTGTTAACTTCCAGATGCTCGGGGAAGATGATTGGTAACAGGTGTGTTCAGTGTGATGCTTCCTTTGGCAGGATCTGTCAAAAGATGGGAACAGCAGTTCAGGGACTTGGTGAGCTTGAGGTTATACCTGGGTAGCGTTGGAGTTAATGGTGGACCTCTTGGTGAATTTACAGAGCCTTGCCTTGAATCTCTTTGTGCTTCTGCAGCAAGATTTCCTGTCAACCACTGCGCAACACTGCAGTGTAGTAGTGTCATGCTGTAGACACCCTTGCTTGCAACCTCTGGGTTTTTTGGGCTTGTCCTTTTTTGCCTGGGAAGTTGTTTAAGACCTTAAGCTGCCTCTCCTAGGTCAGGGGAGCCCTACAATAAGGAAATCAACAGGCAGAGCTCAGTTGTGGTTTAGCCCCATCTTGTTTAGTCCATCTGCAGATACTTGAGGGACACACTGGCCACTGTTCTGAAAACTAAAATTAAGTTAGCTTTAAGCTCCTGTGTGTGTTTGAATGAATATGAAAAGAAACAGGAACTCTATTCATGTTACTATATGACCACATGGAAGTAAGGACTGAAAAGAAAATGCTGTTTATTAAAGGAACAGAAGTAATTTCTGCTGTGAAACTCCAGAACGTTTGGAAAAACCGGTGTTTTTGACATCTGACTAAATATAACGTAGTTACGCTCTGCTGTGTGGAACCACAGATCAATCAATGGTCTGTTGAGAGTGAGACCGTAGGATGTTGATATTAATGACACACTTCCCCTCGGGACAGACTTGGCTACCCTGCAGGAAGTGGGGTGAATACTAGGGTATAAAGTCAATGTTTTGACATGTCTGATCATAGACTTGGAATATTTGTCTATGGAGACACAGAAACAAGAACCATTGAATTCTTTCATGATTTCTAACTCTTTAAAACTTTCAAAACTGAAAGTATTTACAGGGCTAACAAGGTAGATCATGCTTTCATAAAAAAAAATCTTAATTTGGATAAAAAAGTAGGTATTAAATTTGATTTCAAGCTTAAAGTTACTTTTTGTGCACAAACATGCTTTAAGGTTAAATTCTTCATGTTAGTTCTTAGGGGATGCTATTTCTTGTTTAGCCTATAAACTTTAACAGAGGTTGTTCTGCTTCATGCTGCTTGTCCTGAAATCTGGAGTACGCCACAGGTTGCTGAGGATAACTTTCCTACCCCTTATGCATTGTCTCTCAGACTCTGCACACATGTGTTAGCTCATAACCACTACGAACACTTTTTGCTTGTAAATCTTGGTACAATATTGTGTGTTCCATAGTGATCACTTAAAATAGTACAGTGCTCCTTCTAAAGGGGAATGGTGGAATTAAAGGGTCGTATGAGGAATAGGAGTTATTGAAGTGGACAGCTGGGTTGACATGGGGGAAGGAGCTGATGTCAGAGGAGATGGACAGGACAATGTAAGGAAAAAGGAAAGGATAAGAGATGAAACGGATATGGAAAACATGCGCTGTGATCTAATGGGCTGCTGAATAATGGAGTGAAAGGAAGGAAAACAAGCAGTTGGAGATTATTTTCAGCAATATTATTAAAATGTAGTAAGTATATCCTCTGGATTGTATGGCATACAACATGTGATTAGCCTTGTGTGTCCAATAAAGAAAATACCAAGTATTTGATGTGGTTTGTTTCTGAATACAAAGTATATGCTAAGCATTTGCACAGGTATTTCCTCTTTCGCATTACATTCCAGTGGAATTGTTAGGCACAAGTTGGATTTATTTTACTCAGGAACAGTGTGCTCATTTGTTGGAGTACTACAACTAGCTTGCAAGTATTTCAGTACACAGTTTGACTTCTACAGTGGATAACTCTCTTAACTATGCATTTATCTTTCTCTCACCAGTCTTTTAGTGAAGTAAATGTGGAAAACCCCAGATATTCTTAGAAAACCTCACCATGATACAGAGCTTACATGTGAAAAACTATATAAAAACATGAAAGTATCCTGTGCTCTCACAGCTCTACTATTTGCTGTCAGTTTTGAAAGAATGTGTGTTTCAACCAGTACTCCTGATACCCTGAAAATGATAACTGGTTCCTTCATTATTTGAATCTCAGAAACATGTTTTCTCAGAACGTTTACTAAAAATCTTATTTTTCATTGTTGGAGTTACCCAT
Organism: Sclerurus mexicanus; assembly: GCA_013396755.1. Lineage (NCBI taxonomy): Eukaryota > Metazoa > Chordata > Aves > Passeriformes > Furnariidae > Sclerurus > Sclerurus mexicanus. Next base: position 55,777 of record VWZF01005095.1, read on the forward strand.
AGCACAAATGTCCATCTGTGGATAAGTGGCAGCATTATTGTGGAGGAAGGTAGGTTCAGAGTTTACAGCATACAATTTGCAGCAGCAGACTACATGTGGCCTCTGCTGGGAGTGATGAGCAACATCCAGTTGCTCATAGGCCTATATCTATCTGTGTATGCATTTTGTAATAGTGATTAAATAAAAAATAAAAAAATCCAGATTCTCTAACAAGATCTGGATTCTGGCATGCAGGGAATGTTTCTCACTCTTTAGATATTTCCTGTACACAGTTGTTTACCTCCGTGTGGAGTGAGAGGATTTGCTCTCAATTGTGAGGCTGTAGGATGAAAGAAGGAATCAGTTGGGATTCCTTTCCTACTCCAACTGTTAGGACCCTGTTAATGAAGCATAGCTGCTACTTGACCTTGCTGCCCTAAATTTGATGTTGCCTCACAGGTGCCTTGGGCACTTGGGGAAGACCTGTTTCCTCAGACAGACCTGGGGAATATATGCTAGTCCCTTCAAATGTATGTTATTTTGGGAAGAGCTGAATGTACTCCCTGGGTATTGCACACTGTGCAGTTGTTCCTTATACTTGGGTAAAAATCAAGAAGAAGAGGTGATCCTTTCCTGAAGAAAAGCAGTTTCTGAATTGTCTTGTCTTCCTGTGTTGAGGCAGAGAATCTCTGAGGAGTGTGATGTCTCCTTTCCCCTGACACTTTTTGGTTTTATAGGGTAATCACCTGAAGTTGCTTTGAACTAGCTACAAGGAGGATGCATTATAAATTAATAAAGTGTGACATGTCAGCCTGAAGTTTTGGTATGATTTGATACTCTGTACTCTTAAAATTGATAATTAAAGGGTTTTGCTGTAATACCTACCACTGTTCCAGATCTTGAAAAAAGGACTGTAGCACAAGATGAGTGCACAAGTGAGAAGCATCTCTGAGAAAAAAGTTTCTAAAACCCTCAGCAGAGTTGAGGTCTTTGTCCCTATGGTATCTGAGGCAATCAAAGTTAACTTTCCTCATTTGTGTGGTGTCCTATGGGTGTCTGTTTTTAGCTGTGCCTGGTAGTAGGGTTTCCTGTGCTGTATCTTGAGTTAGAAGTGACAAAATACTGCTTGGGGCATTCAGAACAGGGAAGCTACAGGTGAAGAATTATCTATATAGAGGTCTATGGGGCTTTCTGTGGTCACATATGGCAAGTGCTTCATGCTTAGCCTCAACAAATGGTCAGAGGGTGAAGATTCCCAAAGTCCAAATGTATTTAGTAGCTTGTGGAAAAGGACAGATTTACTCCTGCTGCTTCCCTTTCTTTTGTTTCTGTTCTCATCTGACCTGTTGATGAGCCAGTTCTGCTAACAATGGGCATTAACTACAAAACCAGGTGTAGCACAAGTACATACATCCCAGCTGATCTTATGAACCAAATTACCACAGCATGTAGTCAGACAAACCCAGGGGTAAAAGGAGTGGGTGGGTGACTGTGAACTTGTGACTGATTAAAGGGCTGAACAGCATGATTTGTAGTGTCAGCAGGCTCTTAAGTCAGTGGTATGATCTGTGTTGCCCCCAAACTTAAATTCATTATAAAAATAAAGTTGAAACAGAGTGGAGATGGTAGCTAAACATGTGGCTTCCTACACAACTTGCACTGATTCATGGTGAGTTAACAGCTTTTTTTCGTAAAGATCTTTGCCTTCTCTCTGAAAAGAGCAAATAAAAAATATGATGTTAGTAGAATTTAATGTATTATAATACCCTCCCTTGGAAAATGAGTGCCACAGCATAGATTCTTCAGCAACATTCATGGCTTGCAGTCTAGTTATCCCCAGTACAAATGTATCAAAACTACATTTAATATGTTTATGAATTCATTGTGGGCACATAAGTGTTGACTTTCAAATAGAACTGTTCTGTAGGCTTAGCTCTTGAAAGCTGTTGAATGTTACAGGAATTCTGCCTGTAGTAAGCAGTGAGTGGGTTTCTGTCCACAAAACGAAACTGGATTTTACAAGGTGATCTAAGTGTTTGACCGAGGTCTCTAAGCTTTTGTGTTGCAATTTAATGAAAATTTTAATTCCTTTCAGAAGATAACCAATTCAACTTGTAACCAACACCCAAACCACCTGTTCACAAATCCTTTGCCTTAAATACCTGTTATAAAAGCTTCATTGCATTTTAGCAAATGGGTGTAAGCATAAAGAACTTCTTTGGGGTAAATTTTTCTTCAGGTCTTATCTGCCAACCCTAGCATAAGCTTGTACTCATGGCAATGAGTTCAAACATTCAAGCAGTGTGTATACAGAAACAGTAGTTATTACTTGCCTTATGACATCTCCCAAAGTAAAAGTTACTGAAAAGGCACCTGGTTAATATACTGCTTCACTGTTCCATAGCAGTGATTGTTGGCATACAGTTTCGGAGCAGTGTTACATGTAGTTGTACACAAAGAGTAATTGTATAAGGTATGGCTTTTAAAGTCAGTAGTAACCCCAAAGTTTAGCTTAGAGCTACCCGTGGTGAGGAGGCAACAGTGGGGGGAAAGAAAGGTGTCCATATTTCTTCTCTGAATGCAGCAGTCAGCTTAAGCTGTAGTAACTTTTTTAGCTGACAAGCATGAACTTTGATTCAAATTTGCTTGTACAACATCCACACTTGGAAGTCAAAGGCAGCAAACTGTGTTTTGCTTTCTGCATTAGCTGCCATCTGTAGTTAGGGATTTCTCTCTTCACATGACCACCATTTTCATTTTATAACCTTTCTCTCTTTTCAGCCTGTCTTGAACATCTCTGCTGTTCTCATGACATGGTTTCCCTGTGGTTTTAGCTTTGCTGTGCAACCTTCAGACTTTGTTCTGGGTCTTCTGAGTGTTGAGAACAAGTGTTTATACAAATGGCAAAGGGGGTTTATTTTTGTGCTGTCAGTGGCTTTTGTTTCTCTATATTTAATCCAGTTTATATCTCCCTTTGATTGCTTGCCTTGATTTGCAGTATCTGACTCTGGATGCTGGTGATATACTAAAATTAGCTTGCTTACTGCTGTGGCCCCAGGGGGGGTTTCCAGTTAACTAATAGTTTTCCAGAAAGACTCCAATGCATGTGAAGTGATTTGGACTTGGAGGAGGAAGTTCTGGACTGCCTGAGCAGGAAGGGTGTAGCATGTCCTCTCGTTTATTAGTCTTTTTGGCTGGAGATTTTAGTCCAGCTGTCAGTGCCTTAAGGCTAGAATAGGTGATACTGAGAATTTAATAGTTTCATTTTGTGCAGTTTAGGTCCAAACTAAAGGATATCCTGTCACCAGGTTTTACCTCTTGGCTTTTGAGGTCCTGAAATCCCTTTTCATGTAGTCATGTTAGTACTGTTCAGGTAACTTTTGTTCTTTGATTGAAATAATACATGTAAGAAAATCAGAAATGAGTATTGTTGGATGAACCTTGGGAAAAAAAAAAGGCAAGTCAAATGTGAAAAAGCTTATGAATGAATTCTGGGAGATGGTGTTGCAATAGTAAGTTTATGCTTATTCATTCGGGTGTGCTGAGAGAACTGAAGTAGTATTTGTAATGCTTTATTTCTCTCTGTTTCTTATACGAATAATGCTTTTTTTGGTGTGTCCAGAAATGCATGTAACTGTCACTCTGGGTGGCAAACCACTGAATTATTTAGCTAATGGACTGCTGACGTTTAGTGGAAGGATCACATTGCAAACTTAATTCTTCTTCAGTATAGAGGGCTTTTCCCTTCATTTTAATTTGCGTGTTTGCTAGAATGTGAGGAATTTAAAAGGGAGAGTAGAGTTATTTAGACCATGTTGAATGTAATAATTCAAAGTAATAATTACTCTTTCTCTCTTAGGAAATACACATAAAGGAACCCATAGAAAAGGAAGTAAATCCTCACTTATTACCAGGTAACCACTGTACATTATAATATTAGGATTAAATTATTTTTTTTAAAAAAGCAATTATGGGAACAATATTTAAATATTTCCATATCTGCAGCAAACACTCGTGACATCAGTGGCACAAGTAGTAAAATAGAGTGTTTGGTTTAACAACCAGTCACGTTGAAATATTTTTAACGTCTGCATAGCATGTTAAACTCTAAAATTAATTTTTTCACAGAGTACAGTATCTTTAGTTAAGCTGCATGTGGAGAACTGTCTATACCTCAGTTTGCCCTTTTTCTTAAAAGACAAGTTTAGGTGGTTTTTGTTTGTTTGGAAACTGAACACAAGAACTAGGGTAAACTTTCTAGTTGCTTTGCTTCTACTGGAAGTTACTTATGCCTTCTGATGCCTCGTTAACTTTTAGACTTTTTTTTAAAATTTATAAATATTTCTTTCAAAAATTGTTTTTTCAAGATCAAGAAAGACAAAATACCAGTAAAAGTTTAGTAGAAGTCTTCAATAAACTAATATGGTTCTATTTAGTTTCTTGCAGTTTCTAGGAAGACCAAGAGTTTGTCTGGTTATACCTATTAAAACTTTTTTTTCTTAAACTTGAAGTTCCCATGAATTCTAAGACTAAATCTTCATTGACCATTATTTATGAAAACTTGTGTTTCAGAACTTTAAAATAGCCCTGGGACCTGTAAAATAAGCAACATCCTCAGTCAAAGCTATAAAAGATGAATTATGATGAACTTGAAATAATTAACTCAAATGTTGCAGCATTCTTAGAGTTTAACAGTAAGGAAAATTCAGTTATGAACTTCTTTATTGACTGTATTAACTACTTTGTTGGGACTTGGTTTGTTTTGTTTCAAGTATACATTTGTAAGGTTGCTCTTTGCAACTCTGCGTATTGTTCTACCACTTAGAGAAGGCCATGACACAGGTACCTCTGATTACAGAACTCCTAAACATCTGCAGTTTGGGCTGTCTGGAGTAATGTGAGTGACCTGGAAGGCTCTCAATGTGCTGATTCAGGAGCTGCCTCTTAGTGGTTTTGTGTAACGTTGATGAAATATTTTCAATGAGTTCTGAGAAACTGTCAGGAAGTTAATGCTGAGTTTAAGATGACAATTGAAATGATTCAGTTGTAAACCGTCAGTTATGCTGAAAGTTCAGTGTTTCTCTTACACAGGTGAACTGCTGCTTTGTGAAGCAAGCACAGTGTACAAGTATATGCAAGAAGATGGGTCAAATCGTGGCACCTACGGGAAACTCGTGTGCACAAACTTCAAGATTTCTTTCCTTGATGATGATTCTGCTTCTGATGATAATGTAGGAAAACAAGTCTTCTAATTATGACCAAACAGGCCCTGAAGCCATGTAGTGTCTGAATATATAATCATGTTTGTTCTGCATCCCTATATAAGGGAAAGATATATTTATAAAATATTTTAGTGGGTGCAGGCTAACTTTAATTTGCATCTGCTTGATCTGTGCTTATCCTTCCTCAAGCTCTAATAAAAATTTAAAGTAAAAACAGTGCAAGTCTTTATGAGGACAGTTACCTTAGAGATATTTTATAGATAGTTTATAACTCATTATATCTTGTGAGTTGGTGAAGCTCAAGTTAAAAGAATCCCTTGTTTTGAAAATTAAATCAACAGTTTGTGTAAAACTGATTTGACTTCTTCTTTGGTAGCAACTGTGGAACTGTGACTGTCTGATGCTGGATAGCATCTGTCTGGCTGGACTTGGGCTACATCTGCAGAACCACTTCAACACTGTACAAGACTGAGTAAGCTAATACTCAGTGGAAATTATCTAGATAATTGTTCATGTGGCTCACTAAAGCTCTGAATTATTCCAAAGTAACGTGTTTACTGAGAAAATTTAAAAGCCTAGTGCTGTTGAGCCTGCAAACATCAAATAAGCTAAAAATTCCTTAAATCTTAGAAATTATTTCAATCTTGTTTCGTTTGGGTTAGATGCTCAAATTGAGCTGTCAGAGGGGAAGGATAATGCCACACCTCTTTTGATATGCTTAAGCATTGAAACATTTTAGTCCATTTAGGTGATAAAAGTGAAAGGAGAGCCTGGTATGTGGCTCTTAGGTGCAAGGTGATCTCAGCAGTGAAGAACAGGGAGCATAATATGATTTCACCTATGATGATTGTAGTCAGAAGTTTCTTGGGGTAAAATTTCACAAAGTTTAAGTGTTAAAACTAAGTCTTCTGCTGCCAAGCACAAGTTTTCAGACCTTCTGGAATTAAGACAAAGCTGTGGAGACTTTTAGTGTAAATCTCAAGTGATGTGGAAATAGTTGGTAATTAGTGTAGAACGATAGTAATGACCATGCTATTTTCTGTTCTATCACTAACTTTAGACCTTAGTTTTATAGTATGTCAAGTCAACTATATTTATTTTAACAAAAGTTCAGTGTTAGCCACCTGATTCAGAGTATTGCAGACCTGGAAGTGACTTGAATAAGGTTAATTCTGTTTACAGTAAAATATAATTTGCTGATGTAGTGTACCTTAGCCTTTCGGTAGTAACATTTTGCATAACAGTGTTTAATAGTGGCATCATTCAAATGCCATTTTTAACTCTAAACTTGTGGAATGATAAAAGTGAAGGGAACTCCAAGTCACTTCAAGTTCGGTGACAACAGTAGATAAGATTATTGGGTTATGTGTGTCTTCATTTTACCCAGTGACAGATCTGGCTGTAATGTTGGAATGTTCTTGGGATACTTGTTCTTTTAAGAGACTTTGTATTTCCTGCCAAGTTCCCATAGCAGGGAAACTTGTCATAAAAGGGCTTGGATTACATCAAGTTACTGTATTTCCTGTTTACTGCAATGATTCTAGTTTGAAAAATGACTCTCAATAGAAATGCATGCTTTGAAGCTATTTGGAAAGTAAAAACTCTATCTAAATTTTAAGCATGGCTGTCACTTGAATGAAACTGCATCTGCAGTTTACAGACTGTATAATGTGCATCTGTCTGTATTTCAGTAACTATTCTTCAGTGTTCTTCCTTACACAGCTTATAAGAATGTGATGCTGATATTAATGTACTGAATGCATCCTTTAGTTGTGAAAAGATGCTATTTCTTAGCACTGTGACATTTCTAAGATTTTTTTTATGTTCTAGGAGCCAGAATTTAAGAATAAAATTGTAGGAGAAAATGACATAACCCTGCAATGTGTAGATCAAATCTATGGAGGTAGGTCAGCTTTCTCCTCTGAGGTGTTTTGTACATGTATATAATTTTTAGAAAACTGCTGGATTTGTCACTTTGGAAACTGGGATTGGGTAGTCTAGAACAAGCATCTGCAGTTATATTTAATGATGAAATGACAGTTAAGAAACCTGTCAGAACCTAGTCTTATCCTTCAGGCTTGTCAAATTAATTTTAATTCATTTGATTTAATTAATTTGATTCATTTTCTTACTGGGACAAACAGAACAATTCCTTCAAAATACAATGATTCAAACCAGAGTACGCACTGTAAAAAATCTCTTAAGTGTGGTGCACAAGGATCTTCCAGTGTATCAACTATTCCTGTAAATGTGGAAGTATTCACTTCATTTGAGCAGTAGTACTGCAGAACACTACAGGTACCAAAATCCCAAACAGTACTTTTTGTTTGTCTAAGAGAATTTTGTTTTCTGAGATCCATGGTGACTTCAACAGATTAAAGGAGATAGGAAATGAGGTTTTAGTTTTCAAGTAAGTCAAGGAGTGCTTTGCAGCAGGGTTTATAGGCATGCTGGTATTACTGAAAAAAATAAACAAGAATGGGGCTGATCATTTGCAAGCAGGGGAAGACTTTATTGACAAGTCTGACGTGTCTAGTGTTACGAGTATTCAGAAGGTCTATGAAAGATGGTGTGGGTTTGTGAAGGAGTGAACTGGGTCAGACTAGCGAAGCTGTTTGAGACACTGTTCAGTTTCGTATACAGCTGACAGCACTTGAAATGGTACATCCTCAAAGAGAAGCAAGAAAAGGTCTGTCTTGGGGACTTCATGGTGGCTTAAAAAAAACTTTTTAAGGACTTAGAATTATCTCAGCTGTTTGGGGACTTTCCCTTAAGTAAACACCACTAAGTTGTGTTCATCATGTATCTTGAAACTTTGAACTTACTGTGCAGTCAGAATGTGAACAGAAGTAATCACTGAGCAGCTGGTTTGCTGCAAATTTGGTTTCTACCTTGTATGAAGTAATTTGAGGGATTTAAAAGAGAAGATTGAGCATATTAGCATAAGGACGTGCCATCCTGTGTTATAGGATACTTGTTTTCTCATGATAAAACTCAGGCTTGAATTAGGTTCTTGAATTCTGAAGAGTCAAGCAGGGACAACTTTGTCAACAGAGGGCAAGTATCTTTTTGATATTTACTTAGGCTTTTTAATTTTGCAGTTTATGATGAGAAAAAGAAACTTCTAACTGGACAGCTGAGAAAATACCCAGAAAGGTTAATTATCTACTGTAAAGACCTTAGAGTGTTTAATTTCTGCCTGAGATACACAAAAGAAGAGGAAGTGAAAAGAGTAAGTATAGTAACTTCATTTGTTTTTCTGTTTTTAAGCTTGGTGTTGGGTGTTTCATTGTGAGGGTGAAAGAAGGATGAAATAGACCTTGAGACGTCCCTCAAACTTGAAGTGTTTTCTGATAATTTAAAAAAAATATTTTGCTCTGATCATATCTCTGAGAGAGAAAGTAAAAGTCTGATTTCATGAACGCGATTATGTGTAGCAGTTAAAAGATCAGATGTCCTGGCTCTTTAAAGAAAACTGGAACTTTAGAGTGCTACGGGAAATTATCTTCACTCAGGCAAACTCATAAAGCTGTTCTATTTGTGACATGTAATTTCATTATCTTTTAATCTTCATCCTTTTTCTTACGAAAGCTGTTAGTGTCCTGATAACTTCAGTTCTTTTGACAGGTTAATCGGAACTCCAAACTAGAAGTCTACTAGCTTTATTTAAATAAGAGTAATTCTGGAAGTAGAACATATATACTACTACTTAGGACAAGTAGGTATTGTGTCTTGCAGACAACACAGAAAGCTTACTTAAAGTCAGTTTTCAGCTGCTGGGGATGGAATCCATCAGTTTTGTTTAAAACCTGGACAGAGAAGATGGAAAAAAAAAAATCATGTTTTTTACACTGACAGTCTGGGTGTGTGTTTGGGTGTTAATTTTTGGTCCTCTTCTAGATCGTCAGTGGTATAGTTCATCATAGCCAGACTCCTAAGCTGCTTAAACGTTTGTTTCTGTTCTCTTATGCATCAGCTGCCCCAAATAACACAGGTAAACTTTTTTCTATTTTTGATCTATTTGTTGCATAGTTAGTTCCTTAAGCAGTCGGGGATATTTATATTTGAGTGTGTGCTTGGCTTATGACTCTGTCCTGCTGGCAGATAGCCTTGAAAGATTAATTTTTCTCTTGCTGTACATTGTTAGACTGGTTGCTAAAAATCTCTCAATTGTCTGCTGTTGGTGTCCTTCAGGTAATTGCACAGAAGTTTCCAAGCAAGAAGTAGCATCCCTAGACTGAAAACTTACTGTGACCAATATGTGCAAATGCTTTTCACATGGTTCATCTAGAAAATACTTATTTTTTCAGTGTGGTTTTTTTTCTGTACTGTGGCTGTGAACCAAACTTCTTGCTTTTAATTCTGAAATTACTGCATTTGCAGTGGCATCTTATCAAAGAGTATTTTCCTTTTTGCTCTCATTTGCAAGCAATATGTTTCTCCCAAGCAACTGCAAAAAAAGCATAGGTTTGCATAGCAAGATCCCAGAAGACACTGAACTTCCTCATAAAGCTGATTTTATTACATAATCTTCCCTCTTGATCAAACCGGGCTGAATAATACAGTAAGCTGCAAAATTCAAGATAAAAAAGTTGTCCATGCACTTTCTAGCATTCCATAAGTCAGACTTCAGTAATGCTGGTTTGATTTAGGAACTTCATCCTCAGTGCACCAGCAACACCTCTTCCTTTCACAGAGGGAAATTCTGATGTATGCAAGGTATCAGTCAGAGAGTTAGCAGAATGTGTCAAGGAATTTCAGAACCACTGAGGTTAGAAGAAACCTCTGGAGCTCATCTGGTTGTGTTCCTGTCCACCTGCCCCTCTTCAGAGTAGAGTTAACTACAGCAGCTTACCAGGGTCACATCTGGCTGGGTTTCAAATATCTGCAATTACTGAGACTCCACAGCCTTTCTGGACAGTCTGTTTCATTATTTGACCCTCCTCATCATGAAAAATTTCATTGTATGTTTAAATGGGATTTGCTGTAGTTCAGCTTTATGCCTTTTGTCATGTCACTGACTCTAGGTCTGCTTTCTGTACTCTCCTCCCATGCTTCCACTCCCAGTCAGGTGTTTATCCACACTGGCTAGATTTCTTGCCCCTCTGTGGCCCTGCTGAGCCTTCTTTTCTGCAGCCTGAATGATTCCAGCTCCCGATCTCTCCTTATATCAGGCGCTTTAAGCCCTTCAGTCATGACAGTGGGCCTTCAGTGGGCTTAGTCCAGGAAGCCTCTGCCTGTCTTGTAGTCAGGAGCCCAGCACTGGACACAGCCCTCCAATTATGGAGGCTGAGAACAATGGTCACTGCATTCAGCTGGTAGGCAATAGTTTTCCTAATGCAGCCTAAAAATTCAGTGGCTGCTTTGCTGCAAGGGCATGTTGCTGGCTTAGCTGGTTGCTGCAGGCTTCACCTGTAAGTGGTGTTCAGTTTTAGCTACAAACATCAGAAAGACTAAGCTTTTCCAGGGAGACACTGAGCAAATGTGGGAGAAGCCTAGTCTTTATCGCAACACTGAAGTGCTGTGCCGAAGTTCTTTCATACTTTAATAACTTTTCAGTAGTAAGTGGCTAGGTCTCATCCTTTATGAAATCATTACAGGACAAAGTTAGTAGACTGTAGAAATTGGTTTTTATGGTCTGGTGCTTTTAAAATTGTAATTTTACTCTAAGAGCTCATTAATAATGCTCTGTTTTGAGCTGTAAATTTTTCATCAACCTTATCTTCTTACAGTGGAAAGTTTCAAGTTGCTATTGTATCTTCTGTGGAAGTTCTAGCTCTGTTTGGTCTTGATGTTGCAGGATGTTGTTTAACTATGGTATGTGCCTACAACAATTGATGCTACTCCATAAATTATATTGTTATACAAGATTTGAGACTAAATGAAACTGCTGTAACTGGTGCTGAAGTGTAACTGGCTAAGAGAATTACAGGAAATGTTTTCAGATGAAATTATTGAGACTGAATTGCTGTAATCAATTTGCTGTTATCAAGGGTCTGAGATGTTCTATTCAATGCAAAACTCATATCCATGATAAAAGAATGAACTTTAAATGAAACATAATATCTGAATTTTTGTAGAAAGGTTTTTGGTGTGATTGTGAATTTTGCATTTAAACCTGTATTATCAGATACCAGTCAGATGTATTGTTATAAAATAGCATTTGCTGCCCACAATCCTGGATTTTAGGCTGGATGTGATGGCAGCCTCAACTGTATGGAAGTTCTTTAAGAACTGATTAGTTTCTGTACAAGAAACTATTCCTGAAGTTATTAGTCACAGCAGTATTTGATGGGAGATGTGTTGTTAAGGATCAGACAGAGACCATGTGGTGTACAAAAGGCATTTTACATTTGAGTTGAGGCTTTCTGTGAGCAGGAGGTTTTGCTTGCTTACCTTAATGGCAACTAACTACTTTATTTAGGAATGCTTTTGTTTTAGAGTTCCTCATAGTCTGCAAAGTTAACATTATTGGTATCTGACAGATGGAAGAAACCAAACTGTGATGTTTGATACACTCGAGGACTGGCGCGATGAGTTGGAGCGGACCAAAGGGAATGTGAAATACAAAACAGTGACCACCAATGAAGGCTACAGAGTCTCTGAAAAGTAAGCTTGCCCTGGTAAATAGTGAACTTTGGATTTGCGAAAGTCAGTGCTACTTTTGATGCTGAGGGTTATACAATTATTTAAGGCCTTTTTTAGGACGTGGTTTCTATTTTTATTTATGGAATACTTTGATTTGTGACCTCAGGGCGTGATCTTACACAGCCCCCAGATCAACCAGTGTTAACTTCACCATTAGGTCAGACTACTCAGGATCTTCATCATTCAAGCTTTGTACAGGTCTAGGAGTGGAGAATACCACCTTAAAATGGAATTGGAAATATGTAGGTCTGGGACTTACACTTCTGTCATACTGGTTAGGATGACACTGTCTGAGTTCTGTTCCTTTACTCTGGTAAAGTTTCAGGTTAGATGCACTGGAGATTGTTTTAGCTGAGAGGAGCTGGGTGGGGGAAGAGTAACTGATTTAAACCATATCTGCAAAATGTGCTGGAGGAAGTTAGGTTGTATTGCCTTTAAGGGAAGGTTGGCTAAGTTTAATTGAGGTTAACTACGAGTTTAGCTCAGTGTCATCTATTGGTGAACCCTTTATAATGTATACAAGCTTTGTATACTACTACTGTTTTGTTTAGTAGTCATATCTTGGAAGGCTTCACAGATCTTGGACATGAATACAAACTTTCAAGGAAGTCTTAACTATTCAGTAAGTTAACTATTCAGTCTTAACTATTTTAGAACTCTGCCTTGAGAGACCCAAACTGAGTGTAAGTACTTATCTTTTTTGCTTCTGTGGGCCTTGAGTGTAAATAGTGTCGGACGATGCTGGATATCCATGATATATTAAATGATAACGTTGAATTAGGATGTGAATTGCTTAAAAGGCATGGAACCAGTGCTAGTTGTCTAATACTGCAGGGGTTATCTCTTGAAACAATAAAGCGTGAGACAACGAAGCTGGTCTTGACAATCAGTCTCAGAGGTTACAGTTAAATGTAGGACTTAATTAAAACCTTAGGAAGGCAGGGGAATGTTGGAGTGAAAATAATTAAGAGCTCAAGATTGGAAAAAATACCTTACTCAGCTGAAAATAGAGGGACAGTGTTGAGAACAATATAATTATCTAGTTGAAAGGTTATTGTAGCAGTTCGAATGAATATATAATTAACATGTGGGCTAGAACACTCACCATCATTAAAAGGAGTTTGGCAATTGTTCTTTGTTCACTTTTTAAGACCAAGAAACTCTTCTTTGTTATCTTAGGCTGCCTTTGTATTTTGTTGTTCCCATATGCATTTCTGAAGAGAGTATCTTGAAGTATGAAGGCAGAGGCATTCCTGTAAGTATGTGCATGGCAGAGGGTAAGAAATCTCACTAAGACAGCAAAATTTCAATTAGCATTTCAGATGTTACTGCATATTTTCAGAACTTGATTTAACAGTTTACCTGTATACCTGGCCATCTGCAGAAGGGAAACAGATGTTGTAAGGAGAAGTGCTCAAAGTATTCTCTATTTCACTAAACTGTGTAATATGTAGCAAAACATATATGTAACAACAAAATACATGTTTACTGTTCATAGTTCCTATTTGCTTACATCAGATATCTAATGTCCTACAACCTACAACATACCACTAGCCTGTCTGTCCAACAGCATGTTTTTCATGAGACTCTACTGACTGGCATCTGGTTGCGGCAGGGTGTAGGACTTGGAGTGCTATTTGGATATTGAAGTGAAGACCATGCATGTAAAGCTGTAGGTGAATACCTCCAGTTACCTGGCTTGGGTGCTGGTAAATGATACAGCTGTGATGAAGCAGCATTTTTACAAAGTCAAGTAACCCAACTGAAAAACTAGTTCTACCAGTCCTACAGAAAACAAAGTTAAATATACTGGTTTGCACCCTGTAGCAAGCTGGCTTTGGCTTCCTACCTTGTAGTTTAAGAACCAGTAACACAGAGTAGATGGAAATAAGGAGCAAAGTAATCTCACTTTTTGAGAGCTTACCTTTGTTGCTGCATATCCATCAGATTTGCCAAGGAAACCGATGTTTATTTTATGCTCTTAAATTAATTGGTACATGGAGAAGACAGTACTGCATTGTCCTGCCTAAAGTTCAAAGTAGTTTGGTTCAGTTTTTCTCAGAGAGTCAGAGACACATTACACTGGCTCTCACACAGAAACACAAGTGATTTTGGTTTTTTTATCCCATCTTGTATTCATAGAATCACAGAGTCTTTTGGGTTGAGAAAGACCTCTAAACACCATCTAGTTCAATTCCCTTCTGGAATGAACAGAAACATCTTCTCCTAGACCAGGTTGCACAGAGTCTTGTCCAACCTGACCTTGAATGTTTCTGGGGCATCTACCACCTCTGTGGGCAACATTTTGCATCCAGTGTTTCACCAACTTCATTGTAAAAAAATTCTTTTTTGATCTAGTTCTAAATCTATCCTCTCTTAATTCCAACCATTACCCCTTGTCTTGTCACAGCAAGACTTATTAAAAAGTCTGTCCCTGTCTTTCTTATAAACCCCCTTCAAGTAATGAAAGACCACAATAAGGTCTCCCCAGAGCCTTCTCTTTCCTAGATGAGCAAAGGACCTCTGCAGTAAAGAAAGGCGGAGATCATCTTTGTGTCTCTCCTCTGAACTTGTTCCAACAAGATAGATGACAGCCTTTGTAGCTCTTTCCTTGTCCACTGTTCAGAGGCCTTATAGAACTCTTCTAATTATTTCCAAATTATTTTTGTGAAGCTAGTGTCAAAATAGCTTGACTGTATTAAATTGGTTGGAGAATGCAGTGAAAGGACAGTGTAGTACTTTTTTCTATTCTTGATGTTTGTGAGGTTTTTGCATCCTTCTCAGGTGCATCTCTTGGCTATATAAATCAGTAGCAGAACTTCAGCTTCCCAGTTTGACTTGTGTGATACTCCTGTTGAAAATGATTTTCACTCCTCACTTCAAAACAAGTTTAAAGATCAGCTTGAGAGCTTCAAGCAGTAGGTGTGAGTGAAGAAATTATGTGTAAAAGGAAGTAAGAACCTTTGAGGACTGATTTGCTACAAGGAATATCTGTGACTAGGCAACCTGATTCAGTTGTGGAGTGTTTGATATTATATTTCATATGCTTAGATAACCCTTTATGCATGCCAGTGCATCTGTTGTGAGTTATCTTGAGGCTGAACTATAAGAACCTAAGTGCGTGGAGAAACTGAAGGATAATGTATATAAGTTACGTAAAAGGGCTGTCTTGCTGTGGCATATGTTCCAATACAACTTAGCCACAGACTTTTTGATCAGGTTTTGTTTTGTTTTTTTTAACCTGTGAGGGCATTTGAGAAAGTAACGTTTTGATCTGACTTTTTATTTCATTGTGTTTGTGTAAACCCTAACTTAAAACTTACAGGTGGTAGCATGGTGTACTGAGGCATATAATTTTGGTGCAGGTGTGGAAGTTTGCTTCTACTGATGGAGCAGTTGAATACATGAAAAATTCAATGAAGCCACAGCATAGAGAAATGTCATGTGTGATCACTCAATCACTTAAGCAAATATCTTGTATGGGACAGTTTACTAATTTTTATCGCCTGGTAAATGTCTTTCTGCAGATTTGGTGTTGGTCTTGCCATAACGGTGCTGCTCTTCTCAAAATGTCTGCATTTCCCAAAGAACAGGATGACAGCACTTCACAAATGCAAAAAGCCTTCTTGGATGGGTCAGTAATAGCTATTCTGTCCACAACACTTTGCTTGGTATGGACCTTGCTTCTCTTTTTCCATATATGCTATATCTTTTAAGCTTTCACACATCAGGAAACAAGTTCTAGACCTAAAAGTAGCTTTCTGTAATGAAAATGTGTTTAAGCCCTTGACCTCATGGCATTGGTCAATTGTGCAGGACTGGAACTTTACTGAAGGCTCTTTTGTGAGAATACATATGCATGTCTGAGGAATCTGGTGTGTTATTTAGGACAAGCAATACCAAAGCCAGTAGGTGATAAGTAAAGTTAGTGTATCATTAACCAATGAGCTCAATTGTGTTTGCAAGTAGGAGAAATCCAGGCTCCATCTCTAAACATGAATTTGCAAGCTGAGTTTTTACAACTGCTGTCTTCTGAGAACTAGGTTTGTGTTCTTACATAACTTTATCTAAAGTGATGGAAAATCTCTGAGACAGCCTTGCAGTTCACTACTGCAGCTTTCAGATGTGAAGGCAGACCGTGCTTTTCCAGCTAAGGCAGTGATCTGAGTTAGTTCAGCAGTTTGAAAAATGCAAAGTTGAACTTAAGGGAAAGAGCACAGCTGCCTGACTGAGAGTTATGGTAATGACTTGTTGCTCTTTGGTTTTGGCTTTTTTTAACCTGTTGGATGTCCTGGAGCAACTTCTCGTAGTAGTCAGCTTTTGGTCAGACTCACATGCACAGTCTGTACATTCAACATTATTAGCTCCTTGCTCCTCATAGATGGAGAGCCTGTTAATCACACAGGGCTAACAGAAAATAGTTTAATTGGGCTCTTAAAACATCTTTTGTTTATAAAATTAATTATACTTGCATAAAAAAGGCTTTTGACTCTTCCTGCAGATTCTCTAATATTTCTCATGTAGAATGGGGAGGATTATATGACTGAGAACTCTTTAATGCTATTTCATGATGTGAGAATAAGTAAAACTAACAGTAAGCTGTTACGAGGTATCGACTTGTACTTTTTATCATTTGCCTGGGGTCATTTGAACTTGGGGCAGTATTGCTGATTTTCTTTGCTGTGAAGTACTGGTGTTTAACACTAGTATCTAAAAATACATATACAAATTGTTGTGAGGGTGTGTTAATGTGCCACTGTAACATTAGTCTCAACTTAGGCACAAAGCAGATGTTTACAATTAACAGCTTATCTTATTGAAAAAGCTTTTCAGAGTCTGATCTCCCAGAACTTGTTTACTTTTTTACTCCTTTATTTGGAAGAAGTATTGTCTTTGACCAATAATTTGCTTTCCCTTAGTTCTTTGTTCTGATGCACCTTCTGGTAGGTCTAGTAACCTGTGATTCTGATGTGGATCCCTGCAGTTCTCACTTAAAACAGGTTTCTGTGCTACAACATACAGGAAACAAAGCACTCTGTCCTGCCTGGAAAAGTGCCCACAAGGCTTCACTTCTGAAATATGAGCTAGAGCAACTTTTCCCAGGTCTTAACAATAAAAGGCCAGCATGACAGCAGATATATTTACTTAAGTTGATGTTCATCTGAGCTCTGGAACCTGAATGAGAGGAGATGTTCTGGGTCCAAACCAAAGCTTCATCTGGTCTGGTATTTTTTCCTCTCCTTCAAGGGAAAAAATTAGCAGATACATAGGGAAGTGCCAGGCATATTGTCTTGTTTGAGTCCAGATTTTCTTTTAATGTGTTTCATTAGCAGACCTGGAAGCTCTTTTACCAACCAAGTTACATTCTGATACAGTTGAGAAATGTTAAGCTTCTGCTGGGAGGTTTGGGTGTTTCTATCCATCACTTCTTTCTGGATTCGCCTTTGATAGCCTGCTAGTAAAGTGATTTTGGTGTGTCTAGTGAAGACAATACTAAAGAAGCTGTAGTAAAAATAAAGGAGTGCTTGTAATTTTTGTAACTGCACAAATAGGCACGAATGTAAGTTTATTGGTGTAATGGTTAAAAGCATCAACTCTTCTTATAGCTTGTAGGCAAGCTTCCAGACAGCACTTAAAAATGGTTGGAGGGCACTAGCTTTCCGGGGTGTCTGTCTTTTGGTGGTACAGCTCATTCCCAAACCATGCCTGTTAACTTTGTCTTCAGTGATAACAGTCGATGTATTATTTGATTTGTGAAGCAGAAGGCTTTAATCTCTTGATGATTTGCTTTAGAATCTATAAGACAATTAGTAAACCTCCCTATGAACTCCTGAAGATGGATGACTTGTCAAGCAGCCTTCCATCTCTGCAGGATATCCAGACTGCATATACAAGATTTAAACAGCTGTTTTTGATAGGTAAGTCAAATTTTAAGGCAAATCATAACATGGTTGTGCCATGTCTCATGAATGCAGTAGTTTTTTGATGAGTGTCTTGCTTTTGAGGGTGGTTAAAAGAAGATTTTAAAATATGTAACTGAAGACTATGCTTATGCCTAGCACATTAATAAAGGTTTGTAGTTTTTAGCTAAGATGTATCTGAAAATTACTTTTAAAGAGAGTGTCTATTACTTGGAATACACTAACTGGAATGAAGTTCGTGGGAGAGATTTTTCTCAGGGTTCTGTGGCCTGTTGAAATTGGAGAGATTTTTTTCAGGATTCTGTGGCCTGTTGAAATTGAATGTTAAGTGTCAACCTCTTAGCCCTTGTGCTATGTTAAGAGTTGGGTCTAAGTGCTGATTAATTTTTGCCCTGGGTTTTGCTGCACAATAGTCACATCTCAAAACATATGATGATGCTTAAATTCTGTCCACTTGAAAGGAGTAAAACTGGAGCCATGTGAAAGTATACTCTAAACTTTTAAACTTCCCTTTTCTGAGAGTCTTTAACTATTCTACTGTGATGAAACAGTACTTTGATCTCACCTCTAGATGTGAAAAAAGCTCTACTCCACCTTGCAATATGAGGTGTTTGCCAGAGTTTCACACTGAGTATATTGTCCAGAATACACTGTCAAATCCACGGTGGATCTTGAGAACTAAAAATTCCTATCTATTAATATAGCTTCTGGTAATTCACCCTCCTTTTCTTATATCCTCCTATAGCAAAAAGGCCAAAGCTTGAATTTAAGTAATTTAATAACTTTCAGGAAATGCTGCATATTTCAATAGCATAACCGTATCATTGTCTTATATTGATGCAAAAAGGAACGTGTTAAAATTGCAATCCCGTAAGTTTTTGTCTTAAGGCTTCTTAAATAAGGTTTGTTAGCAGACTGTACCTCACAGAATATAGCACTATGCACTGACAGTCTCTGAGAAAAACATTCAAGTAACCTTTTGCAGAAGTACTAAGATCTTACAGAATTTATTACCTTTTTGCTTTCTTTTAAAGTCTGAACATGTTATCTGTTATTTTTGTCCTGTACATGCCTAGTTAATTTGATTTAGGGTGACTTGACCTGGCAGTGTATACTTGGCAGCCCACAAAGCCAGTCGTGTCCTGGGCTGCATCCAAAGCAGGGTGGGCAGCAGGTGAGGGAGGGGATTCTGCCCCTCTGCTCTGCCCTTGTCAGACCCCACCTGGAGCTCTGCATCCAGCTCTGCAGTCCCCAGCACAGGAAGGACATGGACCTCTGGGAGTGAGTCCAAAGCAGGGCCATGAAGGTGCTCAGGGGGCTGGAACATCTCTCTTTTGAGGGCAGGCTGAGAGAGTTGGAGAGGAGGAGGCTCCAGGGAGACCATATGGCACCTTCCAGTACCTAGAGGGGCTACAGGAAGACTGGAGAGGGACATTTGACAAGGGTATGTTGTAGTAACAGGACAAGAGGGAGTGGGAAGGTTTAGATGAGGTATTAGGAAGAAATTCTTTACTGTGAAGATGGTGAGAGTAGTGAAAA
>VWZF01005095.1:75152-100305 GCA_013396755.1 Sclerurus mexicanus
TTTTTTAATGTGTAGTAAACAGGATGAGGGGCAGAGGCGTGGAGGCAGAAGAGCTATGGGAACAAAACATACATGCCTGTGTACTTGAGGATCACAGATGAAAGATGCAGAATGGACAGAAGTATATATGGGCTGGAATTAAATATTGGAAGTATATGGAGAGACTTTAGGAGGTGAACAGTTGCACAGAAATGTGCAGAACTGAAGCTATCCTGGGAAGGGTAGGGAAGAAGGGAAGTGTGGTATGTATCCGTGGTTTCTCAGTAGTAGAACTGTCAGACCCTGGGCTTCAAGGTTTGGCTCATGCAGGAAAGGTAATCTATTCTGGTTTTGATTGACTGTATCAACTTGTGAAAGGTTTCCAGTTTCTCCTTACTGGCTTTGATAGAAATAAAAGCAATGGAGACAGGTTGCATTTTAAAAAACTACAGAAATTCTAGTGAAATTCATAAAAGGTTAGTGACTTTGTGGTATTGTACTTGGCCTTCCAATGTGTTAGCTGCTGCCTTTTTATGTATTTAATGCATCCTCAGTTGCCGTGAAAACTGTTTAAAATCTGTTTCAGGTAGTCTTATATTCCATATGTTTTTGTAACCTACTTCTAAAACCCATTGGTGTTTCTGGCTCTGATGGTAATGATTTTCAAAATCCAGCCTCCTTAGGTTAAGCTCATCATCTCTGAGTGAACTTATTTTCTTTTCCTTTTGACACTTTGTAAACAGATTTATATCTACCTTGTTGGATTGCTATGAACCTTCAACATACTTTTTCTAATAGCCTATGGTGCTATGAAACTTTACTGGTGTTTGTAGGACTCCACTTCCTCATTTAATTACAAGGTGTCAGCTTTACATGATTGGGATTTGCTGACTCCTTGGTATTGCTTCTTTTGTATTAGTTCATAACTGAAGGGTAATACAATGGATGGCTGTTAGTTAGCACTGCATATATGTGAACAAACCAATTTTTTGTTTTGGCTCTCTTTGCAGATAACAGTACAGACTTCTGGGCAACTGATGTGAAATGGTTTTCATTACTGGAGAGCACAAACTGGCTAGAGATAATCAGGTTTGCTATATCTCTAGCTTTCTGTGTTTCACGTTGTTGGTAAATGCATATGTAGTGGGTTTTCTACCTGGTTTCTTGAAGTGTAACAACATTCTTTACTGCTAGTAAGAAAAAAAACTAAGACAGACTTACAGTCCCATTTATATATCTTCTGCAACTTGACAGTGTTTTTACAATGCAGGTTTGTGTTAAGCTTCCCACATTAAAGGACGTGAGAAGCAGCAGATTGTTCAAATTACAACTCTTCCAGCAAACCTTTTAAAAATATAGATCAAATAATTTCCCTCCTGCACTGTCACCTTCTTTCCAAACTCAAGAATCCTGTTTGTTTCTTGCATGAAACCTGTTCCATGTCTCTGACTAGCCTTGCCATTCTTCTCTGTACTCTCTACTTCTGCAATATCCTTTAGGACGGGATGAACTGCAGTGTTCAAGATGTTAGCCCACCAAAGGTTTATAAAATGACAGTTGTTCTCAGTTTTATCCCCTTCCTGTCCTGATTGTTCTTCAAGTTCTTTTTTCTTCTCTCAGCAGTCCACAGTAAGTGTTGGAATGGTGTTGGCTAACTTAAGTCTTGTTATAGTGAAATGTTGAGGAGTTTTGTTTTCAGTGTTGCTTTGTGCTTAGCTCTCTTGTCTGTCATTTTATTCTGGGCCCAACTTGTTACCATGAAGTGCTTCTGTAGTCAGCTCCAGTCCCTTCTAGTCTTAATCAGTAAATAACAATAATTATTAATTCATTCATCCGGAATTTAAATGTATGTTTTTAATAAGTTCTAGTGAAGACATATGTTGAGAAACTCATTGACATAACCGAGATCACAAGTTTAAAGTGTAAGCCAACCCAAGTTCCTGTCCTTAGGTTGTTTGGAGACTGGTCATTTCCATACTTGGATCCAGTTGCTTCCTGGATCAGCCTGTTCTTGGCTCTTGCAGTTTGTAGGAATGCCTGCTCAGCTGTTCTAGATGCTAGAACAAAGAATCTGACAACGCCACACTTAGGAAATAAACTATCAGCTTCTATTAGTGACCTAAGCAGTTGCAAGAATCCTAATTTGTATGCAGACTTTTTCTGAAAATAACCAACTTTATGAAGATTTGGATCTAGAAACCAACAGTGTTACATCTGTTTGTATGTGATCTTTAATTCCACTCAGTTTTTCTCTCAATAAATTGCGACTGTGTGTTTACAAGATCTCATTGCTCATCCTTCCCTCTTCCTCTTAAAACCAGATTATGGAAGACATGTTGTACATTAGAACTTAAATGTGGTGATGTTGACTCTCTCCAGGATAAAGATGTGGCTCTTAGCAATTGTAATAATTTAGTGTGCAATGGCTGCTGTTGATGCAGAATTAAAGTATTGTATATAACAACTGGAAATGCGTGATCAGTGGACAAGTAAAATGCTCTTGAAGTTAGACAGTTCCTCATTTACACAAGCTGAGCGTGGTTTTTGTGTTTTAAAGGACTAGTCAAGTTTCAAGTATGGCATTCTAACCCTGTCTACTGAAAACTAATGTAAGAAACTTAACTGTAAAAATGCAATGAAAACTTTCACATAACTTTTCTTATACCACAACAGGCGAGTCTTGAAGAAAGCAATAGAAGTTGCTGAGTGTCTGGAAAGACAGCATACAAATGTTCTCCTTATAGGTAAGAATTTAATGAGATTGTTCCATGTATTTTTTTAAATTTATTTTGATTAATTTCAGTTATTTAATTAGAATTATAATTATGGTATAGAGTTGGTAAAATTCAGAGTATTCAAGTACCAGACACCTAAATCACTCATGCTACTGGAAATGCTTCCTGTAGTTAAAAGAACTTGGTAAGCATAGTTCCAGGCTACGAGAAATATGATGTGAATGAGAGCTGCTGATAAATTGGCAGGAGAGTTATGCATAAAGAACAGGTAGTATTCCTGCTTCCTAATTTATTGTATTAAATGTCTCCTAGACTCTTTGCTGTACCTCAGGGGGAAGAGGGACTATATCTGCACAAAGGACCACTAACACAAAAACATTGTAAAAGGACTTTTTTTATGTTCTAGAGACACACTGAATACCAGGTGGTCTCTTTATTAAAAATAAAGAATATGTTTACTGTACACATGTTAGGCAGTTTGTTTTCCTAGATTGAGTAATCACATGGAAAACCAAACCTAATGTTAACCATTAAGTTACTCTTTTTTTTTTCACATGTTGCCATTTGAGAAACTTAGTACAGAACATAGGTGCTTTTGGGAGGCACCTGAAAGGTGGAGGATGCATGTTGCATGAGAAGGCAGTTTCACACCTTGTGAAAAGATGCATGAAGGATAGGAAGGGTAAGGAGGGATGGCTAGTCTGGTGTGTATATTGTGTGAGACTGGAGGGTGCAGGCATCCAAGTTATAATAGTAAAACCTTGTGATTTGCAGGTTTTATTATCAAAGTATACCCTAGTATAAATGTACAAGTAACCTTATATTTTTACAAACAAGTATTGAAAATATGGATTAACTTCTCTCTGATGTAACACTTGCAAAAAATTCTGTTTCTCTGATGTCAAATACAGTTTTATTTATGCGAAAATAGCAATGCTTTGCTTTCTTACACACCATTTTGGAATGGCTTAGTAAAATACAGTTTCTGTTCTCTTCTGTAGAAGAGAGTGCTACTGATCTGTGCTGTGTAATCTCTAGTCTGGTTCAAGTGATGATGGATTCATACAGCAGAACAAAGTCAGGGTTTCAGAGCCTCATTCAGAAGGAGTGGGTAATTGGAGGACATGGCTTTTTGGAACGCTGCAACCACTTACGCAAAAGTGAAAAAGAGGAGGTATGATTTTTTTTTTTACTACTTTCCTTACTTAGTATTTGCAAGTTTACTCAGCATAATGAGGGTTTAGCTGTTAGTCCAGAAGTTCCAGTTACTCTGAGGATCTTTTGTGTTGTGTTGTATAGGTTGATGTTTGTGCAGTTTTACTGTTTTTGCTGTTTAGAGGTCAGCAATGTCTTTATGATGGGATAGGAAATTTTACATTTGTTCTCTTTAGTCTTGGAGTCTTTTGAAAGTAATTTATTTTCTGTCCTTGAAAACTGTGTTAAATGTTAGTAGTTTCCATAGAAATAACTCAAGTGAATTGCCTATTCTTGTTACATCTAGAGATTTACTTTCTGCTGTCTTGCTAAATGTTGCAGTCTCACCTCCCCATGTTTATTTCTTGGGATTAGATCACATTGCTGTACAGAATGTAAATATTAAGTATAAACTGACTAGTTCTGATCAAGAATTGCTATAAACTAGTTTTGCTTTGCCAACTTGAACAGGCTGCATAGTGGCATCTTTCAAATTCAGGGTAGAAAGTGTTCATCTCTTCTGTCAACAGCTGGCCAAGAGTTGCTCAGATGATACTCTTTCAGAGTTCAGCCAAATGTATGTGCTGCAGTTTTGTAGTTAACCAGGCTTCTTGCCTTCAGACTTGTATTTGGAGACACTAAATACTGTAAAATAAATAATCTGCATGGTGGAACAATTTTTTTTTCTGAAGCTGACGCAATATTTTCTTTACTTAGGCTCCTGTTTTTCTGCTCCTGCTAAATTGTGTTTGGCAGTTGGTACAACAGTATCCTCCAGCATTTGAGTTCACAGAAACTTACTTAACTGTCTTGTCAGACAGCCTCTATGTGCCCGTTTTTAGCACTTTCTTCTTCAACTCTCAGCATCAAAGAGACACCAGTGCGGTAAGGGTTTGTTATTTTGTGGATGCAGAATGTTGGAGAACAAGTTTGACCAACAAACATGGAAAACTTAAAGCTAATTTCCTATCAGCACCTCTTTCTGTACTTATTGAAGTGCCTTGAAGGGTGAATGAGTGCAACTTTGGCTGTAAGGAGTAAAGTTTAGGACTTAAGAGTTTATGATGACAGAGGGGATATATTACTTCTCATGTGTGGCTGTAGCTTCATGTTTATTGCTCTTCAATGAAAATGAAGCTCTTTAACCTAAGAGGAATATCTGGCTGTCCTGCAGAATAAGTTATCTATGAAATTCTTGTATAATGTATTTTGGTTTTGTCCAAAATCAGTATTTCCTGAGTGTTGATTTATATTTGGTTTGTGCTTTTCTCCAGCCTAAGAAGCTGGAAGCAGTGGGAGTATCCTCTGCAAGGCTGCAGAGACTGGGGGGGAAAAAAGTAGAGATCACTGTGTTTCATAAATAAAGTATTGATCACAAAATTTAAACTGTATAACTGCAGTGTCCTAACATTCTGCCTGTGTTTGAAGATTCTGTCTCCTCCCCAAGTTTCAAGACTTTTTTTTTCTTACATTATTCAACCTCATTTTGAACTGTGAAAGTCTTAATTGCGGCATTGTTCAGTTACTGAACACATAGAAAGCAGAGTGTTATTACAACTCTGTAACCTTTTCTCTGAAAAGCAAGTTCCTTAATTTCACCTTGACTTAGTCAGAATTCCTTTCTAACAGTATTAATTGTGACCTGTTTATTTTGGCAGAGTGGTGAAAGCCTCAAGACACAAAGTGGTCCTTTCAGATTTCTTACTGTGTGGGACTGGTCTGTGCAGTTTGACCCCAAGGCCCAGGCTTTTCTGAACAACCCTTTTTATGCAGAGAAACCAAAACCAGATAAAAATCAACGGAAGACTGCACGATTCAAAGTAAGATGTGTGCTGCTTAACTTCTTTATTTTTTTAATGACAGAAATATTGTGCACATTTCTTATTTCAAATGTGCTCACAGTGGAAGCATTAGTACAAAAGTATGGGGGGGGGTTAATTAATAAAATACACTTCAGACTCACCTGGATCTTAAGAAACCAATTTGCATCCACCTCAGTTGTAAATAACTTTTACAGTAACTATGGATAGCCATGAAGGTACAGGATTTTTCTTGATACTTTGATGCACATAAAGTGGCAAGTCATGATACTAACATTCAGCTGAGTTGTGCTGACATGTTTGAAGGGAGTTTATCATGTTGTTCCATAGAGTACCTAACTGAAATACATAGCAGGTTTATAACTGCCTCCCTAGTTTTGTTTGAGTGTAACTGGAGTGTGTGTGTGCCCTCAAGAGAGGGAGAGGGACCAACAACGGCAAAAACAGTCTTGGGGGTGGAGGATTACGGGTGGGCCACCTCATTGCTGGAAAGTAGCACAAACTCAGGAAAAAAATGTTTGTTTGGAGTAGCCTCTTTCAACTGAAATTTCCCCATTGGTCAAATTCTGTTCTGTACGAAGCATTCTTGAGTGAGACCCTGCCAGTATCATCTCTAGCATTCATCTCTTAGGCAGTGAGATGCAGTGAGAAACCACTGGATCAACACTTACAAATCAAGTGCTCTTTGATTTGTGACTAGCTTAAACTAAACTTGGGAGTTTGTAATACTTAAAAGGATTTGGCTTTTTCAGAGAAAATTGCTTTATCAGTATTACTTCATTGCTATAGTTAGTGCAGGGAAGGTATCTGGCAATACTAACTATGTTCTGTGATGTATTTGGTGTATTAGCCATTGAAAAATAACAGCTTAGACACAGCTGCTGCTTTGCCATACAGTTCAAGTGACTTTATTGCTTANTCTCGGTATTTCTCTTTTCTTTCCTCTTAAAGCATCAACGGCAACTTTCTTTGCCATTGACACAGCCAAAGCCTTCCACGAAGAGAGGATTTTTCAGGGAGGAAACAGATCATTTAATTAAAAACATTCTGGGTAAAAGAATTGGCAAGTTCATAAATTCTTCTGATGAGCCTCCTAATAGCTTCAGAGAGTTCTATGAGAGCTGGCATAGCAAACCTGTCGACTATCATGGTCTTCTGTTACCTCGCATCGATGGCCCTGAAATCAAAGTCTGGGCACAGCGGTATCTGCGATGGATTCCCGAAGCCCAGCTCCATGGTGGTGGAACAATAGCTATAACTGCCAAGATCTTGGACTTGATGGAGGAAGTGCAAAGCTTGCAGGTGAAAATGGATGAAGAACATAGTCAAGCTGTTTCTGGAGATGTACATTCTGTTACCACGCCGAGAAATTCTGCCCGTTTGTCATCCTTGTTTCCATTTGCTTTACTTCAGAGACAGTCTGTCAAACCAGCTTTACCCACCAGCACCTGGAAAGACTTGGAAGATGAAGATGACTTGGTCAAGAGAGATGATGAATTTGTTGATCTAAGTGGGGATATGTTATAATGTGTATATAGATTACAGTATGGATTGTATGTGTCTAAGCTCTGAGTTTAAATGTTGTGCTGTATCTTCATATAAGGACCTTGAGCATCTGCAACCTGTTTAGTGGGTTTGTGGGGTCAAAAAACGTTGATTGGAAAGAACTACTTGCCACAATTAATTGAGCATGTTTTGAACTTCCATTTCACTCTAACACTATTTGTTGCAGAAACTTATTTTTAGCATAAATGTTAATAAAAGCAAGAGTCTTGGCTGGAGTAACCATGGCCACTCTGTTTAAAAAAAGAAAACGAACAACAGAAGAATACTTTCTGCTGTAAAGGTGGAATACTAAATGTATACAGGAACAATCATGCTTTCTTAACATAACACCTCTTCCCCTTATGCTAAGAGTACTGAGAATGGAAGTATGATGACTAGGAACTCAACACATCTGCAGTTTCTTCCCACATAAAATAGTGAAAGGTGCAACTGAACTGTGCATTCATAAACCAGCTTTTGACAGCTGAGGAATAAACCTGTGGTCACCAGGGGTTTTCTGTCTGCTGTTGCATCAACAGAAGTCATGTGCTTGCCCCCTCACCTATCACAGTGTTTGTGTGGTATCATCTTTTCAGGTTGGCTGCTCTGAGCCTGTGCATGCTCTCACCTTAGGGTGAGATGCAAGAGCTTAATGACACATTTCAAGTCTTAGTGCTGCTGTGCTATATGCCCTTGCTGCCTTGGAATATTAAGTTTGCTGTTAATGTTAAGAAATGGCCTGACTGAGATTCTAATTTGCCAGAGTGGTTTTTCTCCTTTCAGTATAGTGAGGCTTTCCTTTTGACTTTCCCCCATTGATGCCAGTTGCCTTTAAGGCTTTCTGTAGCTTGCACTGAGACCCTCCACATAGCAGGGACAGCTCTTTTCCTGTAATCCTGCAGTGAAGCAGGATTTGCAGTCTGTTGCCACTTGTCATAGGCTGGTGGTACAGCTTATGAATGTGGCATTTATACCATAGACCATTTGCATCCTGTTGCTGGATGTTATAACGTACCTCAGTGAAAAAAGCCATAAAGAAATGCTTGTTGACTTGGATCTACTGCGTGTATGTTTATATAAAGTATTTTTACTGCAAATAATTGTCCTTTGTAAAGCTGAATATTATTTGACTGTCAAATCTATTTTGAATGTTTAAATTCTGGAATACCCCAAGAACAGATTCAGGTCATAAAATCAGTTACACTGAGAGGCCAGACATTTAATATTTTCTCTATTCTCATAGCAATTTAGAAATCCATGCTGGAAAACTTAGCTGGTGGATAAACTGTTGCTTAAATTTGATCAGCTCAGTGAAACTGGGGATATTAAACTTTGTTACTGACTTATCACTTCACACTGAGTTGTATTGATTTATAGCAACAATTCATCAGCAGTCCTCTAAAAATAACCTTTCATATGTTGAAGTAAATGTATTAATGGGGAAAGAGGGAGAGCTTGATGCAGCTATGCCAGACTGAAGCTTCCCAACTCTTTGATTGCCTTAAGTCTTAGTGCGAGGACAATACTTGAGTTTGTAGTCTTTTATTTAAAAATACACTAGTACTTACGCTTTCTTCTGTGATATGTATGATTTTACAGCTAGCACTTGTTAGAAGGGGCTGTACAGCACATTTTCTTCAGACTTAATTGTTGTAATTCATGTGACTCATGTATGCAATAATACTTTGCATGTTAAATGAGCAGTGTTTTATTATGGTGAAGAAACACTTGTCATTCTAAGGTCATTTGGGTTCAAGGGTGTTTTTTTTTAAACTGCCGTTAGGAAAAAAATTAAAATGATTTTTCTATACTTTTGATCAAACTGTTGTAATATTTCAGTCATGAAGATCACATATTTATATTAAAGAACAGATGTTGGACATTTATTTGTACATAAGTTAGCAGAAGTATATATAGAAGAGAAGCATATATCTGCAATTGAACATGGGAACACTTCTAATGTAGAGTAAATACCATTGTTACCATTTTTCTGCACTGAGGGATTGGAAATGTAGTTCATATTTTTACTTCCAGGCTTACCTCCGAGTTTTAACACTGAAAGCAAGCTAGAAGCTTTACAGGTTTTTACCTTCTTGTTATTTCCAACAGGCTCTTTTAAGAGTGTCAATAAAATATACTTTGAAATATTTGTCCTGAAATGAGAATGTATGTTTGCGAATGATGCATTAAATCATAGTCAGCTCGACAATCTGCAGTGACAAGGCTTTTCTGGTTATAATCCAGTTTTTACAGACTGTTACTGGGAGGAAGCTGTGCAGTTTTGTTCTGGCTGTACTTACTGGAGAG
The DNA here is from genome assembly GCA_013396755.1 of Sclerurus mexicanus. Classification (NCBI taxonomy): domain Eukaryota; kingdom Metazoa; phylum Chordata; class Aves; order Passeriformes; family Furnariidae; genus Sclerurus; species Sclerurus mexicanus. The sequence goes on from VWZF01005095.1 coordinate 84,733, forward strand.
CTGCTGTCTGCACAGGAGAGGGGGAAGTTCAGTGCCATGAGGTAGGATGGCTGTGGGAAGTTACCAAGGTGATCTAGAAGCTGTCTGCTGAATGTCTGTGTTTGGGGGATTATTAAACAACGTTTATTTTTATCTTAACAATGTACTCCCCCCATATCCACAGTGAACATGGTTCGTACATTGCTAAACTAAGCAACTTCGTGAAATCACCAGAGTGGGGTGTTTCTCAAACCAAGTGTATGTTTGAGCAGGGACTGAGAGGTGTCACAGTAAGATGTGGTGTACAAACAAATTCCACTCTTTTCAAGATACTACAAATTGCTAGGCCCTGTTCAAAGCCAGCATTAGTGCCAGTCACATGCTCAAAAATCGTGCCACTTGGGATATTTCCTAAGGGGAGTGTTCCAAGGCTGTACCAGGCTTGTTCTTGAAGCCCTGTGCAGAACAGCTTGTGCAGCTGCTGTGGGTCACGTTGTAACACAAGGTGTGCCTCTGCCTCACCCACGCTTTCTAAAGCCCAGCAAGTGTACTTTGACCACTTGGCTTTGATTTAAGACTGTATTCACTATTGAAAATGTTCGGCTACTGATGTGCAGCAGATTGGAATGCAAACACGTATTTTACAAAGGTGCTCACAGCCAGCCTGCCCTCCTGATCGCTTGCTCCAGCTAAAGCTTTTTCCATTTATGCTCAAAGCAGAACTTCTTCAGGAGGTAGCAGAATACTTTCTGCTGAGAATTTCTTACAATGGATTCATTTTGTTACACCAGAGGTCACCTTTGTTCTAATCTTTAGGTGGAGACCTCATATGCAGTATTTACAGCTTGGTACTGCCTTAAAAAGAACTAGGTTTTGCATAAAACTGTTCAGAGATTAAGAGGAATGGGCTTCATTTTCTGGGACAGAAAGGAGATTTGAGTAGTGAACTGAGTCAAAAAAGCATTCTATATGCAGAACTATATGTGCTCCTCCACAGTGAATGGGGTGAGGTGGGGGAGTGGAAGGGGCAAAACCCTTCTTATGGTCTCACGTCCTTTTTCATGGTTTGTTACAAAGTTAGCATCACAAATGCTTTTTGTTAGCATTTGCAGGATGGCAGAACTTGGGATAGTAGAGTTACCTTGGAAAGGAGTGGACACAGAAGGTAAGAAGAGCTGATGCTTGAGGTGGAGAACCCATTCTGTGGAGAGGGCACTACCATGTTGGACACAGAGTAGAAATAGGGTTGTTCAGGCTGTCTTAGAAGCACATGGTAGAGACTACACACAGTTCTGAGTCCCAGAGGACTCCCTCTGTTTGGGAGGTAACTCTGACTTGAGTCACAACTTTAAACTTGCTGCAGAGACTGAGAAAACTTTAATAGAGGACTGTTAGTAACTTAGCAAGTGTTTGTATGGGCAAGGGTTGCCAGTGCTGCCATGTTTTGGGCTGCTGTGGAGCCTTGTGCTCGTGTGTAAGCCCTGTGGAACAGCAAATGCTGTGTAATTGCAGCATGTTGCTCTGCTTCCAGCAGGCATTTGGTTTTTCTGTTTATTGTTCCAGCAATCCAGTAAAGATAAGTAGGTATTTCCCTGAATGTTATGCCTGGATGTTTAAAGCAGGAGGATAACGCATACCTAGGAAATGCATTTGTAAATTTATTTTGTGAACAGAATTATAATGTCTGATTTCCCTTGGCCTTGTCATGTCTGGCCATACCACAGTTCTCTCGGCGTTGTCCTTTCTTGTGGCATTTCCTGCCCTTCCTCCTGCCATAGCATCTTCAGCCTCTACCCATCTCCTCTCTGTTCCTGAGTTGTGCTGTACCAGCAGTGTGTAGGTTTGTGGCTGCTGCTGACCTGCTGCACAGGACAAACTTAGCATCTCAGTTCCTGGGGAACCAAGTAAATACACATGACTTGGCCTGACCAGGGCATGTAGCCTTCAGACTAACTGCTGGAATCCAGTAACGTTGGAAATAATTTTTTGTCAAATACCATCAAAATACCTACTGGTTTTCAAAGCAGGTGGGTGGAGAGGACAGTGATGAGCTGCCCTGTGTGGTTACTAAGGAAATCAGGGTGGAAGAATGGAGTGAAACCCCCTGTGCCTGCAGCTCAGGCACAATTCAGATCAGCAGTTCTTGGGCTAAAAGCAATGCTTCTGTCAAATAGGAAAATCTGCTTTTACAGTAAAATCAGTTATCCCAGTTTTCTCAAGGCAATTACGTTGGGGTTTTTTGTTCTGAAATAATTTTTTCCTTATGCTGTAAAAGCCAAGATTCAGGCTATAGAACCACTGAGCTTCCTGGAAACAACTGATGTTTCTATGAGTTCTGAAAGGTCACTTAAAATCCTTACTGTTATTTTTATTCCCGTCTGAAGGAAATTTCCAATTAACAGCTAGCACTGCTAGAATTAATGTACAGTTTTGCTAGTTAAGAGTGGAAATTTTCAAATATTTTACAGATACTAGTGAGCTTTTAAATGTCAGGGCTTTGTGTGCAGTCAGTGGAACTCATTTCCTTTTGTGTTTTAGAGGCTTTTTTTTCCAAGTACGTTTATGCATTAATGTGATGACATAGAAGCTAATTTTATGCAGAGGGTGTAAGTGCTCATTGCTTCATGTTTTGGTGATGATGCAAGAAAGTATTTCAACTTTCACTGTGACCCCAATTCATAAATCAAAACAGCAGGCTCCTCACCAACCTCCTCGAGTTCACTACACAGATGAACCCAGTTTGTTTCCTACAAGCCATTTCTTGCTCCCATCCCACCCTTTCCACTGTGGGTTCCCTCTTAAAAAATATCTCTTGCTTTTCTGGTGGCTGTTCATTCAACTTTGGAAAAGACTGGGTTTGTACCTGCCAGCCACACTTAGTTTTCCCTGTTGCAGGGGGTGATGGGAATACCTGAAAGCCAGACAAGGAGTAGTACTGATGACTTCACCAGTATTCCCAAAGTGCAAGGTCCATCACTTCCCTGTCACTATGGAACATGGCAAGTTATCTGGAAGTTATCTAACAGCAACAACAATAATAATCAGTAAAAAAAACCCCAGTAGTCGTCCTGCACAGCATTTTTTCCCAAACAAAAAATGCATCAAAGAAGCAGCAGGGCGATAATCCCAAAATGTGTTTTCTAATGCAGCGTAACTCCTGCAGTTTCATTACTTTGCTGTGATGGTTCCTGCAGTGGAGGGTCACAAGTGACCACAGAACAATGGCCTGAACTCCCAGCAGGTTTGGGTTTGGGTCACACCCAGTGTGGGGCAAATGCAGACAGGCGCTAACGGGGGTCCTGCTGTGCACTGCCCAGCGGTGCCTCCCACCTCTGCTGTTAGCCTTGGGGAGCTGCCAGCTGATTTTATGGAAATAGGTATTTTGTTCCTGTGGATTCGCTTTCTATCAGATCAGCTTGCTGATCCAAATCACCCTGTTGTGGGTGCAGGGGGAATCAAGGGGAGCAGATAGTTGGAGGATTCCCCTCTCAGCTGGCAGCCCCCAGACAGAGCAGCTGAGGTGAAAGGTGGGACTACAGGAGCAGGAAATCGCTCTCCATTTGCCATGTTGTTGTAAAGGAGATAAATTCTGGGAACCACAACTGAAGTGTGGCTAGCTGAAATATTCTAAATAACACACACAGCCAACTCCAGCTATTTAACATTTCTGAGGGGAAATATATATATATATATATATATATATATATATATATATATATACAAGAAAAAAACACAATGCAAGCCAGCTTTGCTTTGAGGTTGCCTGTAGAAGCCTTTTAGGGTGATTTAAAGTACAGTTGCATTGGATCTGACCTGTTTCCACAGTAGGAAGGTAAGTAAGGTAAGCAAACACAGTGAATTCAGTCTCTCACCATCCAACATGCTTTGATGCTCTTCAGGCCTGTAGTTCCTTAGGCTGTGCTTTGGTTTGGCTGGCAAAGGTTTTAAATACCATCATCCTGCCAGGGCTGTGAGTGAGGAATGATCAAGGGCAGCTGTTGAAAAGCAAAAATCGTGTTCTGACTTGTAATCTGAAAACAACCATTGCTTGGAAAATGATGTTGGATTTCTGGTGCATTCCTGCTTTTCTCTTCTAAGCTCCAGCCTCACATAGGTAAGCTGATTGGTTACTCCCCCACACTCCTTTAGTATATTTTACTTGTTTGCTTTTTATTTAGATTTAATGCAGGTGATCAGCTTTGTCCATATACTGTCCATTATCTCTCTCATGTGTAGGATATAGTACTCTCCCTAATATTTCATGGAAATTTATCTACCTAGTGTTGTTCTGAAGGCAGTGGCCCTTTTTAAGATTCAAATTGCAGTAGAATAGTTATCTGGCAGAGATGATGACAAAAAGGGCAAGTTACTGAAATGAAATACAGTAATAGTAAAACCATTACTCAGTGGCTTGGTATTAAGTGGAGGCTGCATGAATATGCAAACCTCTGGAGTTCTGAAAGTAATAATGAATGCTAGAAACAGCTGAAACAATTACCAGGGACCCTGACTGTCTTAGGCAACAGAAAATAACTGAACATAAATGTTTTTTTATAATCTTTGGATCTTATTAAAGTCATAATAGCTCTGCTTATACTGGCTGCTGAGATTAATATTCTGTCTAGGCTGATAGAAATCCTTCCCTTCCTTGATCGTTTTCGCTCTCGGTTATTAATATACAACCTGCTGCCTTCCAGCTCCAGCCTTACAAGGCAAATATCTCCCCACCTTCAACACAGGGGGAAAAGTTGACTGACATATTTGCATTTGTCAGAGGACCATTGTTAAATGACTGTTCCCTGCCAAAAAATTTCTTTTGGAAAGTTACATTCAATGAGTAAAATATCTGAGTGTATCAAACTAGAGTCAAAAAAGGTAAATTTAATCATAGGACTGAAAGGAATTCCTTAATACACCTAAACTCCTTCCAGTGAGGAAAGGAGGATTAACCTTCCATGGACGTGGGGAAAAGGGAATGCTGGCTAGCTGTCCCCATGCAGTCCATGTGGGACCAGACATCCACTTGAGGGCTCCACTCTGGAGCAGGTGGATGCCCAAAGGAGTTGGTGACCCCATGAGAAGCCTGTGCTGGAGCAGGGTCCTGGCAGGACCTGTGGCCCATGGAAAGAGGAGCCCACACTGGAGCAGGTTTGCTGGAAGGAGTTGCTATCCACACTGGAGCATCCTGTTCCTGGACTGCACCCCATGGAAGAGACCCACACTGGAGCAGTTCATGAAGAACTGCAGCCCATGGGAAGGACTCATGTTAGAGAAGTTGTGGAGGACTGTCTCCTGGAATCCCACATTGAAGCAGGGAAAGAGTGTGAGGAATCCAACCCCTGAAGAGGAAGGAGCAGCAGGGACACGTCTGACTGCATCTCTCATTCCCTGTTCCTCTGTCCATCTGGGGAAAACAGATAGAGAAAACAGGAGTGAAGTTGAGCCTGAGAAAAAGAGAGAAGTGTGGAGAAAGAATTTTTAAGATTTATTCTTCTCTACTTCTCATTATTCTACTCTGATTTGATCAGCAATAAGTTGAATTAATAGCTGCAAGTCGAGTCTATTTCACACATAGTGGTAGTCAGTGAGTGATCTCTCTCCCTGTCCTTATCTCAACCCACGAGCCTTTCGTTATGTGTTCTGCCCCTGCCCTGTTGAGGAGATGAGTGACAGAGTGGCCTTGGTGGGCACCTGTTATCCAGCCAAGATCAACCCACCACAAACACTTAAACAGCTGTAGCAGCATCTCTTTGACTGTGTGATCTTTTTGAAAGCTTTTATGGTGGGAATTTCAGTCCCTTTAGGTATGGCTGAGTTTAAAAGATGCTGAAAATGTAGTTCATGCATCGGTATTAGCCTTTGTTCAATTCATTTAACTATTGGTCTGCCAGTAGGTGCCACCCAGGCAGCCACTGATTTATATTTCCCAAGTCTCCTGAATGTCTTCCTGGGCCTGCTGTGAGAAGGTACATTTGTTGCATTAATAAGTGAGTTATTTCGGTGTGGCCATCATCAAATCCTCACTGCTGAGCTATGGAAATCTAAGCAGTCTGTTTCTTATCGGGGCAGGGAATAGCTGCTGTCATCACTCATCGGCATCTTTGATGTGCCAGTTCAATCAGATTTCTGAGGGGTGTTCAATGGCAATGAGGAGCATGAAGTGGAGAATTGCTCTGTGGAGAACTGGTAGAGGAGATGCCTTGCTAAAGGGCTCTTGGGTCATGTGCTGGCTGAAAGAGCTGTGTTCAAAGAACTTGTCTGCCTCCAGCTGTTTGATTTATACTGTGCTCAAAGAAGCAGGGCTTCTTATATTTTTGAAAATAAACCAAACTGCATCAAAGATGCTTTATTCCTAACTGGAGTAACCTATTGGACACTGAGCTGGCCAACTGCCCAGATCAAGAAAGATCTCTTCCTGCGGAAGGGAAACTGGCAGATGAAGCAAAATTAGGAGTCTTGATTTTTTTTCTTTTAATTTTATTTTTGTCAGCTGTGCTAGAGACATGTAGTAAAAAGTCTACTTTGAAATAGTTTTATCTATCTATGTATTTTCAAATTTCAGAGTTAATTCTGTGCAGCATTATCTTTCCAATACGATCTTGCCAATGGAAAGTGGTAACAATATCTTCTTCCCTAAAGAGTTTTGGCCCTCCGTTCCACTTCCTGATGTTAATGGCAAAATGAAGTCCCTGTTACAGTCAACTTGTAGCACACCTTCATAAAAATTATTTACTGAAGTTTTTATTTCTGCTGCAGTAGTATAGCTGAGAGCAACGTGGCCTTGTGAAGAAACAAAAATAGCTCCTGCCATAAAACAGGATGTTAGAAGCACTTGGCACTTTTTATTAGCCTTGTATTAACAAAGACTAACAAACACATATTCAAATACGACATTCATATCTGAGGCCAATTTACAATCCCGAGGTCATGCAGAGATGTAAAGTAATGCTTTGGTTTTGACTGCAGGATGTTTATGACTGAGGGTCAAGAGCCAAGTTGGTTCTCCAGTTCCAGGTGGAGTTTGCAGCTATGAAAACAGAACCCACTTGATTTAAAGAGGAGGGAAAGTACTAAATTTGTTTCAGTTTTTGATTTTTGTTTGTTTGCTTGGTTTGTTTTGTGGTGTGGTATTGTTTTTGTTTTTGTTTTTTTTTTTGGTTCGTTGGTTTGGTTTTGTGTTTTGTTTTGTTTTGTTTTTTACAGAGCTGTGTTTCAGAGTGGGACAATGCTTCCAGGATAGGGAGTGCTTCTTTCCTTTGGCACAGTGCCTGGTCCTGCTCTGCTGCTCTAAGCAGTGGGAGATCACCTCACTGGATTTCAGCCACAGGTGCATTTTTACCACTGAGGCCAGTAAAAAGTGTCTTCAGTTCAGTTGTTTATTCTGCAGAAACCCAAGACTTGCATTTGCTACTCCATAATAGACTATGAAAAACAAGACTAGTTTTAGTTTGGGGGGATATTTTTTAAGGATTTTTTGATTGGTTGGGTTGTTTTGTTTCTGGGTTTTTGGTTTTTGTTTGTTTAATTTTCTCTCTGAAGGGCTTAACTGTGTAATAAATAGCTGTTAATTAAACTCACTGTTTTATCCCCTGGCAAGGAAAATTAAGCTGGTGCCTAGAAAAACACTTAGTGAGAAAAGACCATACGTACCAAAGTAGGACACCTTGATGCAGATGGCTGACTCATCAGTGTGACATATTCTGTGTTAAATACAGAAAGCTCAGGTGTCATTTGTTGTATCTCAGCAAGACAGAGATTTATTTTTATTTGTTTCTTCCAAAGATGCCTTGTAAACCAGAGTTCTTGGACCACTGTCTATGCAGATGAAAACACTGGTACACTGTGCAGCTTCCCTCACTCCCCACTGCAGCCAGGGGATGATCCCTGTTGTTTGGAGGTTGCTGTACCATGCCAGGGCCACTTTCTTAGGCTGCTGGATGTATTTCTGTTGCCAGTCACCAGCTGGGTTTCTCCACTAACTTTTTGTTTCTAACTTCCATCTTAATTTGCGACCTGTGATAATTTAGCTGCTAATACTTTTTCATTTCTCCTCCCTGGGGAGGCCTCCCACTGGGGTCCTGAAGGTCTCATCCTGGCTTCACTGTGAGCATCAGGCCACCTCCGGTACCTGTGGAAGGCAGATTTTTGGGAAGCCCAGAAGTAGTCTCTGATGTGCAGCTGGTCCTGCCAGTGCCTGCATAAGCGCAGGAAAGCGATCCAGTGGTCACCTGCTGTAGGGACGGCAGCATCGTTTTGGCTTGAAGTTATAATGTAACTGTAAATGGATTCAAGAGGAAAGGAAAGCTTCTTCTAGCCTGTTCAAAGACAGCACTTGCAACAGCTCAGTAACTTTAAAAAGAATAAATATGATAATGCAGAAGCAAGTGGCCATCAGCAAGATGGCAGTTCATATGACAGAACAAGTGATGCAAGCACTTTTTCACACTTTCTTTCCTTTTCCTCCCAGATAAAGGAAAGAGTTTTGGTGAACTACTCTCAGCCAAGTTTCTCGACACTGTTTTTGTCAGGTTCACTGGCTGTCACGTGTTATTTGCTGCATGTCTGGGCTTGCAGAGAAATGCACCCAGCTGCCTGTTCACTCTGGATTCAGTGAGGCATTTGTCTAGTGAGTTCCCCTTCCCCATACCAACATCCTTAGAAAAAGAGTCATATAACATTTCCTGCTCTACTGTGTAATTCTGGTGGTTTTTTTAGCTCTTTGTGGCTTCAACAGTGAAGTTTCAAATCCCCCATCTTCTTCCTCAGTCTAGTTTTCAGGGAGAAAAAAAAAATCCACTCACAGGCAGAAACATAAGCATGCAATAGTTGTACAAGACTGATGGTAAAATTATCACTTTTTCATGAGTCTTCTGACAGTTCCTGACTATTAATCAGGTCCTGGCTCTGTTTGAGTCCACAGCAATTGCTACAAATACTAGTTTTAAAAAACAGAAGACATTCCAGAATCACGTCCCTCTGTGTCTCACAGTTATATATTGTACATCATCTTTACTTGGTTCTGCACAGGTAGTCTTGTGTTTGGCCCATTAGTACATAGAAAGAGTTCTTACACATTTGTAGGCCATTAATGAACTCTTTAATGCAGTCAGTACTTACAAAAACATACTTATTCAACTGGACAGCAATAGGTTTTTTAATAACTGGCTACCCTTATAAACAGTGATGTGTTTTAATGCTAAAATGCTCATGGATCTCTGCTATGTAGGTAACGTCCTAAACAGCCTTTATCCCAACCATTCAAATTATTATTTCAATTTGAATTTGGAATGTGGTCTGCACTGTAGATAGGAATCCCTGTGAAGAGATTTCTGTTTGAAGAACAGCTCTTTTGCAGCACATTTATTTATTTGCATAGAGAGTCAATTGCTTTAAAAGCCATCATATAGAAATGTTATAACAATAATACCATTTTTCAATACTGAAGATAGATATTGTTTCACAGATATAATCCAGTGTAGAATTAACCGCCCTGAAAAAAATGAATGCGTATTTAGCTTGTTTTCACCCTTTGGGAACCTATTCACAGAAAGAATAGTCTTAAACTTTCTGCCTTGCATTCAGCAGAGGCACCAGGATTACAGGTCGAAACAGAGGTGGCAGTGCCATGGAGCTGAACACTCCGTGCTGCTGAGTGGGGAGTCCAACTTCTGAACTTCCCCAGTTAAAAGCAAGTACAGCCTCCCTAAAAAACGCCTGGAATTTTCTCCCATTGTCGTAGTCAACTGTGAAAGGTAGTTCACAGCAAGATGATGAGACACAGCACTCTTTAAGACTTGACTTGAATTTTGTTCTTCTGTGTTTTAAAAGCTAACTTTAGCAAACTAATTAGATGTGGTTTGACTCTTGAATGAATTGGGGAGAATCCAGAGATGTCTGTTTATCAATGTTTTTCCTCCCTGGATAGAAGGTACTGTGGAAGGTATTAACATCGCTGCCAGACTTAAAAACCTCCCGGCATTCCCTGTGATCACAACCTCCTGACTTCCACCAGGAGTACAAATCTTCCAGCAAAAGCAGGGTATGCAACCTCTGCCAGGAACAGAACAGAGTGCAATGCAGTTGGATGATTTTCCAGGAGCAAAAATAACACAAAAACACAGCTTTATCCCCCTTACAACAGTCTTTATAGAGGCTCAGAGATGGCTGCTGCCAAATATTTCTAGATCGTTCTTCCAGTTCCCCAGTCCCAGCTCTCACACACCTTTTCTGAGCTGATGTGACCACTAGTTCCTGGAATCCATATTCTTCTCCCTAGATGTCCCATGGCTCTCTTTGCCTCACATCTGCAGCTCTAAAATCAGGACTCATTATTCGATTCTCTCTGTGTGGGTCTTTGGTCATGACAAGAGGGTGTAGACCTAAACCTACCAAAAGTAATTGACATTTATTCTACATACATTCCGAATGCACACAAGTACTCTCTATTTAGACAACAAGAATGCTGCTCAAATCACTATTTATCTTGTAAATTACAACTCTATGGAAACATTATCTTTGCGCCATCTGGCTTGATGTATTTTTTAATGAGTTGATGGGTATTTATATGTGTTATAAGGAACAGATAGTAAAGCATTTGTTACACTAGGACTGTGAAATAAAGATTTTTCAAAACTGAACTTGTATAAAATTCACTGCACTAAATTATTTAAATTTTGCCAAAATATCAATGACGTTTTTGGTGAAGGCTTTATGGGACTCATTTTAGTCAGGGAACATCTGTTAAGAAAACTGAACATTTTTCCTAGTGATGCTGGTTGAACAGGACCCCTGTGTAGAAATGAAAGGACAGCTCAATTACAAACAGCACTTTGACTGATAGTTTCATCTTTATTATTTCAGTACTGTAATTGTAATATTAAAATAACCAGTTCAGATTCTTGCTGCTGAACAATCTCACCCAGCTACAAGGAGGAAGATGCTATTAAAATACAAAGATTTTAGCAATGATTTGAACTCAGCAGGAGATAAGAAAATGAGAGGATCTGGAAATACTTGAAAAAAAAGAAAATCCTTTTAAAATGAGGAAACATGCATAGCACTTTTGCAATTCTGCCTTTGGTCTTTCTAAAATACCTGTCATTCTTTCCCTAAAAATCCACAGTTTATTGTATTTGTAGATACAAAACTTAAAGGCAGAATGTGCTGGTTTTTAACTCAAAGTCCTTTGAAGATAAATTCTATTACTAACTTAGCAGCTGCATCTGATTTTTAACAAGCTTAGTATTAAAAACGAGCACTATGCTGCTGAAAGTAGTAATTAATTCTTCAAATGTTTTAGAAGCCTAAAACATTGTCCTTGAATGAAGGAAAAAGTTTTAAAAGTGGTTTATTAGAAAAGATACATTTGCAAATTTTGATTTTATAAATGTATAATTTAAGCAGTGTCTAAACTGCTAGGCACTAAAAGCCATCAAACAAGAGTTTGTTGTATGGACAGAAAGAGTAATATCAAAAAGTGTTTTTACTTAGAAAAATTTGCAGTTAATATTTGAAAGTCCATTCCTAAAACCAAGAAGAAAAACCTAGCTGGTCTGCGCGGAGTAGTGAAGGATTTATTTAGAAACCAAAACAACAGTATGAGTAAACCAGGTGCAGCTCAGACTGGAAGAGAGACTCTTATATGACCACTGTGTACCAGACATGATTTCTATGGTTAGTTGATCATTGACTCTAGCTTCTTCCCACATACACTGTCATGCATTAGTTTGCTCATGTCTTATGTCTCTGACCTCCACCTTCTCTCATCATTCTGTTCCTTTCTGATTCCTATGGGAAGTGAAAATCCTGTTCTTGGAGATCATACTGATAACATAGGATAGAACAAATCATAAGATAGTTTGCTTCCAGTTCTTTTCTGGTATTAGTATCTACTCTAGCACTCAAGCAGCATGTCTGCAATCAGCATGTTTTTGAAGACCATTTGGCCTTAAGAAATTTCCCTCTCCCATTGTTCTTGGCCCTTGGGTTTCCATACTTCGTGCTCCTTCAGTAATGATATGGTGCCTGTATGTGAGGCTGCCCTGTTCATAGATCCCTGAAATGCTACACAGGAATGTGGCCTTTTCTGGACTGTTGTTTTTAAGTCAGATCCTTGCAGGGATTCAGGCCATGGCTCCACCTGACACTTGTTTTTAATGTTGTAATTGGGAGTGTCAAACTTTCACTGGGAGGCAATGGAAGACACAGGCGGGAATGTAAACAAGCTGGACTGGTGAAACTGTGGGATGGTGAAGCCATAACAGAGCCAGCAGCCACCTTCAAGAAAACAACTCCTGTTTTCCTGTTGTCAGCTTCAAAACATGCACATCCTATTCATCTAACTTTCCTTAGGGAGAAAAATCTGCCCAGCAGCATCTCGTTATGATGCTGTGACAGCAGCAGCAGGATTCATGCACCGTGTCTGAAGTTCCAGAGCCTGGCACATCTGTTAGGTTGAGACTTCTACTTCTTGCTTTACCCAGCTCTGTGTCACACTCCTGATGTTCCAGTTGTGATACATTTGTCTATAGTTAAGAGCATGCTAGCTCCTACTTCCGGTGTCAAATAAAGTTACTCGTTGCCTGACTTGCTGTCCCAACACACACTTGCAATTAGTTTGTCACTCACTTTTCCTGCTGACATGACTGTGGTAATCCTTGCTCCCACAGGGAAGCAAATCATGGAAACTGCAACTAGTACAACATAAAGTAAGGCTCTAATACCCATGTCTTTTGCTATTTTCCCTTTTATTTCAACTTCCTAGCTGGCTAGCAGCAACTCAAAAAACCTAGCTCCTTTGGAACTATACTGCATTCTGCCGGATATGGGCTTAAGAATAAACAAGGATGAGTTACAAGGTCAATTTACTGCAAGATGAACAAAATTATTTATAGAGTACAGCCTGCGCTTTTGCGGTATTACTTCTTAACAGAATGCTTTGAAGATTTCAGGCCTCAGCTCTCAGGCTGGATGCCACTGTCATTGGGATGGTGGAGGAAGGAGAGCCTGTACTCAACAAGATGCCCAGTAACAACCCAAACAACATGAAAAACACATTGTAATGTTGGGGGCTACAGCCTTCTGAATTCCTGGTAGACCGACAGAGGACTCAGAAATATTTTTTCTAATGCTGCTTGGTACTGTAAAATAACTTGCAGGTAAGAAGGTCATGGCACAGGATTTCCTGGGTGGGTATCCAACAAGCCGCTACTTTTCATTCAGATTATGGTTCTGTCTGTCGGTGCTGCACTGGAGTAAAAAAACCAATTTAATTGGTTCAAAATTCAAGTATACATGTTCTTAATTTGATTCACACTGAACTTATTAGCTTAAGTTCATGAGATAATGAGTCAGACCTGAAATTAATAATGAAGAAATTTGTTTGAAATTATACCATTCAATTTGTGCAAACCTCTGAGTTTCTAAGTCACAGAAGTGACTGTCAAGTGTAAGGAACTTCACAGTACACCTCATCCTAATAAAAATGAAATTCATCAACAAAATTAAAAATTATTAACCTACAAGTGATCCTAATTTGTTCCTTTTAGTAACAAAATACAGAAAAGTGAGCAAATGAATAATATGATTAGCAACTATTTTTACAAAAATTGATTTTTACAAGACTGAAAATAATGAGTCCTTCACTCAAATTAAAAAATAAATAAATTAGGAGTTGCTAATTAACATTCCATCGTTTAACCTTTAAAATGCAATCAGGACAAAACATAAAAGTACTTAAATGCCAGACTAGTCTAGTGGGACAGTGAAAATAATTGTAACAGCCCAGTGTGTTCTATTGATATAAAAGGAGAAATAAAATTGCTTTGTTAATTAAAGGTATGAATTAAAGAAAACGTAAAATGATGTTGAGAAATGCTCTCTTTTTTCCCCAGAGAAAGAAACAGGGTATTAAATGCAAGTGCAAGGCAAATTGTAACAGTGATATTACTAGAGTGAAATGTAAGAAGTTTGCTAACAGTGCTTTAAAAAGATGTATTCAACAAATATCTTTGCATTCTGGGAAAATAGGTAAATATTATCAGGCAGGACAAAGATTAAATTCTTTCCACTATCAGTGTACTCTAAGAAAAATTTAAACAGCAGTACTAAAGCTAAGTAATTTCATATCAGTAAGCCAGGATAGTTTGCATTCAGTTTTTTGAAAGAACTTTTTGGAACCTCTTTTTGATCTCTGATTCTCATCAAACCTTGGGAGTTCGAGAGAACAGGAAGAAATGTAACACAGTAACTATGTTAAAAAAAGGCAAAAGGCTAACTGCATGCCTGTCATCTTGATAGTAATCCTCAGCAAAATACCCAAGTGCCTCATAGAGGTCTAAATTAATAAATATTTGAGTTTAATTACAACTCAGAAAAGACATTTCCAGAAAACAGATCTTTTAACGCTATTGTGGTGTCTCTTCTTTAAGCAAATGCTTATTTGACAAAAATAACAGTGATGTTATATCCTTAAGCTTCAGTTGGCATTTGAGCTGGTACAGCAGGCTGTTTTAATTAAAAAAAATAAATAAATCAGAAGAATAAAAAAAGTCAGAACATCACACAGTAAGCGGACTGTAAATAATTAACAGGCTTCAAAAAACAGAAGAGGAACAATTGGTGAACACTCACCAGGCTGATCCAGATCCTGTGGGGATCAGTATTGTCCATCTGCTATTCTTTCTTATTCTTTCTTATGTACCAAATTGTCACCAAGTCACAATAGCTGGGGATGCAAGGAATGGGGATGTGATAAACAATGGAGGGTAAAGTCTCTTCCAGAGCAACTCAGAGCTCTCAGTAAATATGGTCCAGTTAAAAAAACCTAAACCAACAACTCACTAAAAATAATTCTCTATTTATTAACATTTAACATTTTATTTATATATTAAATATATGGTTCATATATGTTTATGTATCTCACCATAGTCAAACGCAATATTCGAACTGTGAACTAAAATGTTGTAGGCCATCCTTGCACCTCAAGCACCTTTATTCTGCAATAAAATACACAGCATGGAAACTTACATGGGATTTAGCCTTAGTAAGATTTTTGGGGGGTTTTTGTTGTGCTACGTATGAAAGGACTAAAGGTTTTAAAAGGTGCTCATTGACAGCAGAGCTGAGGGACTCCATCTCTACAGTTTGAACTTAAAACTGTTGAGAGCTCACCTGAATTCACTTAACAGGTGTATTTATGTATATATATAAATATAGAATCATGGAATCACAAGGGTTGCAAGAGACCTCAAAGATCACCTCATTCCAACCCACTGCCACGGGCAGAAACACAGAATCACAGAATGACTTAGGTTGGAAAAGACCACTGAGATCTTTGAGTCCAACCTTTGACCAAACACCACTGTGTCAACTAGACCACAGCACCAAGTGCCACGTCCCGTCTTTCCTTGAACACCTCCAGGGACGGTGACTCCACCACCATGGGAATGAGCAGCCCATTCCAGTGTCTAAACACCCTTTCCGTGAAGAAACTCTTCCAAATGTCTGTAATAAACTGCCAGAGCCAATATGCAGTATATAAGCTTTATTAATTTATTAATGAGCAAAACAGCACTGGATGGTCCGGGAGTCTCC
>VWZF01005095.1:101575-115393 GCA_013396755.1 Sclerurus mexicanus
CAGCGCCGCCGCCGACAAGGAGCGGGGCGCCGGCGGCGGCTCCGAGGACGAGGGGCGGCGGGACGAGCCCGGCGACAACGAGAAGGGCGATTCCAAGGAGACGCGGCTCACCCTCATGGAGGAGGTGCTGCTGCTGGGCCTCAAGGACCGTGAGGTGCGGCCCGGGGGACGCGCCGGGGGCTTGGGGGGCAGAGGGGGCGGCGGTGCCTTGGGTCAGGTGAGGACGAGATGCTCGGGCTTTGGGGAGGGGGAGCCTGGCAGAGTTTGGGTCGCCCTGTGGGTGCGGGGTTCGCAGCGGGGCTGTCATATAAATATGTACGAGGGGATATATAATAGGGCTTGGGGCAATACGGGGACGTAGAGCCTCAGGCCGGCGCTGGGCTGGGAGGCCTGGGTGGATCTGGCACACTTCTACTCCTTGTGGTACAACTTAGCCGTGGCTATAACGTGGGAGACCCTTTTCTCCTGCGGATCTTGTGAGACGCAACTCCGTAGTCCTTTCGGGGTTCTCAGGTGCTCTGGTGTGCTGGATGCCCCTTCCATTAGGGCTTTCCGGAGTGATGCGTGTGAAAAATGTCTTACAATTTGAGAGAAGGTTATATGACAAAAGTGGGCTATGAGTAATGAGAAGCATGTCAAAATGGGGAAATGGAATTATTATATAATTCTGTGTTTTTGCTGGTTTCATAGTTAATGGTTTGCCATGGTACCATTAATAAGTCATTGAGGAAGGTGTACTTCTACCAGTGTGTCAGATTTTTGTTTCATTTGGAAGAGGCAATCCCTATAGAAAGCACACACACTGTGGAATATCAGTTCTGGTGAAGCAGTTTACTTTGATGTCCTGTATGGTGAAGTGTAATGCACCTTTATTTTCAACGTGAGATAGATTATGGATTTCATTAAGCAACCTGCCTTTTTTTTTTCCTTGTGTGATAAGTAAAGTAATTAATGCAGTTCGTTGTTTTGGGTGAAAGTCTCTTGAAAGCCGTGTGTTCAAGACGATGGAATAATGGGGGAGGGAAGCTGGTAAGTTATATGCTCTTTGGCAGTGCATTCCATCTTAAATAAACTTGCTGGCTGATAGTGAGTGAAGAGTAGTTTTCGTGGTGAACACTTTATTTTTTTCCTCGTGTAGATGTATTGTTGTACATACTTGCTGCAACAACATTTAATTTCTCTCTCAGAGACTGTGTGTTTTAGGCCTTATTCTTGTAGCCCCATTTTCCCAGGTGGACGTTACCAAGGTATCTGATAAGACTCAGTAGATATTTAGTGATGTGAGCTTTCACCTGTTGAAGACTTGTGCATATGTGCATTTCTCTTTCTACACACCTGAATAGTAGGGGGAAAGTAAATTAGGTGTGACAAGAGATTCCTGTTAGGATTGCCTAGGAGATTTTACATTGGAGAAGGTGGGATAAACTGGGTGATCTTTCAGCTCTTGTTTTTTTACTAGGCTTGTGTGCCATATATGCTGAATCTGTGAGTCTTATGCTGTAAATATTTCAAAGTAGGGAGCATTATGTCTGCCTAGAAAAGAATATATGGCACAGGTCTTTGTGATATGTCAAAAGGTAAAGGTTGACAATCAAGTTTTGAAAGAGTGTGCAGCAAAGTTAAAAGTTATCTGAGTTGGCTAAGTGCAGCAGGGACATACACTGCATATAATCTAATATTCCTCTGTATGGAAAAAGGAATTGAGTGATTATGGTGGCATGGATATCCATAACTCCCTTGGAGTTTTGCAGTGTAGACATCAAACAAAAAGAATGATAATGTTGTCTCTAGGGCAGGGGGCTTATGTGCAGGAGCTGTAGCATACCCCATTTCTGAGCTTTGTTAGATATGAAGCACTGGGATTTTGACTTTGGTGTTGGCTCTGCTTGTGCCTCAGTGTACAGGCTACACTATATAAATCACTTGCCATATTTTCTCCTTTTGAAACTGGAAATGAAAGTGTAGGCTCGTTTTCCAAGAGGAATATTTTTTTTGTTTTCTATTGTTCTAGTGATAAGTATGCACAACTAACTTACTTTACACATCTGGAAATGCTTTTTACTAAGGCTTTACTTTCAATAGAATTGATTTGCCATAACATTTGTATGAGACTTTCTCAGGAGAGCAAGCAGAGAAAAGCAATATAAGGTCTGTTAAGTATGACTGTGAAATTATACAAAGTGTAAGGGGCAGGCAGAGGCAGGTTTATGAGGTACAAGCTCAATTGAAAGCCAGTAAATTTAAAGCTGATAACATCCTTCCTTTTTATTCCAACAGGATGAAGCAGAAGTAGTCTGCATTGGCCAAAAAACATATAAGTAAGAAATACAAAAATGAGGACTCTCATTTGACCAAAGAACA
The DNA here is from genome assembly GCA_013396755.1 of Sclerurus mexicanus. Taxonomy (NCBI): domain Eukaryota; kingdom Metazoa; phylum Chordata; class Aves; order Passeriformes; family Furnariidae; genus Sclerurus; species Sclerurus mexicanus. Next base: position 103,937 of record VWZF01005095.1, read on the forward strand.
TGTTTCCCTAAAAATAGGTTTTCTCTTGGAAAAGTCACTTATACATGCATTGATAATGTTGTTTTCGGATTTCTAGGTAATCTCTTTTTGCAAAGTTAAACACTGGTGAGTATCACTTAAATATAAATTGTATACAAAATACCTCACATATGAAGAGCTTTTATGATTTTAAAGTGTAGGTGGAAGAATCTTTACTATTAGGAGGCAGGTTTTTAGGAAGATCTATTCAGTGATGTATTGATGAGTTCAGTATTTATAAATTGTTATATATTTATGTGAATCATGCCTTCAGGAGAGAGTGATGGTTGTAAACAGCCACAGCAGAACTTTTTGAGTTGTTGCCTGGTTGCCACTGCAGAATGGGTTTGGTGTTGTGAATGTCTGGCAGCCGTAAAACAAACACACCACCCCTCAAACCCGTTCCTAATGTGTGAACACAATTAACTGCATTTGAACGTGCCTCTTGGACATGGCCTTTTTTGTTTGTTAATGTCATGTCTCCCCGGCACTTTGGCCTAATTAAGTTCTACTCAATGTATGTATTCTGGTTGCTCTTTTCCACCAGTAGTTCCTCTTCCATGTGTATCATCTTTGTAACTGTTTCTGTATGCCAAAGTCAAGATATGTGACAAGGGATATGTTCTGAAGTATGTGCATACTTACGTAACGTGACAGATGCTGTGTCCTTGAAGTAGCAGGTAATAAACTGGAAGAAAATACATTACTAAAATTTTTCAGGGAAGTGTCACAAGAACACCTACATGTATCTGGAAACCCTTTGGAAACACATCCAGAAGAAGGAGTCATGTTCATCCGTTTAAAGCAGGGCAATAGCCTGTTGCTATAGGAATAGAAAACACTCGCTGAAGTAAACCACTGTGCTGTATTGGATTAAAAAAATAGTGTTGTGGTATGACAGGTCAAAGCCACAGCAAAAGGGAATTGTTGTGTAGAACTGCTGAAGCATCCGAGATCATTACTCCCAAAAGAAAGGAATGATAAATATTAGAAGTTAGATTATAACTTAGTTAAAAATGATAGCTAAGAGATGAGTACAGGGTAGTTTGTTCACTACAGGTCCCCCAGACATCTCATAACTCAGTCCCATAAAAACTGAGAGGTTGCCAGATGGCTGTGCTATGTAACAGTTGCTCCACCGAAGTTCATTTAAGTTTTTTGTACATGTGATAGGATTTTTCCCCTTTGTTTCTGGAATTCTATCTTAGAACTAGCTGGGAAGCTATTCTAGAAGCAGTACACTGCTGCTTCTATCCTCTATACAGTTGCCACAGCTAAACAAATTAAAGCAGCTAGAGAGACCTGGCACCTACCAATATAAAATATTCATTTGATCTGTAACTAATTCCTTCTTTGCTGAAAGAGTACTCATATAAAGTATGCTGAAATAATAGCTGGGTACTGCAACAGTAAATAGTTCCTGGGGTTTTTACCCTTCCTTAGCTGAACACTAAAATGTCATTTGTTGGAGCAAAGTGATGTTAAATCACTTTGTTAGGTACAGAAGTTATCTTGGATCTTTTTTACTTATGTTTGGCCATCAGAAACTTGATTTATTGATAAAGATTTGGCTTTGCAGCATAGCTTTATGTCCAAATAGTTCATGTGAAGGTTTAGAGATTACAGTATTTTTCATTCTATTGAAATAAGCTATTAGAGAGCTAGTTTGCCTGCTTCAGATGGGCTATTTTGTATTGATCAGAATAGTGCTAAAATGTAGTTTATTTATTATTCTTAAAAATATGCGTGTCTCGATTTCTTTCTGAATTTTGTATTTTAATACTAAAGATATTTTTGTTAAAAGTGAAATAAGAATTTTGAAAACATTAAAACTGTGGCTGGCATTTTTCCTTCTCTTAAAATTTGACTTTGTGAAACTCATGGTAGGGAACTCTGAGGGTTTTTGCGTGTGTAACAAATGATCAGGCTTTAAAAAATCTTCTTCATATCCTTTCAGTATTTTTTTTTTCCCCTCATTAAAAAGAGTTTCAGCAACAGGCTGAACGTCAACTTGGAAGCGCCCAAGTTTTGCTGGAAAATTTCTGAGACAAACAAGTGTAACATGAAGAGGCGTCTACTGGGAATTCATTCGCATTGAAGTTGAGGAATGATGTATGAATGTGTTGAAACTTTGACAAAGACGTGCTTTTTCTCAAATGTTCAGAGCCTAATAACAACAAAGTGTGTAATGTCTGTGGTGAAAAATCCTTTCTTTCATAGTTGCCTACCTTTTTGTTTGGTTTTGTTTTTTTTTTTTTAATTTCTTGTCCATACATAAGTTACAGCCTAGGAGAAGATAGGAGGTGTGGGAAAAGGTGTACCCCAGGTTTGTTTTCTAAAAGATGCAGTAAAGTGCCTCTTCACTGTGCTGCTGAGTAAATTCAACTTTTGGGCTCTTTGGAGGATATGCTGATTTTGGAGCAGCTGCGTGCAGTTAGTGTGGTTATCCCTGCTCTTACAGCATGGCTAATCTGTAATCTATATTTTTTATCTGTGGATAATTTTTAGTGTGGTGCAGTCCCTTTTTCATGTCAAGTTGTCTAGTGTAGGGCAAAGACAAAAGCATTATCAAAGCCTTTCCAGTGATGCCTGGCAGTTTTTTGAAGTGCTCTAAAGCTTTAACCCTAGAGTGCTCAAAAAAACACACCATAACTCTTCTTTCTCTCCCTATAGCAAGCTGCTTTAATTAAAAATTTTGCATGAAGTATATATAAAAAAATACTGCTCTTTATTGCTAGAATGAAAATAATCATGAAACTGAGAACTGGTATTTTATATTAAAGAAATAATGGTATTTTTTCAGGTCTTCTTTGATCCTGATGTAGTTTTATTGCAGTATTTATCTCAATTAGTCAAACTCCTTGTAGCGAGACTTCCTTGCGAGGCTAAATTGACCAGACTAAGTCCTGTAGGCACTATATTTAAGAATGACTTTCTTATTCACAGAACAAATAATTACTACAGCAGATATTCACTTCTCTGTGGCATTACTGAGGGAGGGAAAGCTAGTTTGGAGCAAACGTGTGGCTTGATTTCCTCTGCACAGACAACATTCTCAAGTAGGTTTTCTCATAACTTTTACTAAAGGAAGAAAAAAATTAGTCAACTTGCCGTGTGCCACTTTTAGCTGGGTTTTTCCTAGCTTGCAAACAGGTCTTAGATAAATTTCAGTAACTTGCTTTCTTTCAGAAATATTCAAAAACTGTTACTGCCGAATGATTTCCCATACACTTTTCAGGCAAAAAAATTATGAGGTTACACATAAAATAGTGCATGTCTGTGTAGTGCATTCTCTTCCTCTAAGTGCACTGTATGTAAGCCTGGATGAGTAGGAGCCCAAAGGTGTGTGGTACTATCACTAGTATTGTGCATGCCAAATATTCCCCCCCCACCATACATCCTATACTAAACTACTCCATTCCGCCATTTTTTTTTCTTTCCACCCCCATTTGTGATGGACTATTGAGTTAATAAAATAGTATTCCTTGTAAGCTAGATCTTTATAATTGGAGAGGTGTTACACTCAAAGCTCTTTTATTACTTGTGGATGTTACAGGATTTATTCATCACAGTGGGAAATTAGTCTGTCTGGCTTTTTGCATATCTTTCTGTTGCTGATACTCTTAAGCACTTGTAAGCTGCTTTTTTTGCTGTATACGTTCTAGTCATCTGCCTTTTTAGTCTCACTAGATAGCATAATGTGATTGTGTTATTTACAGAGTCCTTAACTGCCAGGCTTTTGTACATGGGTTGCACCAGCAGGTCTGTATTTAGCCCGTCACTTGAACAGCAGAGCACATTGCACTTTCATTTCTTAATTTCAGCAGACACTTAATTTTACCGTGGCACTTCCACACTGGACTGTCCCTACCACGAGAGTAGCACTCCATACGTATTGTGCTGTAATTTCAGTGTGTCTTCTGCCTCGGACAGTGAAGTAGGCAGGTGTATAACACTTACTGTCTCATTTGAGGAAAATGCCACATTTTATCCACATTAATCACTTAGGAAGGGCTAGCAACAACTGCTTTGCCTGTGCTAGATTTTTAAATGGGACTTCTGCTTTAGCAGCTTCTGCAGACTGTGGCTGAGATTTTTGATTCACATTTGCTATGTGTTAAATACTGACTGGAAGAACTTGTTCCTTTGAATGTGAGAACAGTGCAATGAGTGGATTTATTTTTTAAAGTCTCATAATGAAAATGTTTACATAGCATTATTATGAAATACTCTGTTTATTAAAAATTGCTTGCACATGGACAAGTTAAACAAGAGAGAAACCTGTCTGAAAACAACAAACTGAAAGGAAGCTAGCAGAGTTCGGACAAAGAAGAGGGGATCTCTATCCCTTACACTTTTTTTTTAGAGACCCAAGACATTACTCTGAAAGTCCATCCACATTAATGACCAGGTGCAGATTCCTAAAAATTAAGCATTATACAGCTCTCCAATTTGTAATAATATAGTGCTTTACTCAGTGTTTTAAATTATGACTGATGTAGAAGAAAAGGTGAAAGAGAGGGGTAGCTGTTTTGTTGGAGGCTGATATACTGTATTTATAAGCCTGGAGGAGGGAATTACATTTTTAATTAATGTGGCCTAGTTAGTCAAAGTTAGTGAAACCTCTATATATTATTTAGTTAGCCAATAACGGACCTGCTTTGTCTCTATTAGAAGGACGTACCAGATTTAAGTTTTCCCTACTATTTTTAAGAGAACTGTACTGGGCCTTGCTGGGATAGTTAATTTTCATGATAGCTGCCATTATGGTGCTGTGGCTTTGATTTTTGACCAAAACAGTATTGGTAACATACCCCCTGTTTTTTCAGTTGCTGAACAGTGTTTGTACAGTGTCAGGGCCACCTCTGTTTCTCACTCTGCCCACTCCTTCAGGGTTGGTGGGTTGGGGTGTGCAAAGGGGGGGAAGCCACAACAGCAGACTCCAGCTGACCAAAGGGGTACCCCAGCTTGTGCCATGGGCAGCAATTAAAAGAGAGGGGAGAGAGCAGGGTAGATGGTCATTGGTTTGGGACTGCCTGGACATCAGTCTGCTTGTGGGATGTGGTGAGCAAGTGTTTCACATCACTTAGTTTTGTATTTTCACTTCTGCTCTTCCTGTTCTCTCCCCTCATCTTGCTGAGGTGATTGGGGGAGCAGTTATGAATGACTTAGCTGCCAGCCAGGGTCAGCCCGCCACTAGGAGACAATAAATATGCACAAGGTGTGTACTGTAATCTTCTGGGTTGTTAGCAGGATCTGAGCTGTTTCTGATCCTGCTGTATTTGCTTAGTGCTGCGGGAAGACTTGTTTTTTTGAGTGAAATATCTGGCATGGAGTATTTAAGCGCCAGTTCTAATTAAATATTTCTTTCAAATAAATATCAGATTTTACACGCAGTGACAATAGGTGGTAGAGTAGAAATCAGTTGGTAGAAGTCAAAGGTTGTTGGACAAACTAATTGCATCTGTATTTTGCACCAGTATGGAGAACAGAGATTGGACCATGATGGAAGGTGGCTTTGCAAGAGCCATGCAAATATTTGAGCTTATCTGCTTGTGTATACACTTAACTGTGATAAAAAATTAGCTTCTAAGTTTGTCTTTTCATTTCTAAATAAAAAGTCAGACTCTTAAGTGTTGATTTAATCAGAGGTCTCAGTAAGGGTTCAGCATGTGTTAGTTGTCTTTTCCTCAGCAACATTAGGGGATTTATTATCTTAATTTTAATGAAAGATGTGTCTGTTTAACATATGCCTGTGTATGTGCTTAAAAAAGTGGGCAATAACATTTGACTTTAAAGCTTTCAGCGGTTGACAGCAGTTGCTGTTTGTTATTTATTCTTAAATGCAGTGGCAGGTTAATCAAATACCTGACAAGTTTCTTGTCAACAGTACTTTGCTTTGTAGAATATGTATGCATGCTTTCCTGAAGTATTTCTAGTGTTTGACTGTCAGAACACTTCAGAGATTTCCCTCACTAACTTATCTTCTATTTATAACTAGAGTACAACTTATGTTCCAGTAAAATGGCTAATGATTTCATTTGCATCAAAAGAGGAAGTCAAGAGGGACTGGAGTCGGAGACATCAAAGCCCTCACATTGTAGTGTTCCAGTAATAAACACTCCTGCACTCCAGCTTGCATTTCTTTCTTAAACAGATAATAATTTTCAAAAGTTTCAAAGGTCAGGATGTATTATTAGATGTTCCTGCAAGCTTCTGGGTTGAGAAGGGGATAGCTTACTTGAAAGGTCAGATTTGCAGTAAAGAGCTAGTTTGATATAGGTTGACAAAAGACCTGTAATCTAATGTGAAGACGAATCCAGTTTATTTTAATTGCAAATGCCTTGAAGTTTGAATATTTTCCCTGTGACACATGAGAAAATACCAAATTTTCCTCTAGTTGATGTCTTATTGGAATGTTTTTTTAGCATTCACAAGTTTTGGGCATTTTGTTTTTATCTTTTAGTATTAAGGTTGCTGGTGACACTAAATGAGGAGTAGCTGTTGGCTGCCTAAAAGTCAGAGAGATCCTGCAGAGAAACATTAACAAATTAGAGGGCTGAGCAATCACCAACTGTATGAGGTTCAAAGTCCAATAGAGAGTGTCCAAAGGAGACTATGAAGATAGAATATAGGATATGGTTCTATGATTTTTGAGGAATGACTGATAAAGGGGTTAATTGGTTCTCATTGGAGTTTAGGGTGCTTTATATGTTTAGTCCTTCTAAGATTGCTGAAGCTGAATGAGAGGTTTATAGAAGTCTGTATAAGGGCATAGCTGGGGTGGAACAAATGCCAGTTGGCTGCACAAGGAGAATTCTAGTATTGACCAGCATTTCTGTTTGTGATTTTTGTAAGGCCAGTTTGTTTATTGTTATGTTGTGAAGCTTCTTGCGACAATATGCTGGGAAAGACTTCCAATTTTTTTTTAAAGTATACCTTATATCTAAGGTATAATCTAAAAATGATGTGATGGAAACTAGGTTTGACTGTAAAACTCAGACGTCAGATTTGTTGGATAAATACGAGATATGCTCAATATTAAATTAAGCATCTTTGACATAAATCTTGCTGACTCCCACCCTATTCAACAGATTCAATGTATGTATTAGTTGTTCCTTATAGAACTATGATGTTCTTAAATAAACTATTAGCTTCTAAGAGTTTTTCCTATCTAAAGAATCCATAAACTTATTTCAGTAACACAGTTACTGACTTCAATTTACCTGAGATTTCTGTTTATAGTTGTATTATCACAGAGATTTACTTACCTGCAAACACATCAGGCAATTTTTCTTCCAGCAATCATTGGTTCCAACCAGCAATTTTACTTCCTAAAAAGGATAGGAGTGACAGAGTCATATACAGGTGTTGGACACCGATGTTCCCTTACTGTTCTTTGTCCTCTCCTACCACTGTCAGCTGTTACATCTGCATTTCATCCAAGAGGACAGAGTGTTTTTGTCATAGAAGAGTGCTGATGATTGATGCATCTGGAATTCTTAAAATTATGCTTTTGGGTCAACAAAAAGAATTGAAATTCTGTGCTAAAACATAACTTACATTAAACCAGGTACTCTTGTTAGCCTTTCTGTATATATCCGACATTTATTTTGTATTTTGCCTCTTTGGATTTCGGAATAGCTTTAATGAGATGTGTTGTAGAAGTTCTTCAGGTAATAGAACTGCTTTCAAGAATCCAAAGTAATCCTAGTAGTTGTTGAGAGACTACATAAAGGAAACAGTATATTAAGATGATACTTGTCTTTTTTGGGGATATGATTGCCCTGTCCTTTATAGTCTACTAGTACTCTTCATTAAAATTGAAATACTTCTAGCAGTGTTTGTCATCAGCAGTCATAGTTGTGAAGCAGATTGAAGTTGTAAATTTGCTCACTACTGATTCTTGGGTTGGAGATAGCATGCAAGGGGAAGGAAGTAGACATCTAACATTAAACTGTGGCAAATCAGAGTTCCTAATAACTCTTAACCTGCGGCAGTGCACCTGGGCAGTGTGTGTTGTTGCTCCTTTCCCCTCTGTCTTCCCTAGATGTCTTTTTGTAGTTAACAAAACTATTACTTCAGAGAGGAACTCCTTCACTAAAGTGACAGTTCTGTCGCAATTGAGAGTAAGTCATTTAAGAAATTCAACTTGCCACAGCATGTATTTCAAGGTAAATTGTCTCTGCCTGTCTTTTGCAGTAGGTTTCAAATGGGTGACAGACTATGATTTTAGATTATTATGTTCTGTCTGTACTTTGTGTTAGCTAGTAGTAGGCCTGAAGGAACTTGCTATTGCTTCAGAGAGTTGGAAAAGGATGCTATTGCTGTCCTCTCAGATTTAAATAATATAGCTTCTAATTTTTGATCATCAGTTTAATCATTGCCGAGGTCCAAAGCAGAGATCTTTGAAAGTAATGGTGAACAGTGCATGATACCTTAAGCTTTATGCTTTTTATCTTTTCTGAGCAGATTTTGCCCATGAATGGCTTCAGTATAGGTACACCAATAATGTACAATTATTTTTTTTCTTGCCCCCAGTTCATTATCCGAAAGACTAAATGAATAGTTTTATAGGTGACTAATCAGGTTGTGAAAACTCTTCAGGTTTTGAATGCAGTTTGTCCATTGAACTGTGAGTTGTCACTGGAAGGGATGTTTTTGCCTTTTGGTGCATGTCCCAGCCACATTCGTTCCCTTTCTTGTGCTGTCTCTGAAATTTGTTCACCAGACAGGTGAATCAGGTGAGGAAACTGACCATTAGCTCTCAGAACACTTTCTTATCTGGCTGACTACACAAATGCTGCTGTGGGCTCAAGAGAGAACAGCAATGTGCTTCCATGGAGTGAAAAAAATTCTTGTCCTCAGGAGCAGCTCAGTCTTTCCTGAACTGCTTCCTTGGGTTTGGTCCTCAAAGGGCTAAAAATGAAGACACAGAGGAGGGCATACTTTTTCCAATTAAAAAGATATGTGGTGACATTGATTTGAAAGGTCAGTAAAACTGAAATTAATCTCTCCAAGGAAAAAAGTGTTTTTAAAGAGATGCTTGTGCTGGCAAAACAGCAAAAAACTGGGATGTCATTTTGTCCTGTTTCTTTTTCTGCTTCTTCCCCACAGTGTTACTCTCTGCAACTCTTAGTACTTCTAAGAAAAGATACCTGAATTTATGTATATAAAAAACAGGAGTCTTTCTCAGAATTGAGATAACTATGCAAAGTGAGCAGGCAGGTACATTCTCCCTTCATGACACATGCTGTATGAATACTAAACGTAAATAGGCTCTTTGTGCTGTTCAACATGAAAATCAGTTCATATATAATTTATAGCAGCAGATGACTCAATTTACCTTGTCTAATCCTACAGATGGCCTGAAATGACTTTGAAAGGTTTTTATCCAAGTTCTACATTCACTTCAGATAGTCTGTCTCAGTCTTTACCTCTCTTGACAACTGTTTCTTCTTATTCTCATCTGAACGTGGAACTGGACCTTGTGTGTTTTACAGGTATCCAAAATGTATTTTTGTTATACCGGCATGTATATTTGTGAGGGCAACTATTTCAACCTAGAGATAATTACCTTCAGTAACTTCCCATGACACCAGCAAGCACAGAATATTTTCTAGTATACTTGTCATCTGTGATTTCTGAGAACACACCATAAAAATTGTTTGCCACATATTGGAAAGGAGAGATAGCAAGGAAGAAACCCTTCTTTGGGAAAGCTCAGCACTTTTTTGTATATAGGCAAACCAACAGTTTTATCTCAGAACTTTTATATTGCTACACCAACACAGTTTGAATGTCATCTGTGCAGAAGTAATAAAATTAATAGCAAACACAAGCAAGTTTGAGAAGCCTTAATTTTTCTTATCTTTTGTCATTCAAGTAGAGCTTGTTGAATTTTTTTCTTTGAAGTACTCTTCTAAGGGAGAACAGGGTCCCTCTAAATTCAGAATTTACTGTTTGCTAATGTGAAAGCTTTCTTTAACCTAGATCGTGCCTCCTAGCTGAGAAACTCTGAAGTTGGGGGTTTCATGTCTTCTGGCTAGATTAGGAGATGTACTGCCTTGGAGCTGGGATTTCCAAACTCCTAAGGAGCAGTGATTGTTTATCTTTGCTTTCTCTTAATTTCCAAGTTGGCCATGGCTGAAAATGGTTAAAACAACATTTTGTTTCTTCTGTGTCTATATGAAGTTTCGGAAATTGCATTATGTATCAAATCTCAAAGTCTCTTTTTTCTGTCTTTCGTAAAAGAAGAATTTTGAATTTCCTGAGAACAGGAATTCAGGGGTTTGGGTAGCTATACTGATGTTTCTCCTTTTGAAGTTTTCCTTCAATTGTTTGGTTTATTTCGGTTTGTTTACTGTAGATCTTTTTAGTTTTTAAGTGGAGCGTGCTAGGTGAGGATCTAAGGGGTATTATGCAGGTTGAATGTAAAATGAAAAGGCTTTTAGTAAGAGAAGCATTGACTGGGCAGTGTTACATGCATTATCCCAGGGAAGCTCTTCTGTTGTGGTTCTCATCTCAAGTTGAATCTGAGTAGGACCAAAACTCTGACCTAACGCTGACCTGTGACACTGAATATTAGTCTATGTGGATCTGAGGATGGACCTGAGGGGCTTGTTGTTATCTTCACAGGCTATTATGTGACTTTATGATGCTCTTTTGGAAGACTTACAAAGCTGATTTTCATTTGCAGTGGCTCTGTGGTCTGTAAAGTAATCTGTAATAGCTTGAGACTCATTGAATTAGAATGCGTTGGCTACAGTCTGTGTTCTGTAAACAGGTGGCCTTAAGCAAGTAAGTTAAACACATCATATTTATTTATATTATCATGTGTGTATTTTGAAGTCTCTGGGTTGTAATTCTGAAAGCATTTTTCTTTTCCTTTCTCTTGAATCGGAGAGATTTTTCATGGATTTTTCACTCCTCCCTGCTTTTATATGGTCTCCGCCAGGTATAGTGGAACTGCTGCTCACCTATTTGGAGTTAACTGAAGAAGTGGAGAGGGAATGTGTATTTCTGTAATGAGAAGGGATTTTTAGTAAGTGATGTGTAAAACAAAGTAGCTGAAATATTACCTGGTCTTTTGTACTCTATTTTATTAAGAAAGTTTTCTTTTTTTTTTNTTGCATTTTTAACACTGTTACTGCTAGGTGGCTTTAGATTGCACTTGGGAAACAGAAAACAGTGAGTTTGTTCTGTGAGGTTCTTTTGTTTGGATTTTTTTGGTTGTTTTTTTGTTTGTTTCAAATAGAGCTAGTGTGAGGATGGCCTGGAAGCTGAGTAGAGTAGTGTGAGAGTGACTGCTCTGTGAAAGTTGTCTACTCTGTGCTTACATGAAATGATTTTGGGGTTTTTTGCACGTCTTAAAGCAGCCTTGATTGTGTAGAAATCACTAACATACTTGCCATCAAACACCTGCAGGCTCATCTGGTC
>VWZF01005096.1:0-209961 GCA_013396755.1 Sclerurus mexicanus
TGCTCCTCATACTGCTTCCCCTCGAGGTCCTTCACCATCTTCATTACCCTCCTTTGGATACTCTCTAAAAGCTTAATATCTTTCTAATATAGTGGTGACCAAAATTGCACACAATATTCAAGGTGAGGACTTAGGGCAGACCTTGTTCCAGTGTTTAAAGGGTGCTACAAAGAAGATGGAGACTCCCTGTTTAGGAGGAGTCACATGGAAAACAGGAGGGGTGATAGGTACAAGTTAGTCCTGAGGAGATTCCAATTGGACACAAGAGGAAAAGTTTTCACAGTGAAAAAACCCAGCCATTGTAATAATCTCTCCAGAGAAGTGGTGGATTCCCCAACACTTCTAAGATTTAGCTGAACAGGGTGCTGGGCCATCTTCTTGGACCAGAGGATCCTTGAGGTCCCCTTCCAACCTGATATTCTATGATTCTATTAACAAACCTTTTGAATGAATATGAAATCAACACCTTGTTTGATGCTTTTATCTTTTTCAAAAAGGAAATATATAGATAAATATATTTTAATGAGTATCAGCTGTTAAAAGCATCTATCTTAAAATATCTGCAAATATTTACCCAGTGATATTCCTAAATATCCAGTCTACTTTGCTTATTGACCACACCATAATATGACTTAATAACAGAACTGAAATGCTATTATATCTACACTGTGGTGTAGTAAAAGGTTACTGTTTAAATTCAGGGCTGAACAACTAATTTATAATGGATATTAATGAATCTTTCATCTGTAACTTAACATCTCTAGGAGTCATTGTTCTCAAATGTCATTGTTGGGCGTCTTTTTCATGTTGTTACCTGGGTGATCCTCCCACCTGCTGCTGCTGCTCCCTGTACCCCTCTGTGTGCTGACATCCAGCCTCTTCTGCATTGATCTCCACTGTTCCCTGGTCCCTTGCAGAACTGACCTGGGCCTGAGCTCTGGCAAAGCTGGCACTGGCCTCAGTGTAGTACACTCTACTGACAAATATTGCAGTGTGACTCCCAGTACTTCCTCTACTTTCCCACAGATTAGGTTGCTTTCTGTTCTCCCACCCAACTTCTTCCATAATGTGTCCAGTCTGTTTGGAGAGGACCAACACTTTTCCGCAGCCACTGTCTGTGTAACCTCCTCTGCAGCCCTGTTTCCAGCAGGTCCCTTAATTCCTGAAGCTTCTTGCAGCCTTGCACCAAAACTGTTTTCTCCAAGACACTGAGTTTGGTTACACTGGAAAAGGAGAAACAACATTTCTGATGTCTTCTCATCTCACCATGAGAGAGGACGTATGGAGGAGCTGGTGGTTAATTGGAGCTGCTTTCGTCCCTACTCACATCCTTGCCCTGATGCCTCTTGTATCTAGCTAAATAATGAACTCTTCCCATGGCAGTCATAGTCTAGAAGATTTCCAGTGAACAGAGTGATGCAGTGAGAGAGATTTGACACAGAAAAGACAATAAATGAGTACTGGATGGAGTTTTTTTGGGGTTTCTCACAATTTGGAGAAGGACCACCTCCCACTTCAAGAATTTAGACCAGCTTTCCATAGGAATATTTCTACCTAAAGGCCAGATGTTATAGATTAGAAGAATCTGTTATAGATTAGGAGAATCAGAAGGACTATTTGGGCTACACAGAGCCCAGACTGGAGAGTGAATTTTTGAGGCATACTACATTTCTTTTCCGATGTTTTAAAAAATACAAGATGTGGAGTTTGATATGAGCATTTGAAATAATTATCTCTGTATTGAACACATAAGGATAAACAAGGTACCTTATGATGTTTATTGGCCTGCAGTTCTCTGGTGTGTAAGCAGAAAGTCTGTGACAGAAGAAAAGCATCACAGCAAGGTAAAAGCTAGAAAGATTTTTTTTTACATTTCAATTAATGACTAAACAAATTAAAACTTTTTGGTTAGTCCTGATTAAAAGATAACTCCAATTTTTAAATATCTTCAGTACTTATCAGCATGAAACAGTATTTGCTTTAAGTTATATGTATAAAAGATGTTTCTGATGTGTTGATATTAGTAACAAATAATGTAGTATTGTGTATCTACAGAGATTACAGAAATATCAAGATTTTTTTTTGGGGGGGATGTCACAGTCTAACATTCCATTTCACATTTCTAAATCCCAAAAGCACTTGAGAAAATAATAGGTGTTATTTTTCTTCCCTTTATACCTGAAGAAAATAAGCTCAGTGAATCCCCACACAGATTTCACAAACTGTCAAGGCAAAGCTAGGATGAGAATCCACCTTTCCACTCCAGTGATCTATACCTTGACTATGCTCCTTGTTTTCAAAGACATGTAGACTGGACAAATAAGATGAAATTTTATATTCCTTGTAAAGTCAATATCTGAAAAAACTAGAGAAAGAAGGAAGAAATGAAGGCTTGTAGTTGAACAGGAATTGTGGTGTAAAAGCTATTAATTGTTATGTGATGTTCTTTCTTTGTTTAAAGGCTAAAAGCTGTAAAGTATTACACAGGTAGTCGTTAACAATTTCTGACTACCCTCTGTAGTTTGAAAGAAAAATTCATACTCACACAGAAGCCAAATCGTAAGTCATCTGTTCAACATCAAATTAAATAAATTAATCAGGATGTAACAAAAGAAATAACATTGAAATTATACTTAGTCTATAGCTGAAGTGAAAACGGCCTTTCCTGTTAGTATAATTATTGTTTTGAAGGACAATTTTCTATATGTGAAGAAAGGTTCACATTAATTAGTTCCTAGAAAAATAGGCACTTCAAAGAATGATACGTCTTTCTTTCTAAGACACTATCTGAATTAAAAGTGTAATCAAAATATTTTTGAATTATAGTTTTGTATTTGACATTGTTCATACTAAAACCCAAGAATTATATATATAAAACAATATTTTAAGATGTTGTAATTTTTCATGTATTTGAGTATTTTGAGAACATTTGCTATTTTTTGACACTGAGGAACAAGACACTTGATTTGTCAAAACCATGACTAATTATAGGAAGAATATGGATCTTTAAATTTTATACCAGTGTAGCCAAAAGGAAAACATAGACTTGTAATACATTTTCAGACTAAAACATAAAATTGAGATGACTCCTTTCCTTTGGCAAGATGTGAGAATTACAAATCTCTGCCTTAAAATATACACAGCTTTCTGTCTTTGTTCTTTGCCCAGAATTTCTGATATTGCTTATACCTAATTATAATGTGTATTTCACTTTTGTTAGTGATACATTATCATACTTATAAATGTGCTTTTCAGGCATGCTTATTGAAATACATGGAAAATATCTTCCTATAAGACAAATATTTAAGGATATAAATGTATAGAGATTTCAGGCAAAAATAGTTGTGGCTTTATTAATAGTATTTTCAATTTTTAATAGTGGGCTTCAAAAGCACAACAGAAAGCTTTTAAGTTCTTAAATGCAATGTATGAAAAAAGTACATAGTAATAACATAAATCTCAAGGGATTTCTGCCCTATGTGCATTTAGAGATGCAAATATGGTGACAATAATGATAAAAAGCATGTATTTTGTTTAATTTTTCTTGATTGTATTGCAGGCATCTCACACCAAAGACAGAATAAGAAGACAATCTTATATAACAGAGGAAGTATTGGTTAGATACCAAACCCAGGGCACCATTAGAAGATGTAGTGCCAAATATGGTGTTGCTAAGGAAATTGATGCTAAATATTAATACAGTGAAATTAAAGCTCTATTTTAGGTATTCCTTTATTTTGTTATAAATATATAAAAATAAAAGCTGCATCTATACCGTTAATCTGAACAGGACCAGGATATCGTCCCAGCACTGGCACGTGATTATTTATACTCTTTAATCATTAGTGCACTCATTGGCACATTTTTGGATTTTGCTGCTTAGCACTAGCCCCAAACAATGCTAGTTTCTGAGTTAATAAAAGTCATGGACCATTCCTAAAAGATAGTATGGATGAAGCCACCTTTTTTAAGGAAGAAGGGAGTTGAGCTGTACAGAATGAACTAAAATGCACTGCCTGGTCTCAGGATGAACAAACAGACTCATTTTATTTACTAGGGCAGATACAGCTGAAGTCAGTGCTCAGTCCCCTAGACAGCCACCAGCGGTTAAACAAACAAACCACACAAGAGAGAGAATCACCAAATCACAGAATGGTTGATGTTGGAAGGGGCCTTTGGAGCTCATCTTGCCCAAACCCCTGCTCAAGCAGGACCACTCAGAGCCAGTTGCTCAGGATGGTGTCCAGGTGACTTTTGAATTTCCTTAGGGAGAGAGAACTCACCATCTCCCTGGGCAACCTGTGCCAGTGCTTGATCATCCTCAAGATACTGTCCTTCTGACATTTAGACAGAACCTCCTGTGTTTCAGTTTGTGCCCATTGCCTCTGGTTACCACTGAAAAGAGACTGGCTTCATCTTCTTTGCACCCTCTTTCCAAGTATTTACATAAGTTGATGGGATCTCCCTTGAGCCTTCTCTTCTTCAGACTGAACAGTCCCAGCTCTCTCAGCCTTTCTTCAGAGGGCAGAGGCTCCAGTCCCCTAATCACCTCAGCAGCCCTTCACTGGACTTTCTGAAGTGTGTCCATGACTGTCTTGTATCGGGGAGCCTATAACTGGAGCCAATATTCTAGGTCAGGCATCACCAGCACTGAGTAGAGGGAAGAGCATGTCTTTCTCCCTGTGAGCTCCAATCTCTACATAACAGTTAATATGCTCTCACAAAGTCCTAATTTTATAATCTTGAAATGTATTTATTTGCCCCTCAGTTCTGAAGAAATGTATGGCAGGTTTCGACATTTATCTAATTCAGAATTCAGCCAAAAAATAGAAACTTAGTATCTTCTGTGAGACAGTCTGATGCTCGCTGGTTCTGTGCTCTGCCGCTGTCACAACGGTTTTGTCAGCGCAACACTGACATCTCACTCAGACACTGCTGTGGCTAACTTATAGGTTTCTTTCTCACAGCAGTGTAATCCACACCTGGGTAGAACTGTTTGGTTTCCTGAACAACAGATAAGAAGACAATTTACTTTTCAGACTGGGTACCATGAAAAGTGGCAGACTGAACAGGCAGCCTGCTGAGGATGAAGATGAATCCCAAATCTTTCTCCTTTTTGTGTTCAGATGCTCTGACCATTTCTTATTTCCAGCTTCTTTCCAGTCATGAACTGCTGCCTGTTGTCTGCTCTTTCAAAACATTTCAGAGAATTGGTCTATGTTAAAAAAAGCAATTAAGAATATGTATTTTTGGGAGGGGTAATGATATTGTTCTGCTTAGCTTTGAGTGTATGTAAGCAGATGGAAGACATCCCTGGTCTTGTTGAAGAAGGAGGAATAGTGTGACATGACAAGAAGGGACATTGTCCATGTTGGAATTGCTGGTCTCCTTCTGGACCTTGAGATAGCCTGTTTAAAGGAGGATTGACTCTCCGCTGTCTTTGTGGGACCCGTCTAAACATTATGTGTCTGTCTAAACATGTCCAGATGGAACAGTTCTGTGCTGAGAAAAAATTCACCTCTGGAGAGCAATCATCCCTTTATTGACAAGGAAACATAGATGACTAGTTTAATTTAGACCTTAATTAACAATCGTGCCAGGTTCTGTTTCCCACCAGGCGAAGCACCAGATATATTTACAGTCCAGTTTAGTCAAACACAGCAAATATTTAAAGCAATTCCTATTCAGACTCTTAAGCACATGTGAAAGCTGCACAATATAATGAATTCTGTAAAAGAGAAGCTAAGCAAATGTTTAAAGATGCTTTTGAAGAGTGGCTCAGGCATTAACCTTATGAGTTTCAGCTCACTCCTTTCCTGGCTGTGTATAGAAAAAGGAGCTGGATAGACTTAGGATTTTGTCAGGAATCTTCATCTATTTCATCTAGCTTTACCTGTTTAAGACATTAATTTATCTATCATTACACAATGTGCTGGGTTCCCAGTTTTCAAGGACAGATTTTGTTTTTTGTATTTTATTTTTTATGCTTGTTTATATTTTGAAAACCATATTATCAATAATAACTGTTAACTACCTGTTCAAATTTCTCTTCATACAAGTATTCAGACTTTAACAGTGTGCTGCTTCATGTCTGTTTTTTAAGGCACAGCAATTTCAAATACTTTCAAATCAGGAACTCTTCTTTTTCTGACTGGTTTTCATTGACCTACACTTTATCTGAAATGTAGTCATCTTGAACTTAGATGCTGGCATTGAATAAGGCAACCTTGTTCCTCCTAATTCTGACCTTTCTTCATGTTAGATGCTGCCAGCAATTATTTTATATATAATTATACTATTACCCCCACAATCCATCTTCCTGCTTGGTACTCAAGTGATTAAATTTACTAATATATTTCTATAAATGCCAATTCATAATCGCTTAGCTCAACACCCTGCTCATGACCTAAACTTATTTAATGAATCAATAATTTATTATTCTTTTTATTATAAGATTTTTATCTATTTTTGAGTCAGAGATTAAAGGAGGCTCTCCTTTTTTTTGGCTGCCAGGAATTTTTCTGCTGTCAAGAGAAGCCTAATCAAATCTATGCTTATTTGGCTTAGATCTGAACCAAAGAAATGCTTTCCTGATTCCTGATCTCAATCTGCCATATGCAGAAAATTCCAGAAGTTCCAGAAGATATGCTATAAATATTTGATTATTTTGGACAAAAAATAAATAAATTCACACTTAACTATGTTTCTAATTTTATAAGTCTGAAACAGACCTTTTAAGTTAGAGCAACAGATAGAAAAAATGTGGAAAAAGTATATATATATTTTTTAAGAAAATCTATGCATCACTTAAGTGTGTAAAACTTCAATATTTGGAATCCCTCAGTTTTCACAGTTTGCAAAAATCTAAATGCAAAGATGATGCTATCACAGCAAATCGTTGCATTTTCCACTTATTTCTCAGTCAACAGTGGTGTAATATCCTGAATAACTAGCAGGTGTCTGAGCAAGAAAGTAGGGTGGTGCAGTGGCAAGGGCTGTTAATCTGTGCCTAAGGTAAATGCAGCAAGCTTGGCCATGCAGGAGGCATGACTTGGTCCTCTGGCAGACGTTTCCTAATAGGAAGTTACTGCAGGCAGGGGGAATTGAAACAGAGTTTACCTCTAATTTCCCTTTCTGCATCAGATTTGGTCATTATATAGATATTTACAGAAAAAAACCATCCGTATAAGCATACAGTACTTATTAATCTGAAAGTAGCTCTCAAAATGAACTTTTACTTTTGTGTCTTTACTAGGTTATAGTTAAGCTGATAAAGGCACAGAATAGTTTCTTAAACTGGAGAGGAAAACTTCCTGGGTTGTGTCCTGCTTTGCTATATTATATTTTGAGGCACAAGCTTATGGAATAAGAAAATAAGCTTCCATGAGGAGAAAGGAAGAAAGAGTAGGTCTTATTGCTTACAAACCCCTAGAGTGTGTCATATCTTTTTGTGGTCTGATTTCCATTAGAGAAAAGATAAAGGACAACATAGTAACCAATCTACCTACTACAGTTCAGAAAAAGTTTATTTTGAGTTGAGAAAGAGTAGCCAGGGAGAAGGAGAGGAAGAAGATAATTAAAATATGAAGATGCAAAAAAAGAGTTTTTACAGTTTTGTAATGTTACTTTGTCAAATCACAGCAGCCCACTCCAGTGCAGGCTGGTCTGCACCTGAGAGTTGGAGGGGTACTGACGGCATCAGGAGAGGAAGGTATGTCCTACCACACTAAAAACCAATGCAGTCACCCTTCTGATTAGCAGCTGGAGGCTGGGCCAGGTAACATCCAAGTCTTAAAACGAAAGCAGATGACCCCTCTGAGGCAACTCAACTATGCACAGAATATTTAAGCTCCTCTCACAGTCACTGAGCTGGTAACCTTTCCCCGCTGTGTTACTGGTGTCTGGGTGCATTTTTTATGCACCAGACTACTTTGCAAGCAGAGCATAGGCAAGAATACCGAGCAGTTATTCATCTGCTAGCATGGGCAGTGTGTGTCTGGGACTCGTGGTGTATCAGACTGAGCAGGAATGTGCTCATCACCCAGAGCACCCAGCAGGTCGTTCCTGGCCAGGCAGTTGCCAGCCATGTGGGGAGAGGTGGGTCTGCTTTGGTCCTTGGGGCAGGCTGCTTGGTGAGGCTCAATTGTCTTCCTTTTCTCTGCCTCTTTTATTACTCCAGGAATTAATCCTTCTTCATATCAGTATTTTTCCATTGTCAGCAAAATGACAGCATCATAAAGAGGGTAATTATGCACTATGCTTTTCTTCATTAATGATGGAATTTTATTGTTGGTGAATTTCCTATTAAGAACTTTCTAGGAAAGTGCTAAAAAGTTTTCTCTATTGAAAAATTATGATAATATTTTTTTGATTTGCTAGAATAAGTAAATTCTCCTTACCAGTTTAGATAATTTCTTAAATCCTTCCAGTTTCCCTCCGGACATTTCCAGCTGTTTCTAGCAAGGTTTTCTGAACATAGTAGTTATACCTGCTCATACAACTAATTTGCACTTTCTATATTTCCCTGAAGGAACTAGTTGATACATTTTACCATTTCAATATGTTTGATTTTTAAATATTTTTAAATTTAATTCTATTGTGATCAGAGCAGATCTCTCAGAATCCCAGAGGATGTCTGGTAATGGCCAACATATCTTCACCATGGACAAATTTGCCTGAGTAATGTAATTGATTTCTGATGAAGGGCTTTTGATGTGGTCATCTATGACATCCGTACGTCCAACTTTGTGAAATACAGTTTGGGTGTAAGGTGGAACAAAACTGGCTGGTGAGTACAGGAGAGGACCCGGGAAATGAAACATCAGGTGCTAAGTACTCAGTCCCCACTTTGGGGACTTCAGTTTTGATGAGCTCTCATGTGGCCCAGGGACTTACTGACAGGGTCATGCCTAATGACAGGGTCAGAGTCAACATTCCTGAAATGAACCTTCGAGTTTTGTTTCAAATGAGAATACTGAAGTTTGTCTGAACAATCAGGTGGGACAATTTAGAGATTAGTGTGTCAAAGCTCACTTCTGATCTGAGCTAAAACAATATATGGAGTTATGTCAAGCTAGGCAGAAACTGGAGAATTTTTCTCCTAAGAAAGATTTTTTCCTGAAGGCCAGAATTCCCCATAGATGCAATGTGCCAACAATCTAGTTCAAAAACCATATAGAAATTCTATTATTGTCTCTCATCCAAAGATGTTCTTTCTCTCCAGATATTTGGTTTCTATAATTTGGGAATTTCATGACTGTAAGGTTTTGGGTTTTCTGCTGGTTTCTTTCCCAAAGATATCACAAAATTGTTTAGCTGCTAGAAGTCACATCACAAGCAACAGCTTACACAGATTGAATGCAACTTCTCTGGGAAGATATTGTGGGACTGATATAAGGGAAAAAATAGTAAGAATTGGTTAACATTGCAGCTCAGCACACATGCATCTGTAAACCTCTTTGGTTTCTCATGAGACCTCTATGAAAAAACCCCCAACCTTGAGACCCACTGAGAAAAAGTAAACTAGAAAGAAATTTTATTTAATAGCACAGGTTGAATTTGGTGAGTCAAAAAAGTGGTGCATGTGGCACTTAACTTTAAAGGTCTTTGAAATAACATGATATGCTGATAGAGAGCATTCCAGTTCCTCTGTAAAAAAATACCCAATAGTGATAAAAAGAGTTAAGAACATTATACTTGCGATTTTTATTTTGTGAAATACTTGTTTCTTTCTTTACACTAAACAGTAAATTTCTCATAGAAATGTTCCAGTGTTTTATTCTATACTTTGCTGATCTGCTGTTTCTACATAAGAAGTGCCCTTCAATACTTTAAATCTCTTCTTTTGTGGGGACATAGTGAGAAGGGAAAGACGAGGGAGGGGACATAGCCTTTCCTGGAAAAATAAAAAATGCTAAAGAAAATTATCTTTATTTCAAATATTACTGGTGAAGAGAATTTAGATATTATCTGTAAATCTCTTCTCTGAATCTGAAGAAAAGTAGCATCTGCTTGTACTCTTCTTGAGGAAGATAAAGGATATCCTGTATAGGCAATCAAAGGTAGCATTAACTGTGCAAAGATTGAATAATAGTGTTTTTCTTAAAATTAGTTCATTATGTGCAAAAGCTCTTCTTCAAATAAGGACAAGCAACCAACTTTGCGATTGTTCAGCAGGTGAATATTATCAGTATTAAAAACTTGAGAAGAAGACAGCAGATTAGGTACAGTTTTCAGACAAGTATTAAATATGGCGTTGTTGTTAGACAGAGCCTTGTTTTCTCCTTCTTTCACTTGTTAGTATTTGAATAGGTTTTCCTGATTCTGCCTTTCAGTCCTGGAAACTATTTGTTACATGAAAAACTTCTTAACCTATTAATTTTCTGTAACATTGAGGAATATTGCCAATAATTATTTGAAAGTTCAAAGAAGTAATAAATGAAAGTTCAAGCAATTCCCCCTGTAGCTTTTTTGATACCTATAAAAATCACGATTTATCAAAGAAGTAGGATTTTTCAGTCTAGAAGCCAGACTGGTTATTCCTGTTGCACAGTGTTCAACTAGAAGTCTTTCTACTTTTAATGATTATTTTAATCAATGCTCCTATTATTCAGTGACATGTAATTCACAGATTAACTATGTTCCTTTACTTTTAATACTTGTTTTCTTTAAGTTAAAATAATGGCTCTAGTTTTGATAGCTGTAAGCTATTATGATCTTCCCACTCACTTTTTGGGGCTTTATCTCTACTCTCTCTAAACTTTGAAAATTAGTGGTTTTAACTCATTACTACTTTTCTGGTTTACATAAAAGCTACAACAGTGGATTCCTGCTTGGATCTAAAACTCCCATTTGAGCATTGACAATCCATTTTCCTGAAAATGAGGCACTTTGAGAAAATGTAATTAGGTTTAATGTTGTAATCAGCGCTGATGATGGTGATGATAGGAATTAAATTAATTAGTTTTCATTTTATTTATATATTTGCATCCACAGGACATGCTCTGGTGGGACCTTTAAAATATTAGAACAGTGGATAAGTTACATTTCTTCTCCTTATTGGCCAGGTTACCTCTCTGATCACTGAGAGGAGCTTCACCAAAAATGAAGAGAGGAGTTATTTTTATTACAGAGACTGGATAGCACTGTGTAAGCAAAGTGTAATATGAAAATAAATGAAATACAAAATATAAAGGCACAAAACCTTGCTCAATCACAGAAAATGCTTTCTGGATATCTGAGAACAGACTGAGAATCTTTCAGTCTGGTTTCCTGCCTACAAAACTATTGATGCCTGCACTTTTGAGCCTGCATGTTTCTTTGATAATCATTATAAGACTATAATAATGTCTTGTTGGAAAATAAAATAGACTGTCATGTTTTCTCACAAATAAACAAAACAGTAGAATGGAAATTATCAGGATGAAAGCTTTAGATCTGTGTTTTTTCTAGAATGTGCAATATTCTACTTTGCAATTTATAGATTTATATTCCATTCTGTAACATTAAGAGAATTTCTAGTTATGGAAGAACATTTTTTAATTTTATGAGCATTTTATTCCCAATTGAAAATATCTAGAGCAGGATTATTTTTCATAAAAATGTAATATGAAAAAAAAAGTACTGAAGAAGACTAACCAGCTTAGTTGTCTGAGAATTTCATGAACAGTGATATATAGGTATTCTTTTGAGCAACTAATCATAAATGGTGAGCTGTTAATTCAGCTACATCCTGCAATTGAGGGAAGCAAGAATTTGGTAATATCATAACTAAAAGAAAAAAAACATCAGGACACACCAATAAAGCAATCTCCTCTTCAATGTCCATTTGAGAATTCATTTAAAATAGAGACAAATTGTTTCCTGTATGAAAAAACAATAGATTAAAAAAAAAAAAAGCAGATAAGTGAAATAAAAGGCAATGAAAAACAGTTGTCTTTTGGCACCATTTGTTATATAAGTAGCTCCATACTCACCAGAGAGGGCAGGGAACTAGGTATGCTGCCTTAACAAGTGTTTGCAGCACCACGTAGCACTTAGTGAGAATGATGATCCAATACCATCCAACACGGCCATTCTCTAAGCCATTTAAATGCTGGCGGTCTCAGTTGGGATATGCCATGTGGGAATTCTGGCTTTGAGTCACTATAAGCAGCACAGTCTCCTAGACAGAAATGTAACCCTCACTGCTGAAGGGTTGGCTTTCTAGTTCCGTGGTCTGTTAATGCAGAAAGATAAAAAACCTCAGCAACTGTGTTTCCTGTTTATTTTAATTTTTTTCTCCTGGTTGCCCCTCCACTCATGTTCCTCAGCTGTTGTTATTGTGCTTTCTCAGCACAGTGGAGGTGAGACCAAGATTGATTCTGCCTCTCCTGTATCATAGGGATGTATTCACATTATGCAGAGAGGCCATTACATTTGTCATTTTTTATTTCATATATTCTGCATCATTAACTGAACCACTGCTCTGTAAAAGACTTTGGAATAGGTCTTCTGTGAGGTTTAGATGTACATTCACTCAACAGTCACCACACTCAATTCAGAGAAGAAATTAATTTCCTTTTCCCTTGATCCTAATGTATTCAATATGATTGGAAGTTGAAGCTGGAAGTTTAAGATGGTCTTTCGTCTTTTCTTATCAGCAGATAATGAATCTCTGTTTCTACAGGGATGTTTCAGGTGAATCATTAGTCCCCCCATGATCTTCATTATATTGTGCCACTGTCTACCTGCTGTACTGTAAGTGTTGTTGCACATCCTGGGTTTACAGTGGTGACATGGACACATCACCTGTGCTGCTGCTGATGGTCAAGTTGAAAGAAAATCCATTTTACTGTACCTATTTGCTTCTACATTGGCCAAGCTAAGAGAAATAAGATCCAATTAATATTTGCTTTTTTCTCTTAAAATCAGGGAATCTGATTCCAAATTATATAAGGTATATTCGGTTGTTGGTCATGTTTTAGTATATATTAACTGAAACCCCCATAACCTTCGGGGGTAGTAACTCTGCTCAAAATTAAACATGTATTCAGAAACATTCTTGAACTTGGATTCAAATCTTTGATCTTGCCGATATATTACTGTAGAGATACATGGATTTTGATTGAGATACAGAAAAAGGAAGTATAAAAAGCCGCTCTTTACTAAAATATAAAATAGAATAAAATAAAATGGGCCAAGTTCATTATTGCAGAACTATATTTCTGTCCCCTAACCATTATTTCTGTGTTTTGTTCAAGCAATATTTCATTTTAAAAGCATAACAAGATGTAGTAGCTGGAACTCCAGTCCAGATATCTTGCCCTGGTCTGTTGAATAACCTAGTCACTAAATTTAAAAGATTACACTGATAGGATAGTTTGTGTGTTATTGGTGTCTTTGTACCACTTACATGGGATGAAGAAAGGCACTTCTGTTTAGAGAATTCTTTAGCTCACTAGCATAGACCTCTTTTCCCCTGGGCAATAGGGAACATAGATTTGAATTCTTTCATGTTGATTAATGGATTACCCACAAAAATAAGTACCTCTCTATATTGGTTCTGAAAGGTAACAGCAAGGTGCTGTGCCAATTTATGGGTTTGGTGCTGTTTATGTGATTTTGTATGCTCCCAGTATACATGCCAGGCAAAGGCTCTCTGGATTACAAGGAAGTTTAGAAGAGAGTGGTACATGGAAAATGTTGGTCTGAGAACTACTAGAACATTGGAGAGAATAGCAATTTTAAAGTCACTCACCTGTCTTTTAATAGGCACAGCAAGTGGCAATTTTTTCCAATCTTGTTCTTATGTTTCTATTTGTCATCTGTTTCTTTTTCATCTTGACTGAAACACAGTCAGGGTTGTGGTTCTAGCAGTGAACCATAACTTCTAAACTTGATGATCTGAGAGATTTCTGAAAAAAAGTAAAAAAGAAACTTATTAAAATTGACTCAGATATATCCTTATTTTGAAAAGAGGAGAAGCAGAGGGAGGAAGGAAGGGGGAAGAAAAGTGATTTATATGAGACTGAAGAAAACCTGCAACAAAGACAGGCAACTCAGAAATTTTGGATTGAACGTTTGCCAAACATTGTGACTGTAAAGCAATTTTAGAGATTTCTGCATTTTCTACAGTGAGCAGTATAACAAATAAATGTATAAAAGAATTTGTTCTGAGTGCTCCAACATTCAGTCAATGATGGTAAATAAAAAACCATTCTGCATAAGACAGACAATTTTATACATTTACTGGGGACTGATTTAATGGTCTATAATTAAGTGTAAAATTGGAAAAGAGAAAAATGTAATGATGAGCAAAATTTCATAGCTAGATTTCTCAATTGCCAAATGCTTCAGAAGGCTGCAATTTCACAGCAGGATTGGTTCCAGAATTGGAAATTGGACATAAATAATTTCAGGCAGTGTAAATGTAAATTTAAAAAAATTAATTAAGAAGCACATTTTGTCCTAATACATTCTCTATTAATAATTATAAACTAATCCCAGAGCTATGGTTTAGCAATCAAGTTATTAAAAAAATCTTTAACTAATTGACTTCAATTGTGAATCTGTGTCTAAGAATATTTCAAACAGTTGGTCAATTTTGGTGCATTATTTCATGATAATTGCACATAAAAAGCTTTGAGTGTTTTGGCTGCTGAACAAGAAACATTAAGGCTATTACAGATCAGTTATTTTCAGGTATGGTATAAATAATCCTACACCCTAACATGGTTATTGCCACTGACTAATAGTGCAATAATTAATCTTTTTTGTTACCATTTTTCACCAATGGTCTGTGTTTTCCAATAGGGATGCTGCTGCCATTAGATCCTATTTATCAGAGAAGTTATAGGACAGAATGACACTTTCTTTTTTCCCTAACTAGCTGTACCTAGGGATTACAGAGAATACTGCGGCAGTAAAAGGAAATCACTACTCTGCACTTACACAATTGACCAGGAGTCATATTTAAGTCTTTGGATTGGCTTTGGAGTAGGTTTATTATAATGCCAAATAAGCATGATGAGTGTTTCCTTGGTGTATTTTTATCGTAAGATGTAAGCACAGTGGTGCGTTTAGGACAAGTAGCAAAATGAATAGGGATTCTGAAGACACAAAAGTAATTCAATCCACCAGAGTCAGGGACAGACTCGATATGAAAACAAGTACTCTTAAAAGAATCTGTGTCAATACTGTGTGCATGATGTATTTAAATCTCCTGTCAAACAAAAAAGCTCTGGCACAGAAAAGTGCTCTTTATAGGAGGCAGCAATTGACAAAACTCTGCGCTATTTCTGTTTGATTAAAAGTCTGTTATTGATGGGACAGAATGATGGCCTGGCTTTACTGCTGGGCTGAATACCAGACACTTTAGGAGCCAATCTTATTAACTGGTAGTTAAGTGCCATCAGCATTTCTGAGATTGGAAATATGCAAGAATGGAAACAGTACATTTGAGCATGCCAATATGTCATGCAAAAAGAGTCCCAAAAGATGAAGAGTAGCAAAGGTTGAGCAAATGTATGAATTTAACTGTTACAGTTAACAAGCATCTAAAAAGTTTTATAAAAAAATTATTGGTATTTTAATAAGAATATTTAATATTTTCTTATGGAGCACTTTGGGATTTTTTAAAATAACTAAATGGATCAAAATGATGTTTTGAGGGGAAGGCAGAGCAAAAATCAAGAGAGAGTGAACCAAAAGTAGAAGTTCACATAATGCTTTCGTGGAGACCTTTATGAAAATCTGGGTAATGCTGAAAAAATTTTTCAGTGGGTGAGCTATTTTAGTAAGTCCAAATAACAAAAATGGTTTAACAAAGTAACTGACCCTTCAAATACTTTTATTGCAACTGCCTTGGCACAGGACTTGGTACTTCAGTGGTAGAAACTCTATAATCTCTGTATTTTCCTTCTGCATATTTAGTCTGGATTTTGAGGATGAATTATTTCTATTTATTTATTTAGATTAAAGTGTTATTATTATTTTAGTACCTAAAGGGTAGAACTAGGCTGGATGCTATTTTCAACACCATGTAAATATGCATGGGTGGGACGCTTAAGAAAAGACATAAAGGTAAGATTATTGATAGCTACAGAAGTGATAGGAGAAAAGGTGGGGAGGATTTTAGGGTGTCCCAAGGAATATGCAGAGAGATTTCCCTAGAGAACCTTTAGGAGATGAGTCAATCTCCATGGGTTAGCTTGTTTCCCATCACAGTGTCCTCCACAGGTTCAGACTGGAAAACATCCTAAAGTTTACCCACAAATGTTCATTTTACCATGGTCGCTTTCTTTAAATCTGGCCTTAAAAAACCTTTCATTTAAAAATTTATGAGGAAACTTACAGATAAATTTTCTAAATATAAGTAAGCCTCAAAATACATTTAAAAGAAGGGCAAACTGTAGCTGATGAAGTGCCTATGGCTAACCAAGTGGCTAATGTGTAAACTCACTGCAAACTGCCTTGATTTTTTTTTTGTTTTGTTTTGACACTTAGCCTTCATGCACAGGTGTTGTGTATAAATGCATCATTTGGGTACATTTTCATGTGTGTCACAATGGGCACTCATCTGATTGCACAGGGTAGTTTCACTTTACAGCACTCTGGTTATGGCTGTAATCTTGTTTTGGCTCATTTCTCAGTGTGACATGATTCCTAGGAAATGCTTCCAAAGTATTCCACGTTCTAATACATCTGTGAAATGCTTTATTTATTCATAATTGCATGTGTGTGCATAAATATCTATACATATAGATAGATCCTATTTAAGCAGAAGCTTTACAGTTCAGATATCTTCACTTTTCTAACTCTCCAGAGTTTATGTCAAAATCTAGGCATTATACTTTGGACAAATTACTGTGTGCACAATAATGACTGAAGAGTAAGTTGCAACAGCTTCTGTCTTACATTAGCTAATGTGTATCTCTAAATTCAAAGTAGCAGCAGTTATTGTAATTCTTATAATTGATGTTTTGTTTTATAAGTACAATTGGGCATACCATTTACTTGTAACAACACTGTGTTTAGCAAATATAAATGGAATTTTGCTTTAATACCTTATCTGAGAGGCGTCAGCATCTCCTCACTTTTAAACAGACAAAAGACAGCAATTTTGGGCTGGTACATTAAGACAAATTCAATGCCAGGCACTGAATTAAATAATGCAGTCAAACTAGTAGAACAAGCTTAAGATAAAACCTGGTTACAGGTATTTGCAAAGTCTACAGGCAAACATCTGACTATGTTTTTGTCCTTCAGGTATGACAGATTTTGCTAAGAACAGCACCATCAAAAATCCCATAAGAGCAAACTGGCCTGGGAGAAAATTAGAAGGTAGGAGGAAAACATCTTTATTTATTCATCTTACCTTGACTTTTTCTGCCACTAGGTTTGCTTGAAGTGAAATAGTTCAGAAGTGAATTCTGCTTAGTGCTTGCCTTAAAAATGATTTTGTTCTGTGTAGTTTTTTAATATTTTCTGCAAAAGGAAAATGTACTAGTACTTTCCAATAATTGATGTCAGTTAACGTTCAGTGTACTAGGGCTGGGGTTAGTGATCCCAGTTAAAACCTCAAAATTTATATCAGATAGCAGATATATTTCTTACTTTCTAAAAGGAATGGGTGTTGGCCAGAGGCTGGAGACTGCCAGTTATTGCAGACAGTTCACAGGAGATCATACTAGCACCAAATATCCATTTTACCTTTCCATTCAGTGCACTATATATTGCTACTCTATTTACCATCCAAGTAAAATGGAAGTGAACATAGTGAAAGCCTGGTTCAGGGCACAAGACTCTGAACTGGATAATGCACAAAACAGACATAATATTTGAAAGCATAGTACTTAAGCTCCAGGAACCATGTACAGCTCAAGCAGACATCAAGGTCAAATTCAGACATCCCATTCTAGATCTAAGTATGATCACTGAAGAGGGTTTTGCCCTGGGGCATTACTTGCCAGCTAGAGATGGCTGGCTCTTTCCATCTGATGATGGAAGGACTGTTCGAGCTCTCCAAATTTTCCATGCTGTCTGTTCATACTTGGCTGATTTTGCGTGAAATGGTTCAGGCTGTGTTTATACTGTCTTTTCCACCAGGATAGTAGCTCACTGAAGTGGTAACACATACCTGGGGGAAGATACTGTTATTTGCAAAGTGGATGCTGTCAAATTTTCAAGGAACTTCTAGTTTGATCCAAAATTTGGTCATTTTTTGTAGTTAAAAAATAAATATTTTGGATCTCAGGTTCAATCCACTCACAAATTTTCAGTTTTTCAATTCACATCAGAGGTACTAATATATTTTTAAAAGCAAAAATTCTTCATTCATTCCCCAGTAGAATCATTCTAACTGAAATCTAAAATAAATTAGTAAATACCTGCTTGAGGCAGACATCCAGAGTGCAGGCTTTTACCATCACTGGTTGTGAGCAGTGATAGCAAAGACAATCAGCAAGAGGAAACATCAATTGACAGTTTGAAGTGAGGGGTAACCAGCTAGTTTCAATAGTTTTGAATAAGTAGGTAGGACCAGAACAGATATTGGAGATGCTTGTCCTCTGGAGATCTGTTTTAAATTCATTATTTATTTTTCTATGCCCAGATTTATACAACAAGGATGAAATAAGTAATTTCATCTGATGTCTGTTGTAAAAAGTAATGAGAGTTAATCAACCTAAACCTGGAATGTTTAGGTCGATTATCAGGAAAATGTTTTTTGACAGTGACATATATTATGCTTTGGGATTGTCCCAGACGGCAAATATCTGAGGCCAAACTTCTTGGATTGTACTGCCAAGTAGACAGAGTTCAAGAAAATACATTCTCTGAAACAGCATCATAAAGGAGGAATAGGAGACAATGGTCTGAGAATCCTGTTCATCTGCAAATACTACAGTTTTGTGATCCACCTTTCTTTAATTTAGCGAATGTTGAGCCCTTCATGGAGAATTTTCTGTATTATCAGGGCAAGATGAGAGTCACCAGCACAAAAGAAAGAAAAGTAGCAGCAAGAAAGGCCTCTCAACCGACTAATTAATCATAGTGTGAGTTCTCTTTCAATGGCACCTTCTTTCCAACTGCTGACATATGGTGCTCATATAACCAGCTGATTTGCAGTATCACATCCATACATCTGCCTGTCAGATAGGTGGTTCGCTTTTGAAATCTGGTGGCCAGGATTCTTTGAGGGAGTGCTTAAGACAAAGGTCATCCAGAGGTACCACACAGGTCTAGGTAAGGAAAGACAGGTGAGAGGAAGTGTTCACTTAATACTCCCTTCTCCTATTCAGTCCATTATTCTCATGTTTTAGGGGCAGATGTGCAATCTGGGAAGCTTTCCAAATTCATTTTTCAGAACATTAGGTGCTCTCAACATTAGGCACACTAAGCAAATCCCTCTTTGTAACAATTTTGCCACCAGCACTGAAGATGAGCTGCATTCAGGATGAAAATAGATGTCTGAGAACTTGGGCCAGACCAAGAAATTTGTAGATAAAATTATTCAGAAAACTTTTTAGCTAGTTTTCACACACCCTCTCTGATCTACTTAGAGTTCTTCAAGCCTTTGAGCACTTACATAAAGAGTCTTCTTACATGGATTGTTTCTGAAAAAATAAGAAAAAACTCCAAAGGCAGTACCTGACAAAAGGCTGACAAATGCTTCTAGAAAAAATCTATGATTTACACAATAAATCACATACCCCAAGGTATTGATCTGATCAAAGAGTTTCTAAATATCCAGATGTTGATACTTAACCATGTTATTCTTATATTTCTTTGGGGTTCTTCAGTTTTTCATTCCTTAGAAGAGTGGGTTTTTTTTCTTAATGAAGGGAACAGAATCTTGGAAGATTAAGAAGTAGCATTGAAATGGACTTCTGCCTTTCATTCAGCAACCTCAGTTTTTGTTTTTCTTTCCTGTAGAGATTCCTAGTGGAGTTTAGGTTTCTTGCTGCAGAGTTCTTGAGTTAAGACTCTTTTCTATCTTCAGTAGCTCAGATGCGCTGACACTCAATAAGGTTCAACTGTTTTCTTGTGCTTTTAACTAACAGGTTGGAGAGACTGGAGATTTATGTAATTGGATTGTTCTCTTTATTTGGACATCTGCCATATTTATTGTTACATATGTCTACAGGGAAGCAATCCTGAAGACTGACTAGTTAGATGATTAACTTTTTGTTAGATTTCTTTTTTTTTTTTTTNNTTTTTTTTTTTTTTTTTATGACAAGGATTTTAAAATGTTGGGCTCATAGGGAAGGAAAGACAGGCTGACCTGCTTGGAGTTAAGGCTTAACCCTGCTCCTGAGTCAAAGTGTGAGTATACCCAGGTTGGGGACAGAATGCAGGTGCCATTGTCTTTTATAGATTAACAGAATGTTGAATTACTTGATTCCTTCAGTACACATCTTTTTTGTTTTTGTACACATCTTTTGTTCTCAATACAATTGATCTCCTACGTCCTTTAGCTAAAGTAGGAAAGTTAACTTTAAAAACCTTAGTGATTTCTTAATGGTGATGAATTCTCATATTTCTGAAGGGACATATGGAGACTCTAAATCATAAATCATAATCATAAATCACACTTCCAATGATGGGTCATTCACAACCTCTGGGCAACCTGTTGAAGTGTCCCAGTACTATCATTGTAAAAAAATCAAAAATCCTCCTTACGTCTAATCTAAATTCACCCTCTTTCAGTTTAAAACCATTGTCCTTTGTCCTGTCAGTACAAGTCCTAGTAAAAATATATCTCTCTGCCTTTTTAATAAACCTCCTATATATATATTGAAAGGCCACAAAGGCCACCCCAGAGCCTTCTGTCTTCCAGGCTGAACAACACCCAGCTCTCTCAGCCTTTCTCCATATGAGAGGTGCTCCAGCCTCCTGATCACTTTTGTGTCCTCCTCTGGACCCATTCCAACAGCTCCATGTGCCAAGTCTCCTGTACTGAGGACGCCAGAGCTGGATGCAATAGGGGTGGAATCACCTCCTTTATACTGCTTGCCGCATTTCTTTTTATGCAGTGAAGATGGATAAGCTTTTTAATAAATGTACAGGATGGTTTTCTTTTTTTTTCTCTATTGTCATTTCCATGTAATGTCCAATGTAATGAACAGCTTTAGTATTTATGGTAAAAGTAACAGCACCACATCAAGGAACAGTTAAATAAGAAAATAGCCTATAAACAAACCCACAGAAGGATGTGTGTTTCCATTAAACAACCTTCCATTATTTGAGAACCCCAGCAGTGCAACAAAGAAGCCATGTGTCTTTACATCGGTGACCTCAGTAGTACTCAGGAGTTGTTGATTTAAGCATGTACTTTCAAGTTAGGCACATGAATAAACATTGATTAAATTTGAACTGTGTTCAGCAGAAGGAACAAAGGTATTATATTCAAATAGTTCTCCATAATAAATTTCACCCATATATTGACTTCTTAATACTGACCACTGTGCAACATAATTAGGAGAGTATTCAACAGAGGTCTCAACAGTAAAGAAAAAGATTCCTTGTGTTTTATCATTGGGTCACAGTAATGACTTGTGCTCACAGCATCTCTAATAATTCCCAGAGCTGAAACAACAGGCCCATTCCAATAGTTCTAAGGGGAATTGTATGTTTACTTCACTGCATATACAAAAAAGCTATGGAGTCCTCTAAGGGTCTTCAGCTTTAAGTAATTAAACAGTGATTTTTCTGCTTGTGTCAGAAAATCGGTGGTGCCTTATGGACACAAGCAGCTTTGGAAAACTGTTCTAAATATGTAACTGCCTTTGGGCACCATGCCCCTGAGCAAGAGAAAGAGGAAAGGGAGCTGAGGAATTCAGCTGGGGGGACTACAGTCACAAAATATAGAATTAATACCTGTGGGACAAGGATAGCCTCAAACCTCATTGCTTATTGCCTCCAGGTTGTGGCATATTTTATTGACCCTATAATTTTTATTATAATAGTACAGGAATATGCATATAGATGTTACAAAAAAACCCAAACAAGCAAGAAAAAAACCAAATGAAAATATTATGCATCCATTTTTTTCCCCTGGGGAAGACGGTATGAGAAGTGAGCCATATGTAGCAGTTATTAGAAAGATTGCTTTCATGCTGTAGTAAAAGGCAGAGCTGAAGCTGTTCCACTCTGCATAAAAAATGAAAGTGATGGATGTGGATTTATGCAGTATTGTATATTATCTGTTGTCCACAGCACAGCTGATCCAGCCTTCAGTGTATTTAGTGCCACAACACTGTATGCAGTTCAACCAACATATATAGTAACAAGGTCCAGAATGCTGTGCTTCTTATGAACACCTCAGTGAAGTTATCAGCTGTGACAGATGCCCATTTTCCCCATAATACTCAGAGGGAGAAGAGATGATGACAGATGCATAATTTCAGTAGTCAGCTTTGAGGAGAGCTACTGTAACCACCCAGAAGGGAACAATGTTGGAAGAGTTTGATGTGATGAGTAAGTAGCGGCCTAACTCAGAACAGTTACTATTTTATCTTCCTTTCTTTGGGTATCCAAAACATAAATCTGCTTGGAATGGGAGTCAGTTAATGGAAAAAACAAAACAAAAGAGGCAGAAACCTACTAGTTCACTACTTCAAATAGTCCAATAGTCTAATGGCTAAATGATCTAAATGTGGAAATGTAAGTTCAAATTCCTTATTGAGGCTAAGAGCTTGAATTATATAATTTACACACTTGTGAGTTTATTCCTCCGATTACCAACATATTTGACTACAGCTGGCAACTCTGGGAGCTTCACTTAGCTTTAGACATTTAACATCTAGGTAAAAAATCCAAGCAAATTTTTTTAAATGTTCTTCTACTTAAATGACCTAAAGAGTAATTCAAGTGACTCATTTCAAATATAGGTAAGACAGGAAGACAAATAAGCTTTTTTGTTGTTAGGGGGATCAAACTTTGATACAGTTTGCCTAGAAGGACTGAGGAGTCTCCATCCTTGGACATACTCAACCCCCAACTGGAATGCTACTTTGCACTTGTTTTTTTCTCTAGAGCGTGCTTACTTTAGTTTTAGATTCCTAACCTAGATGAGATGAATCTCAGCTGCACCTGAAAGCCAGTCTGGCATGCTGAGAGATAGATAGAGGAGGAGAAAAATAGTTAGGTATACAGTGAACTGAAGAACACAGACCAAGTCTGTGTTAGACAGCAAATTAAACTGAAGCTTTCTGAGATTTGAGCTGGAGCTCCCTAATGGCAGAACTACACTTCCACATGTATCATGTCAACACATGGTCTTCACTTAAAAGCCTTAATCTGAACATTGTATATAGTAATAAATCATCTGCACTTGTGAAATGTCACAAGGCAAGAAGTACAGGAAAATGACTTGCAGTTGTTTTGGTACTGAAACACAATAATTACACACTCATGATCATGACAGATACATCACACTGAAGCATTTTCTCTTCTTTCCTCCTTGGTATTCTGATAAGATTTAATAACTGAGATACCTTTTTCCTGTCTGATAGTTCTTAATACATTCTTCCACAAGGCAATTGATTCAGACTGAAATCAGAACAAAACCAAAATTTGATGTTTAAAAAAAAGAAGGAAGATAATGTTGCTGATTCTACAATATGTATCATGTCTATTTTCTCTGCAGCAAGGTATAATTTCTTGAAGAAATAAGAGGAAAAATGATTACCAAAATTTGTGTTTACACTTCTAAGGATATCCAAGAATAAGTTTAGTAGAAATTCTCACAATTATCTTTTTTTAAGGCATTTCTTTCTCCAATGACATACAAATAACTGTTATTTTATTTTCTTAAATTATTTTAAATGTAAATAAGTTTGGGAAGTGGATTTTCACCACATTTCCAGACTAATGCAGCTATAATGTATGATTTGAAAGGAGCAGAGGAACCTAAATGAGAATTGTGTGTTGCTCCCTCTGAACCATGGAAGACAATATCCTGTATCAGAATAGACATGTTGGGCAGATAAAACTAAGTATATATTGCTATTGAAGCAATCTTAAAAGGCCAGATATTTTGTTTAGGTGTTTGAAATCTAAGTTAGTGTGGAACAATAATTTTTTTGTTCTTTTATTGCAGTGGAAGGTTCCATTTATATATAGAAAATCTACAGTTTTCAGATGGATTTTTAGATCTAAAACCTGTTGTCAAATGAAGTTGACTAATAGACCTAAAAGATTCTCATTTTTTCTTTGAACATCAGAAAATCAAATATACTTATTTTTTCCTCTGCAAGGCTCACCACTCATGAAGCTGATAAATTTTGGGTTGCATCTCTGAAAAACAGGACAGGTTTCCTGTGATTGACTTTCTTTACAGAAAAAGGTGCACTTGAAGTCCTACTCATCTCTTTGGCTCAGCTCTTGATCGTGCCATCCCCTGCGTGTCTTAGAGCATCTCACTTGGCCCTTTCTGGGGCCTAAAATAATTAGCCAGTCTCTTCAGAGTTTTGTGTGGCTTCCTTAATTAAGACGAAAGGAAACAGAGATCGCTACAATACTGCAGAGGTCTATTATCATCTTAATAAAATAGACAAATATTGCTTCAGGGATTCTGTACTCTGTGCTCTTCTATTTCCAGGGAAGTCTGCATAAGCCACACCAAACTCTGACGATCTGTTGCTGCATCGCTGGCCATGCACGCTGAAAAATACCTGGCCAGTGACTGCATTCGGTGCATAATTGTTGACCTTTACTGAATCACTTCATTAATGTTTGGTATTTATGCTTTTATTTTTAGTAGATAGTACAATGTTCCTACCTTTTAGAGCAATAAACTGTACCCTTTGAGGCATGATAACAAGTTCTAGAGAATTAAAGTGATTTTATTGCTAGCAGACCTACAGTTCTCAGTACCCCGAGTAGCCAAAGAGGGTGAAAAGGAACAGAAAGTATCTGTGCTGCTACTTTTAGAACACCTTTCCAAATGTTACAGATGAAGTTTTTGGATTTATACTAAGGCTCCTCTAAGTGGGACTGAGATTCTTATTGGCTTCAAAAATTTCTGGCAACGGCACTTTGGCAGTATGAGATGTGAATTTTATTTATATGTCTCAAATAAATGCTAGTAGACACAGAGAGTCTTATATGAGAAGTTTGTTATTTTTAACCTTAAAGGAACCTCATGATTTTACTCATTTTTTTAATTAGAGATGGTTTTCTTAACAGCAGGTTTTGGATAGATGTTGCAGGAAAAAAAAGTTGAAGAAAAATTTTATGGTTTTCATTAAGAATTATGGGGTAGATCCTATTTAGCCACAAGGGCTCAGTGCCTGCAAACAGTCCAGAGGATCCCCCTGTAATGCAAGATATGAAGATCAACAGTGCTGCCATAGAGAATCACAGTACTAGTCCAGTTCTCACTGTTGTATTTCAAGAAATAGATGAGGTGAGTTACTGCTGTGAATAGAAATCATCAATATCACCACATGAACATCCACACATATAGGACTTAAACTGTCATTTAATTTGCTCACCATTAGGGCTCACATGCTTGATCAGCAATGGTAAAAACTTCTGAGGGCTGGGGCATAGGAATTGATTACACCCTGTACCATTTTGCAGGCTTTATATTAACTTGTACTTTCCATCCCATTTTATAATTCAAGAGAGTTTTAAAACACTAATAGAAAAACTTTTAGAAAAAGAGATCCTCCTTAGCAAACAGCAATGAATTAGGCTGTTAAACAAAATTCAGAATATTTATATCTCTCTAAATGTAATGGATCTGAATAAACTACAGAGAATCTGTACACATATGTGACACATCCAACATGCATGGGTGTAGAAATATATATTAAAAAATATCTATCCCCATGAAATTTGCTTCAGAAATGCTTTTATGTACTATTATCTAAAAGGGTACCTACTTGGAACAAATCTTTTAACAGTAGAAAACTTGATTTATCACAACTGCCTTTTTGTGGCAAAGTGAAAGCTGGCATTGGGTATCCAGTATCCTCTAATGTTCCTATTCAATCTGGCAACAAACTGATCCTGAGAAAAATTAATATAAATTCATTATTATTATTATTTATTAATTTAAATTAATAATATGGTACACAGTAGTCCTGGGTTCTTCAATTATATTGGTAGAAATTAAAATACAAAGTTTCAAGACAGGCTACTGGTTATTGAACCAATTAGTTTAATTGGCAAGTCTCATTTCCTGTCTACCAGCAGATTGTAAAGACCCAAGTCTTACATGGAAACCAAACTCTGGTCTCATAAATGGAAAGTGATAAAGGGAAAGGACAAGTTCTGCTTGTGCCTTTCCCCAGGAAAGCACTGCTTTGAATAGCCTGATGAGGAGTGGTAATGAGGGTTGGTTACAGACAAGGTGACCTTAGCAGTTCCCATTTTGTGGCACTTGTTACACTCCTGATCATTGAATGGCAGCTGAAGTACAGCTCAGCTTCTGAGGAAAGACAGTCTGAGCTGGCTGATGTAGAGATCAGAAAGCTAGAAAAAGTGCTTGCAGTGGGAGTATGAAAGATTTTTCATTCATTCATTGACAGAATGGTCGAAGTTAGAAGGGACTCCCGAAGGTCATGTTGCCCAAACCTGCTTCTCAGTCAGGGCCACCTAGAGCTGGCTGCCCAGGCTTTTGAATATCTCTGAGGAGGGAGACTCTCCCACCTCCCTGGGCAACCTATGCCAGCGCTCACTCTCACAGTGAATAAGTGTTTTACGTTCAGAGGGAACCTTTTT
This sequence comes from Sclerurus mexicanus, assembly GCA_013396755.1. Classification (NCBI taxonomy): domain Eukaryota; kingdom Metazoa; phylum Chordata; class Aves; order Passeriformes; family Furnariidae; genus Sclerurus; species Sclerurus mexicanus. The sequence continues at coordinate 26,713 of VWZF01005096.1, forward strand.
GTTTCAGAGTGTGCCCAGCCCTCTCTACCTGCATTTATCTAGCAACCAGGTCAGGGTTTTTAGGCAGAGAAAAAAGGGCACTGGTTACATGAAGAAGAGGAAGGACTCATGATAGTCTTGTGCATTGGGGTAACCTTGAGTTTAAAATAGCCTGATTGCTAGACTAAGATAGGTAGGATTAAAAACAACCTGAGTTTAAAATAATGTACCAGATGCTATACTATTATATTCCAGAAAAATTGCAACTTTCAAAATATGTATTGGTTAAACTGATTAATCTGAATTGATTCCTCTCACATTTGTCCTCTGCAGTGCAACTCAGGGACTTCAGTATCCATGGACATGTCTACAACAGGCATCCTGCATGTCAATAACAGTCCTGCTATTGATTCAAAAAGGGGCTGTAAATTCTAACCTCTGTACTTCTGCTGTTGTGCTGCAATCAGTACCTGAGCTACCTAAATTAATGACAGCCAGATACAGCTGACTTCAAAGGAGTCAGTCCTTTGGATTCTATGGCAGACCTACCTTTAAAATATAAAGCTTTTACTTGGTAACAGGAACTGAAATGTAGAAACACAATTAATACAGAGCAGTTCCAGTCAGAACTGGTCCTTCTAAAACTGGTAGCAGGGTAGGAAAATTTATGGTTCATTATATTATTCTGACTCTGTTTGGTTAGGAAAAGAGTTAAAGATATACTGTGATGCTGGAGTGCTGCTCCAAAAAGCACAGGGCCCATCCTGACAACATCATGTTCAGGTACTCATAAAGCCTCCATTTTTAACTTGCTGCATGGCTGCCTTTTGTAAATGATGCTAATGAAGTCTGACTGCCTTAGGTTGAAGTGTTTGTCCTGGGTAAAATATCTGTGCACTTCTCCTGTACTCCATGATGTGTCTGACTGATGACAGTGAACATGATTTGTGCAGTGCAAGTTCATAGATGGAGAGGTTTTGTGGTGGGAAGGATAACTACCTACTAATTTTAATGACAGCTACTCATGAATAAGGCTGACAGGCTTTGAAAAAAAAGTCTTTTCTTATTTTTCTATTTTCCTCTCCCAGTTGTTCCACTGGAACATTTTCCTTTTGGGATAAAGTCTCCAGGGAAAGGCACAAGCAACAAACAATTATCAAAGACACTGAAAAGCTTTTAAAATGATTAAGAAGAAAGAATATGTTAGAGAAATTACCTTCTAGAGATATAAAAGGAACTGCAAGCCAAAGCATTGTCCATGCTAAAAAAAGTAGTCTTTCAAAATATCTAAATTATGTATATTTTTCTAAGTGCCTAGTCTTTTTAACACTTTTTAATTCCCAAAGGAGTAAAAAAAAAAAAAAAAAAAAAATCCATCAGAGGCAAATAGATATGGAGTGTCTGCCACCAATTCAAGAGGTGATACTTTCCTAAATCCCTGATGTCTGAGAATGTATTATGAAGAAACACTGCTGTTTGCTTGCTGGGTACACACATTTTTTCACCATCCAAGCTTGGATCTTACCAGAGAGGACAATGGAGTAGGTGTCATCAGGTACATATTCCTTATCTGGTTTGCCCTCTGCCGATAAATAAGAAATATAATTGACTTGTGACAGATGCACTGAAAAATCCCAGTGCATGCCAGAAACTGAAGCGTGATAGAGCCCCAATTCACACACTGCACATTTTTCACAAATTGCAACAGAAATGTTGCCCCAGTCAGCTCTTTGAAGAGTTCTTTAAATGCTGTAATTCTAATAAAAACCCAGTTTTTGCTGTCTTATGGCTGCATTTATAAAATCCCCCCTAGGTTTTTTAAACTCAAAAAAGAGAAAAACAAAAGCTTTGACTGCCATAGTGTTAAAAAACCTCCCCACCTGTACTTCATCCTCAGAAAATTATAGTCTACACACTCAAATGGAACGAATATTATAACATACTTTATTATTCTCTTGAGTAGTGTAACTTTACTGAAATATTCCACTGCCAGGCAACTTCTGCACAAATGCACCTGAATAAATGCTAGTGCATCTAGCCTCTCACCTTCCTTTACACTATATTGATATTTATAGTAAAAATAGAGCTTTGCCTGAAAAAAATAATACAAATATAGCAGACAACGAGTCAAACCTTACATTACTTAAAACAAGTTTTTCATACACAGTCCACAGTAAAAAAAAAAAAAAAAAAAAAAAAAAGGGTGTTCAAGCAAGTAAAATTTACATTAACTTCTCAACAAAGATATTAACAGTATCTGGGTTGTCTCTAAATTTTCTTGACTGTCTTTTAATTGTTAACCTCATTTATTTCACAATTTGGGAAAGAAAAATGTAATTTCATAGTTCCATAATTTTGTACTTCCAGAAGAGTTCACATCAAAATATTTTGAAATGATTATGCCTTAATTATATAAATGATAACCAGTTCTTAGCATGTAGTACATTCTTGTTGGTAACTTGTATGAAAAGGTCCTGTAGCCAGTAGTTAAAGGAATAGGCACAGCACCATAGAAACAGGTTTAGTTTATTTGATCTGAACAGAATAATACTAATTCAGCTTAAGTGCATGCAATTTTATTACTCCTGAAGAACTGTTACATAAAACTATAACTTTGAGGTTGAAGTGGTTTTATGATGACAGATTATGCCTAATGAGTTTATAGACACTGGTAGAGCTTCTGTAGTTTGGCAGTTGCACAACTCAGACTTTTCATTATTACTTCCATAAATTAAGTTTTAATTCCCTATTTTATATATATCTATTACTAACTCATATATAAAACCCAATATGCCTTTATTTACATACAGCAGTTCAGTTAATTTTCTTAAAACAATAAATGATACTTAATTATTAAAGAAGTAATTATGAACAGTAGCACCTTTTTAACAATTAACAAGAATTTTACACTGATGGTTTGAATCATTATCAATCAGTCTATTAACTTATTGCAACTTTCAATCTAACTAAAAATTTTCATAAATTATTTCAAAAATAATTTATTCAGGGCTTGATTTAATAATAAAATAATTCTTTGAATCATTATGTTTCTAGATGCAGAACAATTTTCAGCTGATTAGGATGCTGTAAGTATTTGTCATTGTGACTGATTGACAAACCTTACACCATGCACAGTTCTACACTTTTTTAATAGTGGTCTCTAAAATTCTAGGAATAAAAAAAAAGGTTTAATAGTTAAAGAACTATAAAAGTACATTATTCAGAAGAAAACCCAAACCCCAGGTGTAAATATTAAATAATCACAGAATAAAATAATCTGGAGGCTTCAGTCAGATGGTTACAAGCATGAGGGCAGCATATAGTTTTATTTTTCTCTGGAACAAGGGAATATTTACTTTGTTACGTCCATTACAATAATTTACATCCATTAGCATGACACAAAAACACTTAAAAATTCAGATTCTGCTGTACATAGGCTAATGTCACTAGGAGTACTTTTTAGGGATTAATATCTCCAAAATTATTGTTTGAATGTCATACTGTGAGTGAAAGGTTCTAGATAAAAGTAAAAAACATGTTTTATCATAGATTAATTACAGGTAAACTAATCAGGCCCTTTAAATGACAGTTCAGGCTTTTGAGTGTTGTTATTTAATGTCTCTAAAATTTAAAGGACAACTTGAAACTTACAAATATCCATTTTGAAGGCTGCAGACCACTTGAGAGGAACCAGAGAACCATATGAATATTCAGAGCTCCAGGAGATGTGACCTATTACAGCTGTATTACCTAGAGAAGACAGGCATGAATGAGTAATGTTAATGGACTTCAAGTACAGAAAAGTTGGCTGAAGACAGAAAGAGGATGAAGCGGTCTTCATAATTACCAGGCATAGTAAAAGAAGTAATGAGATCATATTCAACAGAGGAGAATCAGTTTAAAGATTAAAACCTCTTTCTAGCTGCAGGAATAGGTGACAGTGGAACAGACTGGTGGGACAGATTTTAGGATCCCCATCACTGCAGGATGTTATGACCAGCCTAAGAAAACATACCGATTTTTAAGTTACTACATGTAACCTTCCAGGGGCAGAGGGGAGTTAACTGATGTCAAGATTTGTTCTACTATTTAGTTCAGATGTATATCAAGAGGTAAGGTGGTGTTCAGAGCATTATCGTCTAGCAGACAGCAGCAGAAACAGGAAAGGAACACATCCTGCATGAAACACCAATAGCAGTGCTCTCCACCCTTTCATCCTGTGCATATTTTACTGTGAACAAGAAGATAGTAAAGAAGACTACTCTTGGATTCTTCTGATTCTCAAGGACCACAATACACATCTGTGTTGTGGACCTATTTAAAGGCAACAGTTGATTGCTGACGAGATAACACAACAAAAGGTGTGTGTAACAGAAGAAGACTTCCTGTTGTTACCTCTATGATTTATTTGTATTACCAGGTTGTCACTTTGCTAATAAAAATACCAAAAACTATTACCCAGACTGAAAAAACACCCTAGTCCTCATATAAAACGCCCTCATGGGTTTTTAGCAAAGGGTGAGGGTGTAGGGTGAGAATGTTTGCATTGAATTGATCATGTTCAGCCTTCTTGTCTTTTTTCACTAAGTAAGTAATTTAATTTGGATAACTTGGATTTTATATTTAGCTGATAAATATAACTTGATTAGAGACAGCTTGCACAATCTATTCAAAATAAAAACAGTGTAAGAAAGGAACTGGTTTCTAAATATGGAAACTTATTCTGCAGTAGAATAGAATCATAGAATGGTTAAGATTGGAAGGGATCTTAAGGACCATCCCCCTGCCATGGTCAGGGATGGCATTCACTAGACCAGGTTGCTCTGGGCCCCACCCAACCTGGCCTTGAACAGTTTCAGGGATGGAGCGTCCACAGCTTTTCTGAGCAACCTGTTCCAGTGCCTCACCACTCTCTGAATAAAAAATTTCTTCCTAACTTCTAATCTAAACCCTCCCTCTCTGAGTTTAAAACCATTCCCCCTTGTCCTTTTTACTATCTACCCATATAAAAAGTCCCTCTCTCTCCTTTTATAAGCCCTGTTTAGGTACTGGAAGATGCTATAAGGGTGTCCTCAGAGTCTTCTCTTCTTCAGGCTGAACAATCCCAGCTCTCTCAGTCTGTCTTCATAGGAGAGGTGCTCCAGCCCTGTGACTATCTTCATGGCCTGCTCTGGACTTGCTCCAACAGATCCACATCTTTCCTGTGCTGAGGACCCTGCACCTGGATGCAGTACTCCAGGTGGGGTCTCACGAGGGCATATGACACTATGATTCTATATCATAGAAAAGTGTGGTAATGTGATAACATCTTGCAACTTACATCCATAGTTAATATCCTCAAACCTGCTCCTTCACGAAAGACTTAGGAATATTTCAATATGAATTGAAAATCGTCTGTTTCAATCACTCAAGCCACATACACCTTTCAACAGATCTGGATATGAGTTTTTATGACTACTGGGTATCTCCAATGACAGAAAATGAATGCTGCCTCATCTCTGGCAATATACAAAATGGCTGGGTTTTTGTTAATCACCAGTTTAATGGTGACAGTTGCATTTTCACTGCAAGTTAAGAAAAATATTCTGAGTCCTTTTGCTGTAAATTGATACAGATGAAGTTTTCAGTTCTATAATTAGTGATAACTGTGTGCCACCTTGTGTGGAAATAAACTCATACTGAGATCCACTTTTACAGTACATTTCTGAAAAGCAGCAGGTTCTATTCTATAGAGAATTAATATTTTTACAAACCTCCACCAAAAGAGATAAGAGGTTCTTTGGAAAGAAAATTGCTGTAGTGGTTATCTGTGTACAAGATAGTAGGGTACTGATCGATATTATTCAGCATACTCCCCAATCAATATAGAGAAGTAGAAAAGAAGTAGGCAAGAGAAAAAGAGACCAAGAGATTGGAATGCAACTAAGCTTTATTATATTGGCTGCTGAACAGAGAAATGAAGCATCTATTAAGAAAAAACCCCAAACCCACAAAACAAAACAAACAAAAAATCCAAAGCCAGCAGCTTATCTCTTTCTCTCTTCTCTTTAGGCAAAATATGACTTCATAAATCACATACAGTATGATGCAGAGCTTTCAAAAGTTTCTGAAGCCTGACCATTCGTGCATGAACAGAAGCACTGAAGGCTTTTAATATGTGAGAAATGCTCTATAGGTCTGACACCTACTTTGTGGTGAAAAGACTTTGGTGATTTGTTAAAAAAAGTGAAGCTTTCAATGGGAACACACCGGTTTCCTTGAAACTTTCTCTGTGGATCTGTACTTGTCAGTGGCAGTGTGAAGCTGGAGGAAAAGAAGCATGGCAGGGGAACAGGCAGCCTTGTCCTGATGAATATGGTATAAGATTTACATTTCCAGCCTGGATCACAGAGATAAGGGAATTGGATATATGACTTCCAGCTTCCTCAACCCCAAGTTATTTATCAACCTAAAGAGTACTTTTCTTTTTCTGCACTATTTTCTTTTTTTTTTTTTTTTGGGTTGTAAAAACATGTTTCTCTTAGCTTTTGCCCCAGTTAGACAGTGATACAGGATTAAGGTTTCCAGGTATTTGGATGCCTATTTAGATACCTGTTCAATATTGCCCTTATAAACATTCCTTTTCATGGAGTCATGTTTCTGGGTGTACTGCTTTTGGCTGGGTGGAGTTAATTTTCTTCATAGCAGCTAGTATAGGGCTATGCTTTAGATTTGTGCTCGAAAAGGTGTTAATAACACAGGGATGTTTCATTACTGCTGAGCAGGGCTTACACAGCAATAAAGCCTTTTCTGCTCCTCATCCCGCCCACCAGTGAGGAGGCTGGGGGTGCACAAGGTGTTGGGGAGGGACACAGCCAGGACAACTGATCCCAACTGGCCCAGGGGATATCCCATACTATGGGCCATCACGGTCAGCATACAGAGCTGGAAGAAAAAGAAGGAAAGGGGTGACATTCAGACCGATGGTGTTATGTTGTCACTGTCAACACATGATGGAGCCCTGCCTTCCTGGGAATGACTGAACACCTGCCTGACCTGGGAAGTGGTGATGAATTCCTTGTTTTGCCTTGCTTCCATATGTGGCCTTTGCTTTACCTATTAAACTGTTTTATATCAGCCCATGTGTTTTCACTTTTACGCTTCCAATTCTCTCCCACATTGCACTGGTGGGCAGCGAGGGAGAGGCTGTGTGGGGCTTTGTTGCAGTCTGGAGTTAAACCGTGACACTGGGATAAAATTAAAGCAGAATCAGGGCATGATACCTGTTGCAAACAGCATACACATTCAAATGTTCATGCATGCAGGCACACACCCTTGAGCAAATTGAATTGCTCTCCACAGTGTGAAACAGATGAATATATTATTCTCATTTTTAAATTCTTTCCAGGATTTGTGGAGAAAGTTATAAAACAAGGCCTTTGGGAGAAGGATAATTACAGAGTTCAAAGCTAAATAAATAGATGTTAACAGCATATTTTTATTCTCAGGCTCAGTCTCTTTCTAGAGACTGTGTTTATGGGGCACAGAGTATCTCTGTTTTCTTTAGTATTGATTGTTTTGCACTTACTGCCTGGAGCAATCAGTAGCTTTTGGACACTACTCACCATTTCTTATGAATTCAGAAAACAGAAAAAAAAAAATTAGCTCAACGTTTGACTTTGTTTATCCTGCACTACCTAGTCTGAAGAAATGCATTGTTGGAATACATGATCTGAACAAGACTTCAGACATCATTAAAATGAGACTTTTATGGAAAAACTCAGGTCACCAAAAGTGAGGGTATAGGTACATAACTTTCAGTGATTCATATGGCCTGTTCTCAAGTGGCAACATGTCTGAATGCACCAGAAAAGGGAGAAAGAGCTAACATATCCTTGTGAATCCCATGTTCCAACTGTGACCGAGCAGACCCCAGAAGTGTTAATTGCAATGTGCTGACTTTACCATTTAACTAATGATGTCTGAACACAGGGAAATACTGCAACTCAAAGGTGAGCAAGTGCTAAAACCCGAGTGAGCACCCAATATTTCCAATCTCAGGTGAAAGGAAATGATAATTGTGAAGCAGTGAGTCAGACATGGCCTGGTGCCCACATATGGAGTGAATTTAGGATGCTTCTCAGTTGGTGTCCAGGCATGTTAATTTACTTATTCCCATATACAGGTAAAAGGGTAATATCAATATTAGATATCAATAACTGGCTGATTTTCAGAAAAAGTTGAATGTTGCACCACCATTCCCTTTCTTCTGACTATACTAACATCTATCTTTGGTGTTTTTAACTTTTGAGTCACTTATTGATATGAACTCTACATGAACTTCAAGTCTTCAGCTTCCTGAAGTCTTGGCATGACTTAGCATAAGACATTTTTCCTTGAAGCTACTAAGTAAGTACAGTTTAAACAGTGCACAAATGCCAGCGATGAGACTGACACAATGGTCTGACTGTGCCAAATAGCAATTTTTGATAGAGATTTGTGAGTACTTCACTATGACTTTGCTTCAATAAGAAGGCAAGAGCTGGAAATTATCATTACATGAACACAGGGTAAAGAAGGCACCAGAGTCAGAAAAGCTTTTGCAAACCTAAGGCAGGATTCAAACATCTAAGTTAAATGTGCCGTTTAAGCTGCAGCTTTACCTTGAAGAAGACTATTTTAGAAATTTCTCTTTTTTACCCGACTCATTTCAACGTATTTTTCTAAACATATCTAGTGCTGTGCAATATTTGTGTGCCATACCAGTTACAGCTTAGTTTCCTGTACCTCTCTCCTGTTTGATTTCTCCAGTGCATAATTAGATAACTACATTCACATTTCAGCCTTAGCCAAAGGGAGGATGGAGCACAACAATTTGGATTTCTCTCTCTCTCTCTCTCTCTCTCTCTCTCTTTTTTTTTTTTAATCAGTTGCCCATTTACAGGCAGTGGTTATTACTGAGGCCTCCAGACATCTCTCAGGTTTGGCTAAAATTAGCTAGGAGGTTCAAGAATTACTGCATCTGCAGATGGACATAGGAACCACACAGTCCTTGTCAGCAGCTAACTAGAGGAATGAGTTATAACTCATAAATATAAACTCATAAACGAGTTATTTAACCAAGGAGGTTAAATCTCATTTAATTGAATTAACAGCTTAATGAGCGATTCACAGTCTCTGTTCAGACAAATGAAAGTCATAGCTATGGTTACAGTCATGGTTTGATGTTTTGGTTTTTTGTTTGTATTTTTGGGGTGTTTTTGTTTGCTTGTTTGTTTGTTCATCTGTGGCTTTTCTTCCCCTATTTCTTTTTATTGCTGTTGCTTTGTTTTGGTTTGGTTTTTGGCTTTGGAAATGAATGCTAAGAATTTCTGATCATCCAGCTAAATATTCATTGCCATAAAATACACTAATAATGTGCCCAGAGGGAAAAGACAATTCTATGAATGGAAGAAATTTTTATGATTGTGCCTCTTCTGTTCACATACATCCTGCAGGAGGAATTCTAATGAAAAAAATGTCCAACTTCTTTCAAAACTAAACAAGTGTGTCCTGAAAGTTGAATTATAGTAGAAGGGCAGACCACCATCTTTGGGTATGTGCATAATGAAAATGTCCTTTAATAAACAAGCTTACAGCATGCCACTGATAAACTTGCTAACACTGATAGACATATGGAATGTAATAACAGGTTACATGCTTTTGCTTCTATTTTATGATACTGTTAAAGAAATTACAGTAATATTTTTGCACAGTACTAGTTCAACTAAATAACTTTTTTACCCTATCTCCTCCTCAAGAAAGACTTCAACTAGAAAAAACACAAAACCAATTCTAGCATTAATTTAGACCTTAGTTATCAGTCTCAAGATCTCAAAATGATCTCAAGAATTACAGTTCACATGTCAATCATTCTCAGTAGCATCTAAGCATTCTCATTACACAGGTAGTGAAACCCTAAAGCAGAGCAAGAAGACTATGCAATCCCTTCACAGAAAAGTCTTACTACTAGATGAACACTAGTCTGTGTAGGTGAAGAAATGATCTAACCATATTCAGTCCCACTTCAATGAAGATAATTAAAGTATCTCCTGTGGTCCTTCCCAGGTCTTTGTTTTTATAGTCTTGTATATAATTCTTTATTCCGTATGACTTTTGCACTACATTCTCTTTTAACTTCAAAATAATATTTGACTCTTATTTCAAAAAGAGTGTGTGTGAGAGAAGAGAAGCTTTAGCTAAGAAAGTTTTAACTTTACAAAAATCACTCTTTTCTACTTGATTCTCCATTGTTTCCTTTGACAGTTAAATTGCAATGCTAGCAGAACAAAATTGGTGATCATAAAATTAGTTTTACAGTTTCCAAACTGTTCTTTCATATTACAAAATGAACAACAACAGACACTTTTCCCCCCCTCCGCTCACTGGAGATGCACGAAAAACAGAGCACTACAGCAAGAAGAGAAAAATTCTTTGTAAGTGTTCCCAAATGTTCCCTGCTATACTGCCTCTCAAAAAGGCCTACTGAGTTAGAATAGTCCTATAGTATGCTCAGAAATGAGAGTTCAGGAATATCTAACAATTACCTTTTCCCACAAACTGTAAGAGAAGTGACAAAATAATCTCAAGAATGATAGTAGAGTCACAAGGCATTGTTGAAAAGCAGATGACCTGACTTCTTAAGGTTTGGCTTGAAATTTGTTTGATCTGGTGCCATTTGAGAAGTTGAATCACACCAGCAGCCTCAAGTTATGACGTGTGAGCCTTTGTATATTCTTGAGGCTAAAGCTGAAATATGAATATTTTGATGGTTGTACATGAACAACAGTGTAAATGAAGTTAAAAGACTAGGGTGAATTTAAATGAAAAATATACTCAAATGCAACACTTTTTACAATTTTAGAGCACTGTGAAGAGGCCTTGCTATGAAAAAAAAAACACCAGATAACCACATGACTACTAGAGTTGTCTTGTTTTAATTTAAAAAATCTTATATGACTCACAACTGTTTATGAAGATATTTTCCTTATTTCCCTATCTCCTTTCTTTGGATTTTAGCATGCTGGCTACAAATAGATTCTGCTATCTTTTATGTGTGTGTAAATTTAAATTGCCACTGGCATAATTGCTTAAAAACTTGATCTACTTAATTCTGTAAGGGAAACAGCTAGCTCACGAGGAGCTGCTGCTGCACCTACAAATGAGTGAGGTTGGTTACGTCTTCAAAGAATTTCAGATTGTCCCAGAATGAGGGCTTTGTTGTAAGGCTGTAAAGAGCACAGTTGCATATCTCAAACACTGTCAAGGCCACAGAAGGAACTTGTCATAAGGTAAGCCACCACGGCAGGGACTTAAGCACAGAAGGGAGGAATTTGTGACAGGAAGGCACTAATTCCAGGTCTGGCAGAGGCGAGATCTGTTTAACACATCCTGGTTAATGCATCCAGACAGAAATTTCCATTGTGGCAAACTGTGGGAAAGGAAGCTACTGGTCATACACATCCCTCCAAGTTATGGGAATAGCATCTGTGGCCGCCCTGTGGATAACCAAAACCTGGACTGTGTAGAGGTGGTACCCCCTGAAGAACTACCCTGTGACCCCCACCACTGAGAAGCCCAGGGTGAACAAGAACCAACAAGATACCACTGGATCCATAGCTGGTGAGTATCTTCTGCTTGATCTAACCCTCTCTCTCTCTCCACAACCCCTTTTCTACTTAATTCTATTTCTCTATCTCACATTTACTGTTAAATAAAATCTGTACTGTTCACTTCAGCACATGGTCTCATTTGCACCTTAATTTGGGCAGGGGCATCTCTCACTAATCAGCTCTTAATGTTTGTAAATGCACAAAATCTGACTTACTAAAGTTTGCTATTTTTTTTTAAGATGACAAATAGTGCATGTATTTCATATATTATTAAAACCATAATTAATTTTTATTTGTGCAGCTGGGACAGCTATGTCAGGATGACCTTCAAGAAAATGATTTATCTTATGGGTAGTGAGTATATTTTATCTATTAAACTGAAACTATACTATTCCCTGCTCTGAGGTATTTCCTAGTGAGTGACTAGCTATGACTTCTAGCTTCTGATTTCTATTCTGTGGTTACAAGATAAGTATTTTCAGATTGTAAGATCAACAGACTTCAGATTTAAGATCTGGAAATGATAACTTCTTTTTCTGTGTTTTCTCCTTTTATACTTCTTAAAATCCAAAAATGTCTTGGTAAAACTTTTGGGAGGGTCCTGATACTGCACAAATATGTAGCTAAAACTGAAACAGTATTGACATTTACTACGTGTTGTTTTTTTGACCAATAAATCATGCACTCACAAATTAGTTTACTCATTACATTTATAGATGGAATAAAATATGTGATAGACTCCTATATGAAGAGAATAATAAATAGTGACTCTGAGGTGCTGAATCCTTATTTGTGCTCTGTAAGCTATACAAAATGCTTTAGCTTTTTGGACTTTGTATCTCATCTGAGGAGTTTGTGATTAAGAAATAATACACTTGGTTGTTAACTGTTATGTGATTGATATGAAAATTGTTCTGATCTTTGTTATTAAATGATGTTCTCTTTTAGAAGCAGTGCATAACAACAGTGTAAAAGGAACCAGAAAAAAAACTTATTTGCTCTAGAGTGTAACTTTCTAAATAAAATATTTAAACAGCTGAATGCATTCATTGCTCTGTGTTGAAGTGCCACCCACCCTTAGTTAACATAACCTTTTCATGTTTTCTTGACCATCAAAGATTTGCAGAATTATCTCACCAATCTTGACATCTACAACACAGAAGTCATCTAACACACCTGACATATTTGACACCCTTTCTACTCTGTGTAAGAAGAAGAACATGGTCTCCATCTAACATTGTGGAGGGATAGACAGAAATCAAGTTTATACTTCTAACATAGGTAGTTGGTGTAAGTTGGATGAATGGCCCTTGAAAGTGCCTGTCTGCCCTGGATGATGACTTAAGAGAGAAGGGATAACTCCCAGTTTAAATAAGTCTGACTGAAGTTGCTAAATATTTTTTGTGTGTTCTTCAGAGGTCTTTTATCTCCTTCACACATTCCTTAAATAGCTTTTCTATATAAACTCTTGGCAGAGCACTGACTCATTAAGATTTCAAGTTGATTACTCTCAATCTTAAAAGTTCACTTGTTTTCTCATTTTGTCCCTGCCTTGGACTTAGTAAGGTTTCTCAAAGGCCTTGCATAAGCAAACAACGTCCACTTCCTTTTTTAGAATGAAAACCTTCTATTAGACAGAGAGAAAAACCTAGCTATTAACCTGTCTTCCCTCTTTTCTCCAAACTCTCAGACAATTGGGAGTGAAATGTTTTTCAGCAAATAATTTGGAACTATATTATGCCTTCTTACAGAAGTCAGGAAGGGATAAGTAAAATGACATTCCAAATATATTGAAAATGCCTTCATGTTTAATCAAAAGAAAAGCTTTTAAGGGGTGAGATAAGGAAAGTGAAGGTTGGTATGCAATTGAGAGAATTCTTGGGTATTAGATATACTGCAGATCAGAAATCTGCAATATTCTAACATCAGCCTTTTTAAACCTGTACTGAATACAACATCTCCACGGATTCCTATTATTATGCCTAATCCCAGCCAATTTCACATACCAATTGTATTTCAACATAATATGATCTGATAGTATCTCACATGTTGGTCTCGTTTTGCCAGTATGTCTATAAATACACAAGTGTAAAGCAAATTACATTCTTAGTCTAGAATGCTTTATTACACTTAGCCCAAAATTAATCCATTTAAAATACTTTATATTACATCTAACAGGAGAACTCCCTACTGAGTTCTACTATACTACCTGAGCTTGGGTAATATTAATTGCATGTTATGCAAAAGGAAATTGTTTAAACTTGTCACCTCAGCAAAGATGTCTTCAAAAGGAATTGCATAAGCTCTTGCAACAGGAAATTCTACTCTAAGTTGCATTTACTTCACAGGTTTTGCTTCTTCCTTCAGGAACATTCACTTTATAATATTTCTTTTCAGTTTGGTCTTTTTTTGCCAGGTTAGGGAATTCCAGCCACCAAGCTTATCAATATACTGTTCAGTCACTGAATGAAACACTGTGCATACCAGAAATTGTCCCAGAAAACATTCCAAGAGAAAAAAATAGAAAAAAACCCAGGGAGTACAGAATCATAGAGTAATGGAATCATTAAAGTTGGAAAAGACCTGTAAGATCACCAAGTCCAACCATCAACCCAGTGCCACCATTGTGTTCATCACTAAACCGTATCCTCAAGTGCATTATCCAGGTTTTTTGAACACTTTCAGGAAAGGTGACTCCACCACTTCCCTGAGCAGCCTGTTCCAATGTTTTACAACCCTTTCCATGAAGAAAATTTTTGTAATATCCAACCTAAACCTCTCCTGAGACAACTTGAGGCCATTTCCTCTCGTTCTATAACTTGTTACCTAGGAGAAGAGACTGACCCCAGCCCTGCTACAACCTCCTTTCATGCAGAGAGCCATAAGGTCTCCCCTGAGCCTCCTTTTCTCCAGATTTAAATGCCCCCAGCTACTTCAGCTACTCCTCATCAGATTTGTGCTCCAGACCCTTCACCAGCTCCATTGCCCTTTGATGGACCTACTCCAGCACCTCAGTGTCTTTCCTGAATCGAGTGGCCCAAAACTGAACACAGCACTCGAGGTGCAGCCTCACCTGTGCCAAGTACAGGGAGATGATCATTTTCCTGGTCCTGCTGGCCACACTATTCCTGATACAGGCCAGGATGCCACTGGCCTTGTTGGCCCCCTGGGCACACTGTTGGCTCATGTTCAGTCAGTGTTGACCAGCACCCCCAGATCCTTTTCTCTGGGCAACTTTCCAGCCACTCTGCCCCCAGTCTGTAGAGCTGCACGGGGTTGTTGTGACCCAAGGGCAGGACTCAGCACTCGGCCTTGTTGCACCTCTTACGATTGTCTTTGGCCCATCGATTCAGCCTGTCCAGATTTCTCTGCAGAGCCTTCTGACTCTGCTGGCTGTCTTTTTTGTGTTTATTTACAACATCCAGTTCCAAATGACAGTTGCTATTTCAGTCTCTGGGTTTTGAATATTTTATTCTACTTTTGTTTCTGACAAGTGAAGTGGAATCCCAAAGAATTACTCTTCCTTGGTCAAGAAAATTTCCAATGTCTCTTTTTCTTAGGTGTTGCTAAAAGCGTAAAGTTTTTGTACTGTCAAGAGAGTAACAAAATTCATATGTTCTGGATTTTGTCTCTAACTTTAATTTGGTACACCTTTGAAAGCACGTATTTTGACCTTAATAATATGAGTCATAGAATTTAACAAGTGAGTGAGTTATTAAATCCATTGCTACTTTTTTTTGGCCTGACAGTTTTATGATTCTGTACTTTTATCAGTGCAGAATGCCCAGGTTCAACATTATGATTGACCAGATCTTTTAAAGATACATTTACTCTTTCTTGGAAATTTCAAAACTCTGTTTTCAGGATTATAAATACTGGATTTCTATAACAATTTCAGGAAAAACCCCAAGTCCTGTTTAACAAAACCAACTAAGGAAGTAAAGGAAAGCCTTTAAGTTTCTTGTTCTTGTTGATAACAATAAAAAACAGACTTAGAAACAAATTGTCAGCTGAGCAGAATACAGTTTTCCATTACCTTCATTTATATCTCCTTTCAACCTAAATTTAGCTTGTTTATTCCCAGGATAAATCACATGCACCCTATTTTAAATGAGGACGTTCAGATGAATGATATTACATTTTAATATCACAATAGATTCAAAAAATGAATGCTTGTGAAAGAAAAAGCAATTCATCCTGACAAAGAGTGTTACTCTCTGTAGTATACCTGCTCTCATCAATCATTAGCAAACAAATGCTCATATGCTTTGTTAAGATTCTATCATGTCTGTGTTCCTAATTATTTATAAAACTTAGATCTGGCTCTCCTCTGGATAGCTGAGATGTGGAAAACATAACTCTTTGCTGGGATTTACACATTGTTACCTCCTCTGACAGTCGGTTGGGATCTTTAAATATGATAAATGTTGAAACAGATATTTAATTCTTAGTTAAAGAATAAAAAGCAGAAGCTTTGAGATTTGAATCTGAACTTTGGTTATACTCAGCTAACTCATAACTCAAGTAACTCATAAGGTTCATTTTTCAAAATCATGTAGAATTTATTCTTTTACAGATAACTTAGACATGTAGTTTTGTCACTGTATTATCTTATAGATGTGGAGGACTCCCTGTTTTAGCATACATTTTAAAATACAAAGATAATGAGTCCAATTTTCTATGATTCCAGAATATGTTAAAAGTATTTGGCACTGAATGACATCATTAAAGATTTTGAAAAGATGCATGACTGCAGGAGCCATACTTATCTGTAGCTGGCCCAGTTTGAAGGATGGTATTTTGAAGGATATCTGCTATCTTCCTGTGGTAGAAAATTGTCACCCACATATACTAAGTTTCTAAACATACCAGCAAAGTAAAACTCAAACAATAGTTATTGTCTTTGTCCCTCTATGTTGATCTTTACTTATGACCTGTGAGAAATGGATCATTCATGGTTCATTCATATAGTTCAAATCTATAAGAAAACTGGCAGTAAAATATTCATTTAAATGAAATAAAGACTTTATTTGAAAGGTTGTAAATATTTCTGCTTCTGTCTTACACATGTAGGTGCATTCATGGGGTCACTTTCTCTGTCCTATATACACACAAAGTTATGACAGACCAGCTAATGCTCTTATGCTTGGACACTCTCTTGGCTTTGTTTGGGTCTTTTTTAGTACCTCTTTAAATGCATTAAGATTTGTTTACAACATTTTTTCCTGTGATATCTTTGGATTTTAGGATCATTGAGTTTGGAAGAGATGTGAAGCATATTGAAAATGTTGTTAGGAGCCTCATTTCTTTTTTTCTCACTAAAATTTAACAAAGGCCAATTTTCCATTGTACAGTACACTCATTTTAGTCAGTGTGAATACTGACTTTTCATACAGTAGCTGTTGCTGATGCTATACTTCTGTAACATATCAAACTAATTATCCTCAGGATTTTTTAATGTGCTTGCAGTTTGCATCTTCCATTACAGATGCATCCAAGCCTGAAAAGAGATACCAGAGTCAATGATATGCAGCAAAAAACCCCAACACTTCTTTGATTGTTTATATATAAAATTTAGGACAATGTTCTTTATGCAACATACTAATACATGAATTAGGGCTTCATTAATAAATCACTCTTGTGAATCACATTTATCTACAACATCACACTTGCTCTCTGAAAGTCTATGACAATAAGTGGATATGGCATGTAAAAGTAACAAACATAGTACTTATTTTGTCATCAAACCATGCTTAATCATAGCTCATAATGAATAGAGCTTTAGAGTTCTATTGCTTATGAGCTGTTCCTGTTCTGAGGGGAGAGAAATGTTAGCTTTTCAAAAATTAGTTTTTAAGCCTACCTATTAATTTTTGTGACTTCACATTTAAAGATAATTCTGTTCTCTCCATTGCTCATGACTACAAGGTATTATTAACAGAGTGTTTTGATGAAGATCGCTGAGAAATAATTGGGGTTTGGCCATGTCATAAATGTGGGTGTTCACAGCATCACATTGTCATTATAATTAACAACCCTTCTGGAATATGCAAAAGAAAGGTTCTCAAGAAGTACAATAATGAGTAACGAATAATCTAAGCCAGAGTTGCATGGGCATTCAGACCAAACTACATTTTAGGCCCAAAAATAAATTTCCCCATTATTAGAATGAGTCATCTTGGTGAATCAAAGTGGAGAACTGTATTGTTACAACTCTAGTGTTGTATTTTGTTTTAAAATAACTGAAAAGTTCTTTCATTGTTCTTTTTTTCTTGCACTTCATGTAAGTTTCAAACTTAGGTACCTGGACTCCATGACTCTTGGTAATAACCACATTATTCTATAGTTAATAGAAAACCAGCTTCTCCTGTGACTCCACTCTGAAACGGCCTAAGCGCTGGTGTAACACCATGCATTTTTCTTCTCAGATGGCATTTATAATATGAACTATCTGTGAAAAACTCTTTTCTGGATAGAAAAGTTCTGGTTTTGAGTATGTTGGGTTTTTTATCCCAGAGGCTATTTGTACTATTATGAATATCTACTGCTCTTTCTGAGGCAATAGGCAGAATCTGAAACGTGGGAGGTTCTGTCTGGTCATCAGGAAACACTTTTTCACTGTAAGGGTGGCAGAGCACTGGCACAAGTACCCAGGGAGGTGGTGGAGTCTATCTTTGGAAGTATGCAAAAGTCATCTGACATGGTCCTGGGTAACTGACTGTCATTCAACAAATTATATTGTCCCTCTGAAATTTCAGTGTTCAAAGATGAGTGCTGACTTATGTAATTATAATAAATATATATTTCTTTTTAATAAATAAATAATTATATACCTCTCTAAAACTGTTTATACTGTAAGATATCTCAGATTATTAAGATTATACTAATGATTTTTTTAAAATAAGAACTAATGCTTCTACTGTTATTTTGATTTTCAGTTATTTTCACTCCTGACTCTTTTTTAAAACCATGTATACAGCAGTGTTCTGTGCTCTCTCAACTGCTACATGTAAGCATGTTTATCCATAATGCTCCAGATGCTCAGGTGTGTCATAGCAATAGATGCAATGGAAGATATTTAAATAGTTTTCTCCCACCTTTTTGCCTGTGACCTCATTGGTGCACCAACTTCTGAGCTGTTTAGATGTCTAGTTACCGAAGTGTCAGTGTGTCTGTCCAGCTTCCCTCTATATGTACTGGTTCTCCATCATGACTGAGCATTACAGCAGAGCCAAAAATGGGTATGAATGTCAGAACAAATGTCCAGAGATGTTTAGACCAATGATCATTATTACATAAAGACTGAAAATTATCTGAGGTTCTGCCCCACAACTTAGGTATTTGCATTCTTTGAGCAACTGATAGGGACAATTCCCTCTTCATATCGACAAACTGGCTTGCATGGCCTCAGGCAGAAACATTCTTGAAGTAGTTTTAGACAATTAGCATACTCTGATAGTATCAAGGTAATCACTGTGAGGTAATGAAAAGGTTTGGTCTTAGGGGAACTTAAAAAAAATCTCATTCCAATAAAACAAAGCAATAGTGTGGATCGATCTGTTTACTTCAACTGTAAGTAGCTTGAGTTACTCAATGTTTTTAAACACTGAAAGAAAACACCAAAAAGCTGATTAAAATGTGACTTCTATAGGTAGGAAAGTGAATTTTCATTCTTTAGAACCGGTAAAGTTAGATCCAAATAAGCAGTTCAATAGGTTTTATACTGAGATTATTACCAGGGACTAATTTTGCAGTCATAATGCATGTTTGGTTTGTTATGGCTTTTCTTTTTTTTTAAGAGGGTATGTTATTGGGGGATTTTGTTTATTTGACTGTTTTTTTCTTTTTTTTTTGTTCCCTGTATTTTTTTTTCTTCTTAAAAAGGAAGTGATTTAACACTTTCACAAGTATGAACATCTTTGATCCACAGAATAAAAACTGTGTAGCTCAAACCTCCTGCATATCAGGTATCTCAGATCTGAAAGATTAAGAGCATAACATCATTGCTGGAAAATTAATTTTTCTTTCATTAAGTGAATGCATTGGACTGTACATTGGAGTTTACATCCCTTCAAAGGAGTGAAGGATTCACTCTGTGAGAATAATTTTCATCAAGATCCTACTCGGTGGTATTAAATGTGTTTTACTGCTGGACTATTGTGGATTTAATGGGCCTTTCTATATGTTGACAGGAGACGCTAATATCAAAATCATAATGGGATCTACTAACCTATACGATTTTGTTGGAGAGATTGAGCATAAGATTTTGTTGATTTTCTTTTTTTCAATTCAAGTTATAATAAATGTAAGCAACTGAGACTGGGCAATTCATCCCTATAGTGCTTATAGACTACTTCCTTGGACAAAATAGAGGTTTCATAGAAAATTAAGTACTGCAAAGGTTAGAGGTTACAGTTTCTTAAGTATTTACTAATTATTCCCAAAGATATGATAGCTGGAAAATAGGTTCCATTTATAGTTAGTGATTAATTACTTGGTTTACCCACTTTGACAGTTTGAGAGACTTGTAGATATAGGACAAGAGTCCTTTTCTGATTCATTGTCTGCTTAGACAACCTTATACAGCCATCTCTGAATGAATTCTTCAAATATAGTGCTTAGAGGACATGACAGATGGATTATGTGAGCAAACTTTAATAATAATTGAAATTAAGTGAATAGCATAATGATATTTATAAAAGATTTAGTTTGTATGAAATATTTCTTACTGATGAGAACTGCCAATTTGAGAATATTACATGTTCCGTGTAAATTAAAAAATTGGCAGTAAAGGGTTATTGACAAAATAAATTTCAATTACTAAATATCTGCCCCTAATTAGAAAAGGGCAAGGTTTTCACAGATAAATTTTGAAAAGGTTTATATGAGGCTGTTAAATTTATTATCCATTATTTATTTTGTTTACAAGGCAGTTCATACAAAAGTAGTTAAAAAAAAAAGCTTGGTCACACAACAGTTTATCTGAAATGAACATAACCAATTATTAGAGAAATTACACAGCTTCCATATTTTTCTGTTTTCTTTCCTTTTTAACATTTCTCATTAGAGCTCATTTTCTTCCAGTGGATCTCCCTTGGGTTACAGAGCAGTCAATACCTCATGGGAAGAATATCTGATTGTTATTTTTCTACCTCTTGTGCAAAGCTTACAAAGTTTAGATGCTGTGAATATGTGGTTTAGATAAGACATATCTATTCTCTTTTCTTATCACACTAATTCTTCACAAACTCATTTTTTTGTCTAAGACAGATTTTCCAGAGGAAGAGTCCTTTTTGCTGAATGGACTCTGACTGAAAGATATGTATTAGTCAAAAATGGAACCCCAAAACTTAGAGGCAGACATTATGTTTGCTGTCATTACTAAAGCAAGAACCGTTCTTTTCTGATGATAAGTAGAGGAAGCAGAAGAAGGTTCCAGAGGCCCTTTTTTAACCCACTATCAAGATGAGGAGAAAAAGGCTAGGACTCAGTACACAGGATTGAATTCAAGAGGGTCAGACAAGTATTCCCATGGAAAATGAAAGGCTTGACCTCAGTTCTCAGTTCATCTCCCATAGGCTTTAGTACCTACAAGTGTAGATGCCTTTGGGCAATCCTAGGAAAATGGGAGGTAACAGGTCAGGATGATATTTCTCTTCATTTCCTTGTGAGTGTATGCAGCCCTCCCTATTCCTAGATATGGCCTTGTAATGTTCCATATCTTCCTATTACAGTCTGTTGTAGGGCTCCACAGACTCTGAGCCACTAAAGAGTCAAGTCAGGACTGTATTGTTTGGAGGAAGCTGTTACTCATCTGAATTTCCATCTCTCAGTACCATTCAGAAGGAACTGAATCTTCCTACAGCTGTGGAAGTTACTCTTGCCCATGCTTGTGTTTGCAGACTCCCAGCAGTCCACTTGGTTTGGGTGGGTCACACTGAATGTCCCCATGTACTTCCCCATACAAACAAATTTGTATTGTAAATATACATTTTTAATTTTTTCCCCTAGTAAGGAAGCATCATCTAATATATTTTTAAAAATTTTTAATAAATTGAATGGTTGAAAATTATGTCAATTGATTTTCCACAGATGTAAATTGGGTAAACAGCTTCCATATTTTAATTCTATAGGCAAAAATTCACAGAACTTTCTGAATAGAATTAATGCTGGTTTATAAGTACAGTTCTCTTTATTACCCTCATGAGACTGTAGTTTTGGAGATCTTAGTCTGAGTTTCTGTTTTGTGTAATTCCTTCTGAGAATTGTATAATTCCAGTTTACTTAGAGAAGGGGCTGGAGTAATTCCAAATGTCTTGAGGCAGCCAACTGAAACATGGATGCAAGAGCTCTGTTATTGTACCTTTCATCTTCAGCAAGCATGAAAGACCCAGGGTACTCAGAGGAAGCATATCAAGTTCATTTAACACAGAACTCACCTCAAGCACCGTGTGCAATTTTGGGCCCTACGAATCTGGGCCCTAAGAAGGATGTGTAGGTCCTTGAATGAGTCTGGAGGAGGCAACAAAGCTAGTGAAAGGGCTGGAAGGAATGTACTGTGAGTCGCAGCTAAGAACTGTGGGTTTGTCTAGTCTGGAGAAAAGGAGGCTGAGGGATGAACTCATTGCTCTCTACAGCTTTCTCAGGAGAGGAGGTGGAGAGGGAAGTGCTGATCTCTTCTCCATGGGATCTAGGTGTAGGGTACATGGGAATGGTTCAAGTCTTCATCAGGGAGGTTTAGACTGGACATTATGAAGTATTTCTTTATTCAAAGGGTAGTCAAATGCTGGAAGAGGCTCTCTGGAGATACCCCAAGGCTGTCAGTGTTTAAGAAGCATTTGGACAATGCCCTTAACAACATGCTTTGACTTTTGCTCAGCCCTGAATTGGTCATGCAGTTAGACTAGGTGATTGCTGTACATTCCTTTCAACTGCAATTGAAATATTCTATTCTATTCTATTCTATTCTATTCTATTCTATTCTATTCTATTCTATTCTATTCTATTCTATTCTATTCTATTCTATTCACTTGCATAAGAAATCGAAATATCTAAAATAGGATTCATTTCACCAGTGAAATGTCAAAACAGTTCTTCTGGTTGAATCGTCCTCTGGAAGCTTGTCTCTGTCCACCAACTACCAAAAATGAGAACAAAAATACATAACTTAGAGTAACTAACTACTGACTGACTAACTAACTAACTTTTTAATAAACAGACAAGATGGAGCCGCTCTTAAATAAGTTCCTAAGATATCTATACAGTCAGTAGAAAGAAATAAAGCTATACCTTCAGAGTCTTTCTCTCTTCAAATACTGAAAATGATAAGGTGATGATGCACTTATTTTATTGCATGCCTAAAATGGAATCTCAAGTCACATCTTTCTATGGGTGAACTAGATCCTTGCTTGGGAAGCTCTTAGTTGTGTTTTAGGTAGTATAATGGGATAAATATTACCAAGTTTCTTCAAGTCTGTGAAATTTGTGAGGCAGAAAGGAGGGAACATTGCTTGGAGTGTTACAAGTGAGGAAAATTAAAGATAGAGTCACTGTAGGATTTCATCTCACCTGAACTCACATGTCTTCAGTGTAGATATCTCAATCAGATTTAACCTAGATATCTTTCTAGTTAATGGAGAAAAATAAGCCTTAGAGCACTTCTACATAAAGTTAAAAGAGGTGAATGTCATCCCTACACTTCAGTGTTATTGTCATTTGAGAAAGAGAGACACACCTTATTTTGAAATATGTATCTAAAATTATCATACCTGATACCTTTTGTAGATGGCCAGCTCTTGCTGTTGTCATTGACTAGATATGTAATCCAGAGAATTTTTCTGAGGTAAGTTCTCAGACTCCCAGAGTTAAGAGATGTGTCCCACTGGCTGAACAGGTCAATTTGTTGCGCTGCACTAACTTATACTGGTCTCTAAAGGGCATAGAACTCACTTATTCATAAAGTGCTGATTGCCACAAGACCACTGTTTTTGCAATGATGCTTTTTGCACCCATAAATCAGTTACCTCTCAGTCTGTTTATCAGACTGATGGCACCTCAATAGAACCAGGGCTTGGACTTCATAAATTAAACAAATCCAATATTTCCCCTACAAAAATCAACCAAGCTATTTTGAATATCTGTCTAATTTACACTTGAAAAGAATACAATATTCAAGACAATACCTTGCAAATAAAAGGGAAACTAGCTCCTTTAGTTCTTGTGTTCAGCTCTGCCTCCATAACAGTACTGTCTATAGCTGAAAGGATAATTCATGAGTAATTCTGTCCAAACATTGTTGTCTTATTGATTTCACCATCTGTGTTCCCAAACATTTAAAATCTGTGTAAAGTGGAAATATGAAACATTCATTAGATATCACTTATCTAGGAATATTCCATACTAAAATACATTTTATAATGATCTGTACATGGAAATGCCATATCACATTATAATACTGTATGTAGCCATTTATCTTACCCCAAAATGATGTTTATGAAAAGCTTTAAGATAATACAAGTTGTAAATATGACAAAGCAGTGAACTTTCTGAGGCCAGTAAATTGTTAGGAACAGCATTTTAAAGAACTCTGCCCAGGAGAGGTATCATTTTTTACTTCTTGGAGTTAATGATCTCATGTCACAGATAAACTAGGTTATAATCTGTTCTTATGACTCTAGAGAAATATCTAAGAAAATACAAATAAATCATGGATGGTGTCAGGTCATTTACCAGAGCATTGCTTGAGAGCTTTGTTTAAAGCAGCCTTGAGA
Organism: Sclerurus mexicanus; assembly: GCA_013396755.1. NCBI lineage: Eukaryota > Metazoa > Chordata > Aves > Passeriformes > Furnariidae > Sclerurus > Sclerurus mexicanus. The sequence continues at coordinate 51,092 of VWZF01005096.1, forward strand.
TGTAAAGGGCTATCCTTTTTTGAGAAAAAAAAATTCTAGTTCTTGTCTTATGGCACTGTTTTGATCCCCAGTTATAGCTGGGTAACAATAATGCCCTGACTTCTTCTAAAAGGAATTGCTTACTCTATTGAAAGAACTCTTCAAGTAACTGGCAGATTACAACCTGCTAAATAACGTCATTCAACTACTTAATTGAACATTAAAATAAAAATCTCCCATGTACATACTTTGTGGCTAATCTGCATCCATGAGTTTCTTAATACTTTTAAATGTGTGTGACAGAGAATTAATAGTTCCTTGGAACAGCTTTGGGGATGTAGGCCTCAGTTTGGCTTCCTTTTGCAGCTGTATGCAAATTCCTCCCAACAGCCTCTTTATAAAGAACCAGACTACACTATGCTAATAGTATAAAATCATAGATTATTACATAGATATAAAGCATAGATGATTACAGATTTAGGGCTATTATGTCAAAATTGTTTGTGAAGCCAAAACATTGGGTTGTTTAATTACTGGCTTTCGTGTGAGCAGGAATGCACCAAGCAATCATTTCTCATAGAGAGTCACCTCAGTTTCTTTGGAAAAGACCAAACTAGGGGTAATCAGCACTTTGTGTGCAGAACTTTGTGTCAACGCTATAGCTCAGAGCAGCATCTCCATTCCAGGTAACACTTAAACACCTGTATCAACTCACACACTGAAGTTAATGCATCTTAAGCTTCTGTTTAATACTTTGCTAAATACAGATGTCTAAGTATAAATAGTTAAAGGCAAGTTCCATAATAGGTAGTCCATGGTTGGAGAGGTCAGTCCAGCCACCAAGCTGGCTTCCAAATGTCTTACTGAATGGTGGAAACCAGGGGTGAAAACTCTTTCAGGCAGTGAATAGATCAACTCCAATTTCCCTTTTTGTAGTGGTTTAAGCCCAGTTGGACATTAAGTACCACGTAGCTGCTCACTCAACCCCCTTCACTCCCGCCTGCTCCTCCAGGTGGAATGGCAACAGTCTCAAAAGTAAAACTTTTAGGTTTAGATAAGAACAGTCTAATAACTGAAAACAAAGTAAAATACAATAATAATGGTAAATAGTAATAAGAATGATAATAAAAAAGGAAAAGAAAACCAAAGAAGTGATGTACAACACAATTGCTCACCATTCACTGACTGATGCCAGACCCTCTTCCTGAGCCCACATCAGCCCCCTATTTCAGGTAACTCCCACAGTTTATATGCTGGGCATGGCATTCTATATGTGGAATATCCCTTTGGCCACTTTGGGTCACCTGTCCTGGCTATGCTTCCTCAGGATAAACAAGACTTAGCAAAACATCAGTATGTTGTTGACATTATTCTCATTCTGAATCCAAAACACATCCTTGTAGCAGACACTGAGAATAAATTAGCTCTATCTCGGCCAAAGCCAGGTCACTTTTGTTTGTTCAGTTTTATTTGGTGGAGACATTTGGTGGCTATCATCACACCAAACTGTATTTAAAATACAGTTGCTCTTGGTGGACAGAAAGAGGATAGGAAGGACAAAGTGAAGGAAGAAAGAAGAGGAGCTGAAACATGGGGGTGGGTATTCAGTCAGGGCACACAGTCAAAATCTGGGCACCAGATTTTGTGTAACTACTGTTGTAATTGTCACTTACAAGTATATACCTACCACTGCTGTTTTCCTACTTATACCCTGGAGGATAGTTTATCATAATTTCAGGTAATGTTTATTCTCTAAACTAACTTTATAAAAACATTTAGACTTACCAAAGTAAGTAATTATTTTTTTCCCTCCAAAGGGACAAATATTGATTAATCCAGGTTACTTCTAAAGCACTACTTTAAAAACAAAATTTCCTTCCTTGGCTGCAGCTTGCAATTCTTTTTTTTTTTTTCTTTTATTTCTGTTTTTTTTTCTAGGCAGAGGAAAAATGTGCATATATAGCTTCAGTCATGATTGCCCTCCCACACATATTTTATTATTCTTTCATTATAAAATTTCATATTCTGTTAGTTTAAGTTACTATTTTTCATTGTCTGTAGCTGTTCTGTCTTCTTTTCCATAGCCAATATTATCAGCCAAATTGAAAACTGACACACATCACTCACCTGTTTAGTAGATCATACCTACATTATTTTAAATAATGAGTCTATTCTTGCTTCTTAATATCTGCTTCTACTAGCTTTGTTTTCTTTTGCACTTTTTAGGGAATAATCTCTTTCCGTTTGCTTTGATTTATTTTATAAAAGCTGAATGAGGTTGAGTTTTGGCACCTCTTTTTTAAATTTATTTTTTTATTTTCCTTTTATTCCTTGTATTATTTCTGGAATACTTGACAGACTGTTTGAAGTCCTTTTTATGCAATACTTTCCCTTTTAATTTAAGATGTTCCACAGCACCTTAAAGGAAATTCCAAACTTTCACTATGTTCTTGTCCTCTATTTTTCATTTGCATTGATTTTAATAAATAGCTCAAAGTCATTCATCTTGAAGTAGGTGCCTTAATTACAGAATATTTAGTTTAAATTTGTGGTTAGTGCTTCCAAGGTTATTTTTCTAATTAACTCTTCTGAAATTTCTTCCTTGTAACCAAAGCCAAGTCTAAGGTAGCAATAATTTCTAGAGTTTAGAATGCAATTTAATTGTGCCACACATTGAAAATATCTGCAGTGCAATGGATTATGTTCTAGAAATGGCCATTATTCAACACTGTCTGTCAAGAGAGTCTAGAATAACTATCCTATGTTGGCAATTTATGGTGTCACTTAGCCGAATTAGTCCTTTTTTTTTGCTTATCCCAAAATCCAGTGAACATTGCTATCATCAGAAAGAATTCACCAACTTGTTCTCCCTTATATTTTACCTGTAAAACCTCACCTAACAGGAGATCTCACAGCATCCTTTCTCACAAAGCTCATGAAAAGGAATTCAGAGTATTGCAAGATGCTTTCAAGTGTGATATGAGCCTTTCTATACAATCCATGCTACTGAATACCTTTAAGAGCCAACAAAGCCCTTGCTTAGCTGCAGAGAGCAATAGGTGTCCAAAGAGGCTTTTAAGGCAAAGGGATTAGGACCTTGTCCTACAGTGTGCACAACAGAATTGCTGATGTCTATTGGAAGTGATAGTGGGCAGTGTCACAGAGAAGGCTTGATTTGTATCATAGATATGAGTGATTTTGTTCAAAGGACTGCAGGCCTTTCTGTCTGTTCTTTAGGAAGGGTACTTCAACAGTCATTTTCTGTCCAAAGACACCGCTACTGCCCTGCTCCCTTGAGAACTGTTTCAAGTCCCACTCTGGCTGCTTTCTCAAGATTTGCAAAGACAAGATGGAAGAGATAAGATGCTACTACAGAAAAATGGCAAATAGTTTGGGTTGTGTAATGGTTTAGATTTATTTCCCACTTTTCAGACTCTGCCAAAAACAGTGGCTTTGTGTCAGAAAGGTAGAAGCATTGTGGGAAAACATGTCTATTTTCTATATACAACAGAACTGCCAGAATAAGTACATGAAGACAAAGAGTGCCTGGTGTCTGCATCTGCATCTATAAAAGCTCTGGAGGAAATTATCTGTCATAGCCTTGCTGAGGTAAGGGATGTTTTGAGGGGATGAATGCATAAAGGTTTCAAAGCATTTTTGTCATCTTGTGAGATGAAGTTCTGTTTATGCTATTTTTTTTTTTTTTGAGCTTCACTTGTAGACATCTATAGGTGACTGCACAACAGGACAGATTTCCCAGGCTGCTGTTAAATGAGCCTGAAATAGGAAGTCATTACCTTGGGTACAGGAATCTTATTTTTATTTCAGGCTGGTTTGCAGACCCAAGCCACTGTCCATACAGTGCTCATCATTCTGTCTTAAATAGATCTTCTCTTGTTTCCTTGCACAATATACACGTTGTGTGCACCTCATCCATACAATCTACAGAGAGACTGGGATCCAAAAGATAGCAGGGTACCTATGACTAGATGACTTTCTTTTTTTAGTTCCTTTTATTTCCTTGGTGTCTGAATTCAATCCAATGATAAATTCAAATGTGAGGGTAGGAGGGATTGAAAAGGGAGGAGTAAGAGGAAGTGCTTCATGTCAAAAGCCATGGATAGACATAGGTGACCTTGATGAGGACATATGAGCGCTCAGCAGATGCAAAATTGAGATGAAGTCTTCATACTCTAAAAAAGTGAGGAAGGATGAGAATGACTAAGAAGGGCTGGGATGAGGAGGGAAAAAAAAGCAAAAGAGAGAGGCCATCTGGGTTTCTGCAGAAAGACCTTACTGCCACCTTCCAGCCCTATTCCATTTCAAATGCACTCATCCAGTCAAGTGTCTTAGTCTGCAGACTGTTATTTTAATTTCGTTATTTAATTTTGTAATTTAATGCCACTGAATATTAAATAACTAAAGCTCTTCTCAAAAGCCCTTTCAATTGCCTTCATATGTCCTCCACACCCTGAACATCCCACTTTCTCTTTGTAGCTCTGGTCATTGACCTTGTGGTCTTTTCAGTCCCTTGACCCCAAATCACCATTACTACAGCTGCAAAATTCAAATGCTTGTCTAAGGAATGACTGAGTTAGCATAATGGCAAGACAGTTGTGAAGTTTTTACTGTCGCAGACACATCTAAAATATTCTACAAATAAATAAAACCTTTTCAGTCTCTCAAACAACTCAATCCTCCCCCATTTTTTTTCCAGATCAAAGGACTGAGATGAAAATATTTAGAAGAAATTCCCCTACTTATAGAAGTTGTAGACCTCAAGAAGCTTTAAAAAAAAACAAACAACCTTTTTAACATCCAGGAAGTAACTATAGGAAATAATTAATCTGGTTTTAAATGAGAGATTCATATTGCTCCCTGCTTTTCCAAACTTTGTTACAAGGAATGAAGACTCTATTTCCAAGCTAAATGTTGGTATTAGAAATCTTACACTCAGAAAAATCAACTTAGCTCAAGATTCAGTTTCTGCAACACTGAATCTGAAGGCAAACATTGAAAGACTTTTTCCTATACAGTGCACCATTTTCTACTCCAAAAATTATTTACAAACTCAACCAACTTAGTCTAATTATAGTTTGTCTCAGTTTCTCATCTTCATTTTTCATTCATGGTAACTATACATTTTTGCATACTGAACATATATTGAGGTGAAAATAATGATTATAGTACCCTGTCATGGAACAGACAAGTAATTTTCACAAGAACATTATATACAAACTTCAGTGAAACATTTAGATTCAGATTAATTTCCAAGTTGTATTTCATGAAGCCTTTCCTAAGTACATATTTTTCAAGGTATTTTTCATTATTTTTTGTTATTTACAATAGTCATGCATGCTTCTTTTTTTTTAAATAAATTGATACACAATGTGAATAGGAAAGATTGAACACAACCTAAAATTAATCTTTCATTACATAAGCATTAGTTAAGTATGCACATGCCTTATCAATTAGTCTGAAAGCAGGAAATCTTAACTGGTTGGCGTGTTGGGTAGTAAAGTGTACTGTTAGATTAAACATTACAGATTCTCAGGATATTCTGTTATTTTTCCTTAATTTTTTAAACTAGAAAATGTGTCTGTTTTAAGGATTTTTTTTTTCCTTTCAGCAGGGAAATTCACAGAGAATTCTCTTGGCAGAACTAATAGGTGACCTGGTATGGAAGAGCATGCACAGAGAAATGTCTATGAACATATGAGATGTGCCTACCTGCAATTCAGGGCTTAGGCCTGAACACTAGCATGTATTCAAATATCCTGCCTGGCATTTCATCAAGCCACAGGCTGAGCTTCATATCTACCAGTTTAAGGCAGCCTGGACACCATAGGAGTTCTCAAATATTAGGAGATACCTATGAGTGGGCACAGAATCCAAGAGCTACTGTGAGAGTGTATAGTTTTTGGATTAGGGTTCAGTTTAAGATGACAGCCATGGTAGCTGCCTACTCTCCCATTTAGCCAATGGAGGGCTAGCCATCATAGAGCTGTATCTCAATGTAGTTCACCCTAAGGAAGGCTCCCAAAACTGACTTCAGTTGCCTAAACACAGGTATCCATGGGATATAGGTGCCTTAGGTATCTCTTCTGTCTGAAGTCAGCTGAATCACTCTGTGCATGTATTGACTTTTACTCCATTAACTGCCCTAGAGTTTATACTCCTGGTACCCATGTAGATACATACATGATGATACCTCAGTTCAGAGATTGTGATCTCAGGTCATTATAGTCATAGTGTGGTGAAATTTGCTGCTGAACTGCAAATAACACATTGATTTATGGAGTGAAACGATACTAAGAAAATCTCCAGCTCCACTCTACCTCCTCCGTTATCCTGAGACAACTGTTTATGATTCTGTAGGAGAGGCAGATGGCCTGTGTTACAAATAGTAATTTGTTTTGGAGTGCTACTTTTAATCTAGATTGTTTCAGTGTTGGTTTCATCAGTGCAGCCAGACAAACTGCTGTGTAAGCACAACTGAAGAGGTGGTAAATCACCTCAGTGGTACTGGAATGGCAGGACAGGAAAGTGAAAGGGCTTGAAATTTCTTAAAGTTGTTTTGCTGTTGAAGTCAGAATAACTATTCCTACAGAAAGTGAAATCTCTGTGTTAAAAACACATTACCCCTTCAGTAAGCCCATCCGAGGATACTTAGGAAATTAAAATCTTGGAAAGTAAGTACTGATGAAATGTTAACAATAGTTTTCATTCAGACTTCACTTGTGCAGTACAGTCTTTTAGTACAATTGCATGCTGCAGATGTTGTGTTGATATGACAGTTGGTATTCAGAGACCTACTCATGCTCAAAGGCTGATAGTAGTCTCTTGGGGAGGGTGGTAAGGAGTATTAAATGAGATCACAAATGGCTAAGTCAGTTTGATAGTTTGAAATAGAGTTTTTTGAAATAGACTTACTGCTTCTTACCTCTTCCTTTACCCCATTCTCACTTCCCTTCTACTTATTCTGAGACTAATTTTTGCTCACAGTGGATTTTTGTTGTTGTTGTTGTTGTTTTGTTTTCTTTTGTTCCTCTTAGGTTTAATAAGTGAGTTTACCTCAGAGCATATGCTGAGAGGCACCAGAGGAGTTAGGGGAATTACCACATGGATCACAGAGGGAGGGGATACCCTATCTTTTGAGGGAAAAGGACTGTCACTTTTACTTACCACGCCTACAACATTACTGCAAGGTGGAGGCTGAGAACATCAGCTAAGGCAACCAGGAAAGTACAACTGTGTATGTGTAAGCTGAAGGTCTCTGATCATTTCAGGCCAATATAATTGGAGGTCACTGCTTATGGGATGATACTTTTCTTGCTCTTAACTGCAGCTGCACATTCACACATTTTATATTGGTAATACATGGAGTACAACTGAACTGAAAGGGAGAAAGGGATTCACCTGGAGAAGTATAATGTATTTGCCTAAAATATATTTTCATATGAAGCAGTTCACCAAACTGACTTATCACATGGCTATAAAAACATAATGTTGACACTTGGGCAGTGGTAAGGATACATCCTTGAAGGCAGAATATCAGACTGGATTGGTGTTTCTCATTCAGGAACACCAAGCTACCAAGTGGGAAAAATTATTTAAGTTGCAAGTCTACTCTTATCATCTCGGCTTTTTACCTGTGTGACAACATTCTGGGTCTGCTTGTTTACTCATTTTACTCTCTTCATAATCTTTGCTGCCTGACATGATTTCTTTGGCCACTCAAAGCATGAGTCCCTATGACCACACATTACAAGAAGGTACCATGCTGTGAAGATGCTCAGAGGGCTGGAGCACTTCTTCTGCGAAGATAGGCTGAGAGAGTTTGGTTCTCTCCTGGAGAAGAGAAGGCTCTGGGGAGACTTACAGCACGTTCCAGTATCTAAAGGGGCTACAAATGAACTGTAGAGGGCAATGTAGGGATACATAGGGATATATTTTTATAAGGACATGTAGGGATAGGACAAAGAGGAATGGCTTAAAATCAAAGGACAGGAGGTTGAGATTAGATATCAGGAAGAAATTCTACACTGTAAGGATGGTGAGACACTGGAACAGGCTGCCCAGAGAACTTGTGCATGCTGCATCCCTGTTCAGGGCCAGCTTGGATGGAGCTTTGAGCAATTCTCTCCAAATCCTAGTCAACATGCTTTGTTGACTTCAGTAAAAACTGGATGGAGATCCAAATGATTCTGTTTAAGCATTCAGATGAAAACTCTATTCTTCAATAAATGATGGCAACTTGAATTGAGATAAATCTCTAAAGAAAAAATTTTAGTTATATGAATTTTACACTGTAAATATAGAACAACAGTGGGAAGTTGTTGAAGATGGCAAGATAGGCATTGGCTAAGATTTTCTCGAAATTTGTTATTTATATCATGTGATTTTTACTCAATGTATGACATGAATGTATGCATTAAAGATAATTTTCTTTGGTTTTGATATTGCTACTTGGAAAATAGACTTAAAAAAACCCTCAGATAAAACTAATCTAATTAAAGTTATGGGAGAAGAATCTGTGGATTTGAGACATTAACAGCTTTGAGAGCAAAAACTGCCCTCCGGGGAAAAGCCATAAAAACATCTTTTAAAGAGAAGGTTGCTAGAAGATGAATAAGCTACATGACTCTGCTATTCATTGCAATCCTGCACTCACTGTTACAACAAAAAGGTTTCTTTTGCCACATTCATCTCTCAACTACAATATTCTTTATTTAAATTATGAACTAATGGCCTGCATAATTTGCTTCATTAAAAAAGCCCACTTCCTATTACAGATTATGACACTGAAGAGGAACAGTTGTCGAGACTCCAACGCTGCAGACTTGGTTTGAAATTCAGAGTTCTGAAGAGCGATGAATCTCAGGGCATGCCTTAGGCTTGTGTAACTAATTGTCTTTACCAGAGTGCCTGACTACTTAGTCAGAAAACCAAGGGGTAGCAAGCAAAATATTTAGAAGCAACTTTTCATTTCTGTCTGCTTTATTTAAAAAACTGTTAAAAGGAAGAAGACATTATAGCCCATAACAGAAACTTAACTAGGAAAAAAATAATTGAACATGTTATTTAAATCCTCAGTATTCAAAGTTAACTATATTGTTTTAATCAAGATCTGTGTGCATTAAGTTAGTGGTAATCTCAACACAGCACATGTATTAAAAGGCTATTGAAGAATGATAAATATTCCTGCATGATATTGATTTTTTCATCTTGTTAAGAAGATTAAAAATATTTTTTTCAATTATTTTTGTTACTCTGAAGATATATGACCAAAAGAATTCCAGAGTTTAAGCTATCAGAAAAATGCATTTCCTGAATGTAAACAGGAGGTAAAGCTTAGAACAGTGCATTTCTCCATAATCTAAGGTCCTGTCAGATAGATCTCATATGCCTGACTATGTAACAGGTGGAAGCATATTAAAAGACATGGCCATCTTCCCCAAACGTGATAGTTAGAGGACTGAGCTTCAATTTCCTTTTATTGGTGGACTGTAAAATCATAGCATTGCCTTAGTGCGTTGTGGTTTTCTATTTTGACACTAGATCTCACATGGTTCTTGGCGTAAGAGATAGGTCGTGTAGTGTCCTAAAATGTGAGACATCACCACTAAACTGGGAAGATGGGGAAGCACTGGCCTCTGAGATATTTAGACTACTTAAAGGCAAGGTAAAACCCTGCCAAAAATAATACAATTGTATTAAAACTAGTGGCTACAAAGAAACTAATCCACTTATTCTCATGAATCTGAATGATATCAGTATCCCACAGGAATTCTTGGGATATCTCCGATGATAAAGTTTTAATTGCATCAATTTTAATTTTCTGGCATATGTGTTCAGATTCTGCTTAGAATTCAGATTTTTTCACTGTACTGATGCTGTAACTCTGTTCCTGAAGGATGACCATGCATGTGCTGAGAACATATTATGACAGAGATAGTCCTTTGGCAGAAGTTTTCCTTTCTAGTCATTTTTACTCAGTCTTTCAGCAAACCTATTGGCTTCATGACACTCCCCTGCGTTGGGCAAACTGTAGTGAGTGGCTGAACCACATGATTTGATTTCACAGGTGACTGTGCAAACATACAGTGTAAAACAACTAAGCAGAATCTGAATGCATAAGTACCAGATAATTAAAGCTGATACAATTAAAGCTATATCACCAGAGATACTCCATAGTGTATATTGTGTTCTGTAGGGAAGAAGGGAGAGCCAGGGAAAGCCATACAGAGGGAACAGGAAACTGCCTTTCCTACAAGTCACTGGACATGCTAAGGTGGGTAATATGGGTGAGAAACAGTAGAAGCACAGGAAACAATGAATCACCACATTGCTAGAAATGGGCAGACACCTTGCCGATGAAAACATCTGACATGCAGAAACAGGGCTACAGACTGCCTTAGAGTTGACTGAAATAGGGAGAATCTGTAGGAAACTAGTAAGAATTTCTTGAGGTTTATACAAACCCAGAAAACCACTGAAGTCTGTTAGAAAGGCAGACTTGTGGAGGACACTTCCCTTGAAAAAGTGCAGGTGGAAGGAGCAAGATCTTTCTTTATCCTTTGTTTAGGGTCGCCCCACAACTGAACCTCATAGTCCTGTTTTGCATACTTCTTTATGAAGGGTTGTGCTTTTCCAATGTGAAAGTTATGTTGTGGCAAAGTATTTTGCCTGATGATAGAGACAAATGGTATGTTGCTGAGGTGATATGATAAGAGCCTGGTGATATGTTCACTTTAAAGGAGAAATAGGGATAGTTTCCCAACTCTGTGTGGTTTTGCATTCATTACTCTTCCTAAATCTCTGGTGCAGTTTATAGAGAATGCATGATGATATTTGATTCCTTCAAAGAAGGAACTCTTACTAATGAATTTGAGTAGGAAAGCTTTCTTCTGACTAAAGCAGCAACCTAAACCAGAAAAATACATATAGATGACTTCTTGGTATTTGGGCAATCCCTAGTCATCACATACCTCATTTGCTTTGCTCCTGATCCTTAATCTATTCCCCTTTACTTTACAAATAGAGAGTTTGTTCATGTTATTACTACCCTTTCTTCCCTCTCCTCCTCCCCAACTATTTTTATAAAAAGCAAATTAATTTTAGTAAGTCTTTCAGTATCTCTACTAACTCTGGCTGAACTAGGATGGTGCCTCTGATCCTTTTACTGTTGTCATTAGTAGTTATATAGAAATCTCAGTTTCTATTTCACTTTCTGGATCCTAGCGAGATGTTTTACTGGAAAACATTTTTTTTCCTACTGATTTAATTTTCAAACAGCAAGTTCTAATTCCATATCACCCTTTATGAAATAATTCCTCAAAAGTTTTCCTTTGTGCCCTAGAAGTATTTTATTTTGTATATTTCTCACTTTGCATGAGAAAAAGCTTACATGGTATCCACACCATTCTGAGGCAAAAAAGGGTTTGTAAACACATTAACTGCATCTCTACACCTAAGTGTAGAAATTTGGAATGATATGATGTATTGGACTCAATCCTCGTGGGTCCCTTCAAACCCAACATATTCTGTGATATAAAATTAAAGACTATTAGTAACACTAATAGTGGAATATATTTTCAGGTTCACTCTTCTTATATGATGTTTAAAGAGATAGTCTACAATCCACACTGTTCTTTTAACACATTTACAGTCTTCTTTGACCTTTGTTTCTCTCCACTGTATCTTGAATGAATTCTGCACAATTTTCCCCTTCCCTGCAGAATCAGTACCATAAGTGACTAGGATATACCGGTGAATAATCTGCTCTCTGATGTTGGATTGACAAACCATGGAATGTCTAACTGAACTTTGAAAAAATGGGAGGACTATAGTAAAAAAAGTGAAATGGCCAAGATTCTTAGCCCTTTAAAGCCCTTCTTTGTGCAGGCATATATGATTTGAGAGGTGAAGAGAGAGGTGATTCTCCCTGTCTACTCTGCCCTCATGAGACCCCACTTGCAGTGCTGCATCCATCTCTGAGGTCCTCATCACAAGAAAGATGTGATCCTACTTGGAGGCTCCAAAGTGGGGCCACAAAGATGATCCAAGGGCTGGAGCACCTGTCCTGTGAAGGTGGACGGAGACAGTTTGCATTGTTTAGCCTAGAGAAGAGAAGGCTCTGGAAAGACCTCATGGCATCCTTCCAGTGCTTAAAGAGGGCTTGTAAGAAAGAGGCAGAGCAACATATTAAATGGACAGATAGTGATAAGAGAAGGGAAAATGATTTTAAACTAAAAGAGGAGAGATTTAGATCAGATGTTAGGAAGAAGTTCTTTACTCAGAGAGTAGTCAGACATTGGAACAGGTTGCCCAGAGAGGTTGTGGATGCTGCATCCCTGGAAGCGTTCAAGGCCAGGCTGGATTTGCTTGCAGGGCTTTGAGCAACCTGGTCTGGTGGAAGGTGTTCCTGCCCTTGGGTAGAGGATTTGTAACTAGATGATCTTTAAGGTTCCTTCCAACCAAAGCTTTTCTATGATTCTATGATTTTTGTAGTTTTTTCTCTTTTCTGTTGTACAGGAAATTCTGCTGCTTCAAACAGACCAGTCTTCCAAAGTCTGTGTGTGGTTTACATTCTCTTATCTTTTTTTCAGTAGTTCCTAGGCACATAGACAAACTTGTCAGATTTCTCACCACTCACAGTGAAGGACATGCCACACTCTGATCTGGCAGGATCACAACCAGAAGAGAGGTTGTAGCTCACCACTGGGAGTTTATGAACTGCAGTCCTGAGTATGAGGAAACAACGTGATATAGTGGTTGTCTGAAGTTCCATCTAGGAAACACTTGACAAATCTCTATAGTTATGCTGTGCTATATTTTGATGTTCCAGTAAAAGAATCAACAGCAGCTGCCGTTTTGAGGGGGGAGGGAGGGCCGAAACTTGGTAATTTGCAATTAATTGCGGGTTACTAAGGCTGTAACAGAGCTAACTGGGAGAGTTCAGCACACTGCAGTTTGCTCTTTGCATGCTTTAGTGTCCAGAAGACATTAAAGTGTTTTATTTCTTAGAGGTTCTGTAACTAAATTTGCACGGTTCCCATTTATTGTCTTGTTTCTGGTATTAATGAAATTGCTAATGTGGACTTACTGTAATGAGTCTTATACTAAGTACTAACATGAACACAAATTTACCTGAATGATACAGTGTAATTATTTTCCTTGGTTATCTACAGGCTAATGTGTAAAGTAAATGAGAAACTATTTACTGCTTCTTGCTTTGATAGAAAACATTTTAATTATGAAAAAAGTTTTGAAATGAGAAGATGCATAACATATTTTTAATCACTCCACCTTTGCAATTCACTCATCTTACAAACAGACCTCTTAGCAGGATGTTGTGTACCAATACATTCTACAGGGACTTCATAAAATTCAATCTGAATCTGGCTATTTCTGCAAAATATTAGCAGTTGAAAGCAGCACCAACAAATAGAATTTCTTTCTTTCCTATTGCTATTTATCAGTTTTCTATTTTACCATTGCTATTACTGAAATAGCTATTTAACAGCTAAGTCTATTTAACAGGTTTTTTTTTCTTTTCCTTTCTTTGCTTACCCTTATTCTGTTGCCATTCAAATGATATAACAGAACCTTAAAAAAGGAGCTAGTGGAGCACTCTAAAAGCTGTCAGATTTTAGATTGTCAAATCTCTTCAGCAGCTCATTCCACAACTGAGCAAACTCAAATATGAATACTTTATCTTTTCTATTTTGTTCACTATTAAAAAGGTGCTCGATCTTATGCATAACTTTGAACCATGTCAGGAGTCTAACTGACTTTTGGGGACAGTAGGAGTGCCTGAGATTATGTATGTTTAAATTCACTCTCTGAATCAATGTTTGGGTGTTGGTTATATACCAAAGAAAAAAACCTCTTAATGTGTTACAGGAAGATGACAATTGTTGCTGAGATACCTGTATTTTCCAAGCACAAATGGTTGAAAAACAGTCTGAAGTCTTCAGGTGGTAATAGAATAAGATTAAAGGGAACAAAGTTGTTATGGTTCATTGTGCTGAGAAGGGTGGTAATATGTTCCACAGTTGCCAAGGACTTTTCTTGAGCTCCATGATTAGCTTCTGGCACAATGCACTGCACAAAATCATTGCTGAGCATCAGCAGTTTTAACAGTATGACCTGACTTCTACTTTTATTGATGAAGACTGAAGTGTCCATGTGCCATGGCTACTCTGTAAGGGAAGATGAACCTGGGGACTAGAGCTGTGGTGAGGCAGGCAGGGCAGGAGTCTCAAGGTCACACTGAAGGCACAGTTCCACAGTACTTGAAAAGAAAATCAGAGTGCAACTGCTAAGAGTATCCTGGGTCATCCAAGAGTCCAGATCACATTGGCATGGCCAGGAGATCATGCCAGTAAGCCAAGGCAGCAGTCTGAGGTCCAGCCCAGACCAGTGAGGTACGCAGCGAGCCATGGATGGCCATGATGGAAAGGCAAGGTGTGGAGCTGAAGCTCAGCTCCTGCTGAGTGGAACAGGGTCTTGCTTGTCAGAGCATTTTCTCACACAAATCTTTCTGCACATGTGTTTGATTCAAGGCTGAATGGCTGCACTATTGTGCCTGACCCTGAGCCTAGGCAGTCAAGCCCTTGAGTGCTCGGGGCCCTGACATAGAGAACCGTAATGGAAAAGTTACTTAATGAATATTCTAGTTAGACCTCTTTTTGTTCTTCCTGGTGTTTGGATACAGCAATTTTAGTCTTGTTTGAATTCATATGGACAGTCTGTAAGCTTTTATTTCTAGGGTGAGATTCAGGTTGCCTGTTGAGACAGTCAGTAGTCACTTTGACAGAACAATCTATACTGACTGAAACTGGTAAGCTTTTTGTCCTGTTGATGATGAGAAATATGCTTTTCAAAGGTGATTCAGAGAGCTAGACTGCTGTACAGAAATATTGCTATAGCCAGCCATTACCTTTGGATGCAGGAGTCTGTCAGATTTCTCTCCATCCTGAATAACACTGTAAGTGAAATGATGCCATTCACTTGGGAGCCAAAGAATAAAGCTCTCTTCTGGGAAAAGGTATTAAATTAGCCTGATGCCTTTTTTTTTTTACTATGACAGCAGGCATTGATGGTATTATCTACCTTTTCAGACCTAGCCTGGTTGTCAGAGAGCTCACACAGGAGAACAGATTTGCAGGGGATCCTCACCCAGGAAATTCATCCATGGAGAGACTGATCCCTGAGCTTTTATTTCTTGGGACCATGTTAGAACTATAGAGTTTTTCACTATAGCATCTTTTACTGTAGCTCTTCATTCGAGTCTGCACTACCTTGCAGAAAAGTATGCAAATCATGAAGGTGAAGGAGAAAAAAAATAAAAAGAGCAAAATTCTAACCCAGAGCTCAGGGTACTTGTCCAAGAGCCTGGATCTTAACTTTGCAGTCCTTGTACCCTTGCATTATATTTACACTGAGGAGCTATTCAGCAAAACAAAAAATACATCAATAAAGAATTTTACAGGGATGACTCAAAGTCACAGGAGCCCTCTACCAGTAATTAGTGGTATAAACAAGGATGGTCCAGCAAAAGAACCCTCCTGAAGGTTTTTTGAAAAGGAATTAAACTGCAGTTTCAGTCCCCCCTTCTGCTCCTTCTTCAAACTCACAGCCATTTTATTGCTGTTACCTCAGCATCCCAGCATAAGGAGCCTTTATCTGAAAGTGGTTCTTAACCTTAAATTGCAAAATTTTTATTTCCACTCCTTTTTTTTTAATTAATTCAAATTTGTTTCTGTTATCTTTGTTAGTTGGCTTGGATTTTCTTGTGTAGACAAAATGAGAACATTCTAATTAGGGGAAATCATGTTTTAGTCTGAGAAAGCTGAAAGCAGATGGTTCTATAATGTCAATAAATATTCAAGTGTCATTTGGTGCATTAGAAACTATGCATTTGCCAGTTTCAGAATAGTACCACTGGCAAATCCTGTTTTAAGTGTGGCAATAATCAGCAGTTACTGGTATGTCAGTGGCAGCACACACATACACACAAAGAAAAAAAATTAAGAAAGTGTTTCTGTGAATTTGTGTGTATTACTTTAAAATCCCTTTACAAGTTACTGAAGACTCAAAGGCATAAACTTTTGAAAGACTGTTGTATATATTTTGCTAAAGACTTGAATGTCTTATTGTCAGTGAACTCAAAACAAAGTTCTGTGGGAAGGAAATGTCACCAGGTAGGTGCAGCTGTGAGGAACTATGGCTTTAAAATGTGCCAAAGAATTTTTCCTTGCTAATGAATTCTTGTCATGGACAGGTGCTATGACGAGCCTGGGATCACTTTAGTGTGTCTAAAGTCACACTCTGGAACTCTCTATTCAACTCCTGCCCCGCCTCTATCCCTCTCCACTTCTCTATGTCTTTGTCTGGAGCCAATCAGGGTTTTTTTATATATAAAGAAGAGGATTAATATCAACAAATATGGACAACAAAATTTAAATTCCAACATTCACCTCATTCTCAAACAGAAACTGAAAATACAGCAAATAAATTGTAAATAAATGTGCTGCTGTCCACTGAGTATAAAGGGAATGTAGACAAGCAGATCAAATTTAAATTTCTATATAGTGAACAATTCATTTGAGATGAAATTAACTTAATCAGAAGTTGCACTACATGATTTTAAAACTTGTCTTTTTCAGATGAACAATCAACTTAAAAGAAGACAAAGAACAGCCACACCATGGGAAATGGTTCATATTTAATCTACAGTATAGTCTACCTTGAATTTTGAGTCAGAAATGGCAAGAGTGCTCATAGATGCTTAGTTCCCATAGCATGTCTGAAAGCTGCACATCATACTTTGTGCTCCAGATTTAGTGATATTCACAATGAAAGGATGATTATTAGGAGCCTTCAGGTGCATCAATGGGACAGCAAAGACGCAGGTAGCTAAACTTGGTTTCACCTCCTCTGTTACAAGTGTACCATATGAAATTTTCAGCTTTCATGTAAATTAAATACTTGAACAGATAAAACAATCAAAAGACTTTTTAATTATTAACTAAGAAACGTTTCATACATCAACATCAATCTCAGAACTCAGGACTTGTACTGTTCATTTGATACAAAGCACATCAACAAGACTTAACTTCCAAAATTAAACGATGATCTGTTAATTAGTAGCAGCTGAGCTGGGTGACTACCTCTCATTTAATTTAGCCAAGGGCTATTGGTTCCTAATAAGAAGATTGCTTCTTCATGCTCTTAACAAAATTGGTCATTGGTTGAGGAATTGAACGACTCTTAAATATAAAGGTTATCATTAAAAAATGGTTTAACCGTGCAATTCTGGATCTTAAGTGACAACGTGATTCATCTGGAGAAGCACTGTTATTTTTTCATGTTTTTTTTCACAAAAAGTGCACTTTCTATTGTTTCATCTGTGACCACCACGCTAACATCCTTTCTGTCCTTAAATGCCCAACATATGGATATACTAATGCAGTAATCAGAAAAGTTGATAATTTCTTTGTGTCTGAATGAGCAGTGCTTCGACAATAGAAGTGGATGTTGTGTTAATATTAAATGGATATGATGCATTAAGTGGATATGATCAAATTGTTTTGCGAAGGGACTGCAGGTTTCTTTAACATTTTTTAAATACCAGTCTCCATATTAAGCCATGGGACATGGAGTCTCTAGGAGCTAGTGTTAAGATTCACATGAATGCTACATCTTTCAACATAAAAATTGATGACAATAATTCTTTTGTTATGAGGGAAACTGTGGTAATTAAAAATGTCATAAACTGTGACAAGTTTTATGCAGCTGACCAATTATTTCAAACTTCTCTGATTCAAGCAAAACAGTGATTTTAGAAAAGTACTTCAGAGATTGTTTCTAATGATGTTTTCACTTCAGAGTACAAAATTTATCTCAGTGGCTTGGACCTACATGAAAAAGTAAAATGAAAAAAAGCTTTAGTCATTTGGGACTTGGATAATAGTGAGTACAGTTGGCTTAAACACTTTGTTCTGTTTGATAGCCAGTCTGTGTGGACTGAAGCAACTCATTTAAATCCAGACTATCAAAGAAATGTATTTAGCTCTATAAATGTTGGTGCCTAAATACTATATGAAGTTTCATTTTTAATCTCTTTTACCTGACTTACTTGTCTGTTAAATGGCAATGGAAGCACTTCCTCACCTCACGAAAGTAGCATTGGAACATACTGTGAAGGTTTTTGTTGTTGTTGAAGAGGGTGAGCAGGTACTGTGGATTGATAATGGAATGCAGGAGTTGTAACCAGGCAATTGATAGATGTTTCCTGGCCTAAGAGAAAACTTCTGTGTTCCTAAGACAGAAATTGCCAATTTATCTAAGTCCAGTAGACAGTGATCCATTTAAAAAACAAAATGCCTTTACAACTAGCAATATCCTGAGAAGACTTAGAAAAGAGTACTTGGACTAGGTATCTTACCAGTGGCCTTTCCAAGGAAGTTGGGATACCTTGATAAAACCTTTTACTGTTCCAGCTTCCTCAAATCCTATAATCATAAAAATGGGACTTCTAGTTCCAAAGTTGTCAATCTAATGTCTTTCTGAAAACTAAAATGTCATAAAAAGAAGCAGGTGTTGCTGAACAAGAGAAATAAAAGAGATTGAATGGGGAGCTTTGTTAGAGCAGTTAAAACCCCACAAACTGCGTTCACAGAAGGTAAAAGGGAATGAAGAAAACAAGCCAAATACCAGAATAAAGCAATATGCAGAGGGTGATAATAGTTTTCTGCTTAAAAAAAAATGGAAAATGAATAGAAATAAATGTGTAATCAGCACAGAGGTAAAAAGGGAATCAGACTCTGTAGAAGTATGATCAGCAAGTTTTTAGGAACATAATTAGGCATAATAATACTTGACATTGTACAGTGGGTGTTGAAAAATCCTTGCTTTTAAATGTTCTAAGACATGTTTTGAATCTACCAGAAAGTTATTTCTTTTTTTGCTTTTTTTTTTTTTTTCCCATAGTGGAAATTACAGACTTACATGGACCTAATTAGAAACTGAATTTGATTTTTTTTTTAATTTTAGAGCATTAATTTCCTTAAAAATGTCATAGTTCCTGATAGGCCTGGAAATGAACACTGGAGAGCAAAAATACTGTTCTGAGCTTAGTGAAGCAAACTAATCTGTTATTCAGGTATATAGTTCCTGTTTTAAACATTAGCTTATGGTCTGCTAAATTCTGTAGTGTTTCTACCTTGGAAAAGAACTGTAAAGGAGATCTTCAAGAACTTCTGACATTGATTAATTCCTTCCTGAATGCAATTAATCAGGATACAGAGCATCCACTTTAATTTCCAAAGCAGAAAACAAAAAAGCAATAAGATATAGTGTGTCCATGTAAAACCAGTGAAAGGGTTAAACTGCCAGATGAGTGATTGTGAGTAATGGGAGCCAAATTTAATGCAGCATGTGTTGCATGTATGAACACCAAAGAAAAATTTTTAAAAGGAAGGCTGGCCAATGAGAAAACTTGGCTATGTGAAATATATGTTACCAAAATACAGCTGAAAGAAAAGAATCAATCATATATTATCTAGCAGTAAACTATTTCTTAGGGAAAGAATGTGGCTGATAAAGATGGACATGTGGAACTAAACCTTCAGGGGGGCATAGAAAATGTGATAGATTTGTACTGCTGACCTCATCATCAGAGCAAATGGAGAATAGTGTGTTGTGAGACATTTAAAAGAGTTAAAACTAATAGAGCAGCAATAATAAATGCTTTCAATGGTACACACACAAATTGATTAAATATCACAATAAGTGTCAGGAAAAGCAGTTTCCTAATGATTTTAAACAACTAATTCTTAGAAAAATTATTTTTAATGTTCACAAATTAAGAAATTCCCCTCAGCCTATTCTCTTGCAATTCATAGAAAATAATGGAAAAAGAAACAGCTGAGGTGAAAGTTTTAACAAATACTGACCACAACATATTTAGAAAAAACCCACCCATTCTATTTGAAAAAACCCCACAAACAGAATGCTATCAAATGCCATTCATCTTCATAAAATGTTTTAAACATTGCCCTTAACAAATATACTGTATAAAAGCAAACCCACAAAAGTTACTTGACATCTTAGAATCTAAATGTTTTGTGATAATGTTCTGTCTGACAAAACTTTTTTATTCTGAGATGTTGCCTCCTTAAGTTTCTCTGCTCCCAGATCCTATAGCCCTTACTATAGTTGTAGTAAGAGGACTAACTCTGCAGGTAGGTGTTCCCTTATGCAGACTGATTTTCCAGGCAGTTGGTTCTTTCTGGACTGGGCAGCTAAAGATAAACAAAAAACCACATTTCATTTTCTAAATATGGAATTTTTAATAATTTGTCTTTCTTTAAAAAATTAAACTCCTCTCTTTTCTGTCTCATTTAAGGATATCAATGCTTTCCAAAACACAATAGGTCACTTCACTCTGTGGCAAGCCCTGGTTAAAATGCCAGTATATAGAGGCTTCCTAATCCTGTCTTTAAAAAGTCATGGAGATATGGAAGCTACTGTGTAAGAGAAAACAGAAAATTGATGTTAAAATCTCCATAAATATTTGAATGCAAATTATGAGTTGAAAGTTTGGAACTGTGAGGGACTCTGATCTGCAAGCAGTCAAAATGCATCATCTTAAGTTAATTTTATCTGTGATGAGCTCAACTGGGGTAGGGTTTGGAATAGAAATTACTTTGGAGAAATTTGTTTGCATTTTCTGAAGCTTAGCCTTTCTGAAACCTGATTCAGTCTCAGAAATGATTCATAGTATTATATTCTTCTTAAACATGATTTAGGAACCACCTCAAGGGGTCAGTATACTTATTTCTATACTGTATTTAGAAGCTCTTTAGTGCAACTTTTCTACAATTCCCTTTTGTCCTTTTGACAATGGATAGCAGGATCTTTCTAGGAAAGTCCATCTGGATATGCTAAATGCTTCCAAAGACAGATGGCATATGAAATAGAGTCACACTATGTCTTATTATGACCAAATGCACAACTAAATTCAGCATGAATTAAATTTTGTCTCCAAAATTGTATTGAGTCTATATCTTAGTTTGAACATGCATCCAATAAGTAGGGCATATAATAAGTTTTTACATGAGAAAAGATCCAAGATATTACTTAAAGTGCACATTAGACAGTCAATATCAGAGCACAGCTTCTAGGTTCAACACTTTGGTGGGTTTTCCATGTCTCAGTCCTCATGCAGTGCCATAGTCAGTGCTGAGCATTCCATTCTTTTCCACCAGAGATTCATTCCCCTGTATGTCAGGTGGTAAGGGCAAGGTATATGTCAGCACATGGAAGATAAGTGCTCAAAGTGCTCAGTGATGAAGTACTGCCTTGGAGGAGGCAGTAGCTAAAGCTGAACCCTGAAACCTGTAGTAGTAAAACTGTGAGACCTCTGCGCAGCAGCAAGTTTGATCAAAGACACCTTCAAGGTATCACTGTTGATTTCCACCTCTGGGAAAACAGACCCAGTGCTACAGAAGGGAAGGGATGTGTTATGACATCAACTTGGTTTTGGCTAAGTTCATGATTCATGTGGGTACTAGTCACACTACATATCAGTGAATATGTACACATATGTACATGCATTCCAGAAAGAGGAGAAGACACCAATCATCCAATCGGATTATGTTTAATTTTAAGAATGCCATCTGCCTAAATTAGAAAATGATGTTAAACAAGAATTAGAAAGAACAACTAGGAGGATATATGTTTGCATGTAATGTGTAGGCTTTTGTGCCATAATGATATGATATGATATCAGTATTTTAGAACAGATTTAGAATCCATATAAATAATAGTAAATAACAAGAATTTCTTAGAAAGAAAATTAAGGGGAAAAAATACTCAATTCCCCCCACAGTTAAATGGTGAGGTAAATTCTAGGAAAAAACTCCACAAAACAAATCCCTGCCATGGTCTAACATTAATGTAAGAGATTTCTAAAGCTACAAAGCATCCTTAAGAAAGCTGGAGCTGTATTCAATAAGGAAAATAAAATTTAAAAAAATAGAGCACATTAATTTAAATAAAAACTGTTAGAAAGTAGTCAAAAGAGGTTTGTAGAAAAATATGTAGAAGGCCTAAAACTAATTAAATAAAATAAATTAGATTTCAGACACATTTGGATAAGGGAAAGTCAGAGAGTTTTTAGGGCCAAAAAAGATCAATGTATATAAAGCGCTCTTCGAAAAGCTGCATCCCTGGCTGAAAACCTAATTTTTTACACCTGTGTTCAGTGGGCAGGAGTGGGGAAACAGCATATGATGAACCTTATTTTCATGCAAAGTGAATTTGAAGATTTGTCTAACGTTAAAATGTCAGTAAAAGCCATTATACAACAAATTAAAACAACAAACAATTACAACTAGAAAGATCTAAATATGTGTAATGAAACTAAAGTATGAACTAGATGAATTATAGATCATGGCATGTAAACACTTGCATAAATTTGACTTAGTGCCAGTGATTCAGGAGGTGACAGACATGATGCCAATTTCCAAAAGCGTTACCTGGGAAAACTCAAACCTCTGTAGACAAAGTAATCTATAACAGATCGATTAGCTAGAATGGTGTTATGGGGCACATGGATAAAGGAAAAGATACCAGTTTTATAATGGGAGGTCATCTGTTACAAATATATAGACTTCTTTAAATGAATGAATGAATGAATGAGCATAATTAAGATTACCTACCCAGTTTTGAACAAGGCAACACCATTACCAAAGTCTTCTAATAAAGATGTTGTGAGAAAAAGAAAGATGGTATGTCCATGAATAACATTTATAAGATAGGAAACAAACTGTGGGAATATGTGGCCTCTACTTGAAGTGAAGGTGCATTTGCATTTTATGGGAATCTTTGGTGTGTTCACAATACTAGGCGTTGATAGACAGTTATTCTGATTGTCAAGCTGTTTAGAAACACAGAAGCTGACAGTGAAGAACTAGAGAAGAACCACCTGGTGCTGAGTGACTGAGCGATACAGTATCAGCTAAATGGGTTAGAAAGTGAGAATTTGGGAAACAACTTATTTTCATAGACATGAGCTTTCAACTGAACATTCATTTCCAAGTACTACAATACAGGAATGAGATTCTAGTTTTGTATTACTAAAACATTAACTCAATGCCCAGTAATTAAAAAAAAAAAATCACAAAGTATTAAGGCAAAAAAAAAAACAAACGAAGAAAATGAAAAATATAATGCACTAGTGGTGCACATCCTGAATGGTATGTGTTGTTTGGGTCCTTCATTGAAAAAAGTAGAATTGGAAAGTGTACAGACAAAATTATCAAGGAAATCAAAGGTATGGCATGAGCCTTCCTTATGAAGGCTCCCATGCAAGAAAAAAGAAGACTGAGTTGGAGTGATGTACTGAAGAAATCTATAGAATTGTGTGAATGTCTTGGGGAAGATGAATAGGGAACAACAATTCTTATCTCATCTGAAACAAACAAAAGAGATAATTGGTTTGCACAATATGTGGCTAAGATGAGATGTTTGTCAGAGGATATTCTGGATGGTAAAAACTAACTGAAGTTCAAAGAAGAGAAAAACATACTTCTACATGTGTTGTAGAAGTTAAATTCATATTTGAGAGGTTTATGAGCTGTTAGTGCTGGAAACGGGTTCCCTTTCCTTGGCCTTATGTGTTGGCCACACAACAACGGGCTAAAGGGGCCTTTGCTTTTTCTTCTACAAACCTCCTTACACTATTTCATGCCCTACAGATGATTGATGCAGTTTCCTGGGTTCTCTGAGTCAGGCCCAAAGAACTCTTTGCTCATATGCAAGATTGCATTTCATTAGGTGAAGAGGAGTAGAAAACATTATCTCTGTAAAATGTCATAATCTAATTTAATGGATTTTGTTCTATTACAGTGTGAAACATTAAGTATTGCTGTGGATACAGATTCACCTTGAAAAATGCTATGTTATTTTCGTTTCAGAAATGTGATGAAATTGGTGTTTGCCTAGATGACTTGCCCCAGACACAGAAGCAGGACATAGGCCTTTGTGAGATTTTAGCTGTGCCACGTGCTGTGCACAGCAGACATACTGACATGCACATGATTTATTCAGGCTTCTTCTTCTTGATTGAAATACTTGTCAGCTTGACCTAGAGGTTAAGACCGAAATCAGGAGAATATTTAATGAGAGGCACTTCCAAGAATAACTTGAAGCATAACTGGAGATGGTCCATATAACCAATAAATAAACTGAATTATGCAGGTCACATCACTGTAGAGAAATTATTTTTGTAAATAGTTTTATTTTATCTAAAAATATAGCTAATTAAAACCTATTCAATAAAGAGTTGTCTAATAGGAGCTGTTTCCTAGAGTTTTGAATTCAGGCATGACTTGTTTTTAAGTTGCTTGAAAAAGGGAAGAAAATTGGAGTCTTTTCTTCATCAGTTGATTTGAAAATGTACAATGAAGAAAAGGACAAATAGTGTGTGTAAGGATCCGAGATACTGGTTAAATGCAATGTAATGCATCGATATGGCAGAAGGATACTGCTGAAAATGGCTTCTGAGATCATCAAGAAATAGCTCAGCATCATAGACAGAGCCTATTCCCACAGTATTTTGTTTGCATTTTTAGACAGGGAAAACCAGTTTCAATTGCTCCTTCCTGTTAATGGAATTATAGTGTTGCAATTATTTATCTTTAAAAAAAGGACATTTTTGTTTGAGCACTGTTCCCTATCTAGGTGATTTTCCTAGAGTTCTTCCTTTACACATTTAATATTTTGTAAAAGTAGTACTGGAATGTTATTTTTAAACCATTTTTTAAATTCAAAACAAGGGCAGCACTTCAGAAAACAAGACATTTTCAGAACTACATTCTGTTACAAGTGTAAAGCATACATTTCAGTGGTCTGTTGAGAGATTCTGTGGTAATACGTGAATTTCCATGTTTAACATTTAAAAACAAATTATGTCATATAAACACCAAATCAATATCTCATCAACATGAAGAAATGATGATTCTGATCATAAATTACAGTCTTGCAGAGCAACATAGAAAAGGTTAACCTTAAAAAAGAAAAGTAATTAGGAATTTCTGTTTAACTCTAAATGCTAGCCTCTTGTCCAATTAAGATTCATCTGCTCATAGTCGTTTTTGTGCATATCAGACATGATGTTCAAACAAAAAGAAAAAGCCAAAGTCTCCACACAGAAAGGAAATAGCATCCTCATTAATGAGAATTGTGCATAATTCCTATTATTCTGGCAAAACCTCCAAACATGTAGTAATCTAATGAGATATCTGTGCTCGTTGTAAGCTGACTTGAAGATTAATCTTTGTTAACTACTTGCTTAATGTTATAGTTAATAATTAGCTACCCTGTAGTCCTGTATCATCCATCACTTGACTGAACAGAACCAATTTATTTTTTAACTTATAAGAGATTGTTTATCTTTGCTTAAGGCTACTTTGGATAAAAGATATCTGAAAGGTTATAGAGTTCTGGTTTTGTGAGAGTTTATTCTGCATACAAACCACAAATCATTCATTATAAGTTTGCATGTTTATTGCTTTCCACAATAAAAGAAGAACATTTTATTGCTATTTGCTTCAACACAAATGGCAACCACATAACTTTATATCCTGCTAAATCGTAAATATTTTCATATGCTCTTCAGTGGAAATGAGACTTAGTGAAATAGCATAATCTATTGTGGACTACAAATATTTTCTGAAAGCTGTAAAGATTCAATTCTGATTGCTTTCAGTTTGGGAGAGAATTTCCCCAACTTTGTCTGTCTAGAGTCTAATAAGCATTCAGAAACTAAATGTTTAATACTGCTCTTTAAGAACTAGATTTTGCAGCTGGTAAGACCTTGGCTGGAAAAGGCCCATATGGCTTTATCTTTTCCAGCTATAATTGTATTCCAGTATTTGACATCTTGCTGATTTGTGAATGGTCACCCGTGTTCATATTATATAACTTTTTCCCTAGTAAAGTAGAAATAATTGTATTAAATCTAAAAAAGTAAAATGATGAATAAATAAATAAAAATAATGCCAAAAGTTAGCCTTTATTTTTACTAAAATCAGCAAATTAATAGTTACCATTCCCACTGTGGTGATACCTGAATCCCTTGGCACATGTTACATCTGGTTTCCAGCACATGATATTAACTTTAATGCTTTAATACATTTATACAAAGCAGCTGAGTTAAAATTGCTCAGGGGACTATAATTTTAAATATGTTGTCTTTTGTGTGCATAACACCACAGCCATAATGCACCATTAATGTATTTTCCCCCATTTAATTATGTACAGAATTAATTATACACCTGGTGTGCTGCATGCTGCATACAGAACCATTAGCTGGATTTTCAGCTAGTGAGAAGGTTGTAACTCAGGTGAAGTCTTGAAGCTAGAATTGTTTGCAGCAGCTGAGACTCTGCTCCGGTATGATTAGCATGAAGGGGATACAGCACATTAACATCAAGACATTGCAAGGTCTTTACTTGCCTTGCAATAGACTTTCCCTGAAATTGGAATGTTAATTCTACTCTCTTGGGAAAGAACAACTGCCTGATCTCATGCTCGGTTACATGGGTGTAAATCAGAAAGGACTCCCTGAACTCAGTGAAGTTATTCAAGTATGAAAAGGAGTGTGATACCCTCATCAGACCTGAAAGATATCGTGTAAGGTGACCTGAAATAAGCTTGTAGTGGAACAAAAGAAGTGCCTATAAAGTACTTTCATTTGGTTTATAAGTCAAGAATAATTTTAGACAAGCACTCTACATTCTCATCAGAGACATTCTTGGTGCAGTAAGAGCTGACAAGGTCCTTTTTTTTTTCCCTTCTTGACTTATAAATCAGAGGCTGATTAGCAGAACTTTGGAAGTGATGTGGAACAAAGACTGCTTTTAATGGTAAATATTTATTGAGCTATATATTCTTTGATTTAGTACCTTCTTTAACATGCATCACCTACTCAATTTTAAAACTAATTAATGCCAACTGAAATAAATTTCATGAATTGGTATAAAATGTTGCTGTCTGCTTTTCAAGATTTTGCAGTACAAGGCAAATTTGCAAAGTAGGAAGCACTGGCCCAGAAAGCCACTCTGATTTCTGGTTCTTTATTGCACATGGTACAGCTTCCCTGGCCTGGACCATAACCAGAGGTGATGAGAGGGGTTGGTCAATGGTGGGAAATTTGGCGGGCCAAATCTGTCATCATTGCTGCTCCTCTAGGAAAGGAAGCTATTATTTCACTGCAGTGAAATGAGCAGGTTGTGGAAATGGCTGTCAAGAGAATGAAAGGGGCATTTGGAAACCAAATATTCAGCTATAGCTGTGAACTTGGGCTATTTGACAATTTTATTTGCTGCCTAGCTTCCTGTGGCTGATGACAGAATTGAAACATCTTACTTCTGTCCACTTGTCTATTGCCAAGAATATAAGAACAAAATCCAACCATGGTGAATGCAAGATAACACTGGAAATCATTAAAGTGATTGTGGATATGGAAAAACATATGACACTCACACCTTTTCCTCCAATTTCTGTGGGGAGTTGCATGGGATGAGGTCTGAGCCCAGCAGAAAGCATTCTTTGTTCTTCTTTCAAAGAATCACATACCTGTAATTCACTCCTACAAGAAACAAACCCAGTCTGAGTTAGTTACCTTGTTCTGCACTCTTACATGTAACTTATATCAGACTGATTCAAAAAAGAAAAATGTTACCTGACTACCATTATTTAGGCACTGCACCTTGAGTGTTTATTATCCAAGCCATATTTTCCCTTTAGCTGTAGAACTCATTTTCTTGCTTAATAAATTACTTTCTAGAATGTAAAGTTTTATTGAACGTTCAAAGAGTTTCAAACACTCTGTTCTGTATATTTCTGAAGAACTATGGAGAAACTAATAAGTTAATTCAATAAGTTCTGATTCAATATAAACCAGAATGATCCTTCTCAGGTAAAGACAGATTTAAAAATCACTGTAAATATAGTAAATATTGGCACCTACTTCTCTAAGAATGAATATGTAAAAGTAGAAGCGATGTATCCCGGTTATGCAGCAAGAGCAGCTGAGTCAAGGAGCAAGGTCAGGACTGACTGAGTCTGCATTTCATGATGATTCCAGCATCTGTCACGGCAGGTAAGCAGTTTCATCACCAGCACAAACTTTGTTTACAAGTTCTGTGTGTCTTTCACTAATTCATATGCAAGTTTCTGCTTCTCACACAGACAGGCTTTATCCATCTGAACTGTTTCCTCTTTAGAGACATATTAAAACCTACTGCCTTAAGTATGCCAGGGGAAATCCACCTGTTGATATGGAAGGAAATCATGACACTCTCTCTGCTTTTTCCTGGTACACGCTCTGCCTCTGACTCTGGAAATGGCAGCCTGGCAAATGCAGAACCCACAATAAAGTCTTCTTTTCTTTTCTTTGGTCACATAAAGCTCTGAAAGTTATCACTGCTCTAAAGTTTCTGACTAAGAAATCTAAATTAATTCTGAGATACAGTCAATAAGTTAATTTTTCATCTGCTCACAACTTTCCAAGACTCTTATGAGGGCAGTGTACAACCTGGTACTGCATGTTATTTCTAAATGAACAGACTTCACTGTAGTGACTTGAGTTAGGTGCGTTCAGTTAAATTATCAATTTATCAATTACCAATTAGAGAGATAAATGACAGTTTCTCATTCAAAAGGGTAATAAGGCACAGTATCAAAAAGTCTAGGAGAATGTTTCATTCATCAGAAACCCTTGGTTATAATTTGGCCTCTCACATCAGGGATAAACTGACAGATATGAAAGGGAATGGAAAAGTGTAGCTGTCTCATTCTACTATCAACAGCTCTCGTGGTCTCACCCCAGTCAGCAACAAAGTCCCACAGAGCCACTCACTCACAATCCTCACCTGCCCAGTTAGGCAGGAGAATCGAGGGGGAAAAAGTAAACCTCATGGGTTGAAGTAAGAACAGCATAATAATTGAAACAAAATAAAATATAATAATAGTAATAATTATGACAATAATAATTAAAAGAGAGAGAGATTGAGAAGTAACACCCAACAGAAATAATTAATGCATCAGACATTTGCTCACCACGTGCAGATGAATGCCGAACTCATCCCTGAGCAGCCACCAGCCCCTCCTGGCCATCTTCCCCCAGTTTGTGTACTGGGCATGACGTTCTGTGGTATGAAATATCCCTTTGGCCAGTTCAGGTCAGTTGTCCTGGCCATGCTCCCTCATGGCTTCTTGTGCACCTCCTCACTGACAGGCCATGAGACATTGAGAAGTCCTTGACTCAGAATAAGCCCTGCTCAGCAATGGCCAAAACATTAGTGTGTTACCAATACCAACCTGAACGCAAACCACAGCTCTGTACCAATTACTAGGAAAAGAATCAGCTCTATCCCAGCCAAAACCGAGACAAGTGAATGCAAATTTTTGCATCACTGTATGAAATTTTGATATGAAAATAAGGGAGGATTCGGCTCTTTATAGACAGGCTGTTGACAACAAACTTTGTAATTGCCTTGGTACTGGTTTACCTCATTGTGGAGGTTCTTAATTAACAATGTAAACATTGGAAACAGGGAGTCAATAACCACTTAGATGTTTTGAGGAGAGATTGAGCACCTTGTCCCTAAAGTAGAATTGATTAATGTTTCAGCTGTCTATCTGCTTTTATAAGAGGGAGAAAAAAGTTTCATTTTAGCAGACAGTTAAAAGATTGTCGTTCACCTGGATCTTGTCAGTCTTTATCCTTTACTCTGTTGCCAAATCATTAGAGGTGGGAATTATTCTGACTTAATTTCACTCACTTAAAAAAGTTTGAACCATTCAGCTCAGCCCCTTATAACAAAACACCATGGAGGTACTTCCAAAGACAGCATGGTCCCCATCTATCCCTTTGTTTGAACTCTACGTTTTATTTATTTATTTATTTATTATTTTTTCTTCTCCTTAATATCTAGTTGCTAATCATTACTTTGTATTAAGGATTCTATTGGTAAGTTAGTATACCTGTCCTCACAAACAGCTCTGCAATTTACTGTTAGAAAATAAAACCAAAATTGCCAAACAGTTATTGTGTTGGGGTTTTTTTGTTTTTGGGTTTTTTTTAATTTCAAAGAGAAGTAAATTTATTATGATTTATTTTGAGAGATTGTGAAGGTAGGAGTACCTGACTCAGAAGACGCTATTTTCTAAAAGTGACCCTTTTTTTTTTTTTGTACACTTGTATGAACCCAGTACTAACAAGTAAAAGCTTCCAATAAAACAGCACCATCTAGTCATAATACAAACTGTTACCTCTACAGAGCTTTGAGTGATCAGATGTGAGAAAGGGGAGGATCAGATGGGTTTCATTTGTGATAAACTATGTTTGAGAATAGTGAAAATTGCTTCACTTAGTTCTCTGTTTGGGATCATGTGATGAATTAGTGTGTGAGGTAATAGGACATATTTTTTCATGTATGGGACTTGTGGCTGTTTTATTGTTGAAGCTGGGGTTAGCAACTCTGTAGAGCTTCATACATGATGACTGAAACTCTTAGCTGACACTTTTGGTTGATATGTCTCCTGTTGTCCTGATGTCAGAAAAGCCACTCAGGGCTGTGGGTTGCTTGTGATACAATGATTGTAAGATTATTACTTTCCTTATTATCCTCTATATTGTTTCATTTGTCTTTTTTTTTTTTTCCCCACTGTGTACTGAGTAGGAACAAAGGAGGCTTTTTCAGATTGTCGCTTTTGTTTAAATTTTCCACTCTTCCCCTCTGCACACCCTCAGTGATTATAAACACATTGCTGGAACTGATCTGAGGTGCAATGGTGCAGCAGAGGTGTACGACTATATTTTTGTGTGATAAATGATGACAAAAATGCCATTACAAACCAACACTGTTGTTATGCTTATTTCTTGACATCTTGAATTTGTTGGTTTTGGTTTGTTTTGGTTTATGTTTTTTTTTTTTTTTAATCTAATTACTCTCCTACTTTGGAGGGGGGAGACATGGCATATTAAAATATGCCGTCTTTCATTTATCTTCTCACCTTTCGTGCTCAGCATCTTGTAAATTCATAAGCTGGAGAGAGGCTTTGTGTTGTCCTTGAGCAGTCAGTCATGATTTCTGCTATCAAAATCTGCACTGATGTTTACACCGACAAATTGACTATGCAATATCATTAGATTAATTGGATGACACTTCATACTTGTTTAAGACATCAGAAATCCCAGAACACTTTTCTGTTTTGTTCAGAGATTTCTTCCAAAATAAAATTATCTAATTTTACTTCATCTCCATTAATTTTCTTCATTTCCCCTCTTTCATTATTATCTTCTCTCCTTGTTTCCTATCTCTGTTTTGTCTAGTATCTGTCTTTGCATGACAACATTTCAACAGTTTTACTCTGCTCATTTAACTTCCCTTAATTTGTGTTTCCAGTTTTGAAGAGATTCCCTGGAGTTTACATGTTGCACCTTTTAGACAGTACATCCAGAGAGCCAACTGTTTGTATTTGACCCTTTACTGCCCAGGATGCCATATTTATCAAACAATGTATTTATGAAACATCAAACAATGGTCCATGCAAACCTCCTGAGACCCATGAATCAATTTTGAACAATAGTTTGTTAATTTTATGAATAAAGGAATCAGTGATTGCTCTTAATTTCTGATCAACAACTTGCTGGATACTACCGTTAACTTGTCTAATTTTTCCTTGTCTTCTGACCTCTGATTACCATTAATTGTACCTTCCCAGACTGTACAAAATAGTTGTGCATTCATGGCACATGTTATGATCGTGGAAGTCTCTTAGTCAAAGTGTACGTATTTAGTCACTTGATCTGAATTTTGGTTTCCTAAGCAAGAAATTGTTGGTATCTTCTAACACTGTCTTCAGTTAATAGTAAGTAACAAAGTTCAGCCTTCAGAAAAATTTGCAAGTCATTTTTTCATGAAAATGTTGTATTATTCCATATTAAGGATTTCAGAGACTAAGAGCTACGGGTCATCTGAAATGGTGGCTTGGAGGGGTAACAGTGCATAATTTCCAAAATCATTTAATATACTTTTGTTCCAGTTGAAGCCTCTCTCTACCTCTCTAAAAACATATTTCAGATTCCATGGTTTACCATATTTCAAGCATTGTTAATATGTATTGGATATTAGTTGTATAACAGCAAGGAGAATATGGAAAATGTTTGGAAAACACTGAATATTATTAAAGCTACCAAGGTAAAACATCTTGAAGTTTCTGTGGATCTCTTCTGCTTTTTTAGCCCCTCTTCTGAAAAAGGAGAGACTTGAAAGCACATTTCACATCCCCTTGAGAGCCATCCATTTCTTTTAGTCTAAGCTTTTGCTAAAAATTTAGTTCATAGTGTTACAGAGATGAAAGAGCAATACTTTTTTTTTGGTAGTAGTTTTTGTCCAGAGGCTAAACAGATCCTTTGTGAATTTCAAACTGTTTCTCAGATCTGTAAGTTGAATTATTTTTAAAATCTTGTTTTTCTTTCTTTTTCTCTTTTCTTTCTTTTACAATCTTCTGTGTTATATCCAGAGTTATTAAGTTGATTTATTATTAAGGTTGACTGACATTTTCTATTATAACACCTTGTTTTCAAAGGCCTATAATTTTGACAGAGCATAACCACAGGGGGTAAAAATTTACTTGCCAAACAACTGCAAAAGGTTGATTTCCTGCTTGCTTGCTTTGACTAAATCAATTTTTCCATTTCCTTAACAACAAGACAGAGAAATAATATTTTCATATGTCACAAAAATTATTGCAAGCATTTTTAAAGAAGGTCTTTATAAACATTTTTGAAGAATGTCCAGCACCTTCACTTGGAAAAAAGACCTTGAGATTTACAGAAGGATTTGCTTTTCTGGGGGAAAAAAAGAGATTTATCATTCCTATAAATATCCTCCACAGGGCGCGAAATCTACAAAACTTGGTGAAAAAGTAAGAAATTTCTCCTTTTTTTGTTCTCAGCAAAAATGATGTTTTGGGGTATGTGTTTTTTGTTGTTGTTTGGTTTGTCTGTTTGTCTTGATGTTGTTTGTGGTTTGTTTTCTTTTTTTTTTTTTAGCAGGCAGGGGAAAGGTTTGTTTGTTTTTAAATTGTGGCTAAATTTGCAGCTCACTTAAAGTGCAAATCTACTTGGGTCAGAGTACAGAAGGTGTTGGAGCAACGCACTGTGAGTTGGATGAGCACTCAGAAAACACAAGTATCCCTTCCCTTTTTTAAGTTCTGCTTTAGAGGTTCAGGCATTAGATCACCTAACACTATGAGAACTGCTTTGAAAGGTGACTTCCAAAAATCAAGATCATTGACTAAAACACTAATAACGAATCAGCTTTCTAAGACAAAAATTACAATCCTTGCCCAACCCTTCCCCTTTCTCTCCTCCTTTTGGTGAAAGTGGAATTTTGCTGTTTGAGGACTTAGAATTTCTCAGAGAAATGTAAAAGAAAATTCTACTTCCTTTAGCTTCAGCTAATTTTTTGGGGAAAAGGTTTGTGAAGCTATCTCTGCTCAGTGAATACCATCCTGGGTTTGCTCCCATCTGCCTTGCAAGGAATCCTAGAGCTCACTTTTCTTCCATTGATCACAAAAGGAATCCAGCTCCAGGTTCTTGAAACTCAGTGGGTTTGTGGTTTTTTGTTTGGTTGGTTGTTTTTTTGTTTGTTTGGGGTTTTTTGGTGCTCCTCTGGGACTGGTTATGGAGAGAAAAGGAAGGCAGAGCAGTGAAATGAAGGTTTGTGGTGAGCTTTGTGACTGTCCTATGAATCTACATTGATCTAAAACTGAAGAGAGAACGGGCAATAAAGGGGATTATTACAGTTCAGTGGCAGTAACAGATCTTCAGGCTGAGATGGGAGATCAAATCAGGTAGCTACATCTACAATTTTAAAATAAAGTGAGAGCATAGGTTCAAACATTGTTTCATAATGGTCCTAGCTGCTAGATTGTTAGCCCGGTCCTTGGTATTGGCTTTGCCTGAGTTAGCAATCACTCCCTGGACAATTCCAAGGAAATTACAATTTGCCACAGTACTTTCCTGTGTGCAATATGGGTGTAACCACCTTGTTTTAGTGTCTAAGGGGGTCTAAGCTTTGTGGACGCATGATGCACTATTATTTTGCCTAAAGACTATAAAATGTTCCCCAGCCAATGATATTTTCTAGTATAGATGTAGACTTTACATCATACACAATGCCCTGACAAGAGAGAGACTGGAAATGTTCAATTTTTAACAAGATTTAAATGTGACATAAGATTATAGCTTCCTACAATCTGAGAATGCACATGCCTGGTGTGTGTGCCAAACTCGCTAGTCGGAGGCTTGGGTGGGGAATTAAACACCCACGTTTATGAACCACTGCAAAAGATGAGCACAGCCTGGGCTGTCATAGTAGAAAATGCCATATTCAGTCACAAATCCAATCATAAAATTCCTGCCCTCTTTTTCTGTGCCACTTGTTCTGCCTTTATTCTTCATTTTAATGTACCTACAGAGCTGTCTGCAAATTCACCCTAAGCCAACTATAAATTGAGCTTGTCTGAGTCAAATGTGAGAGAATTTAATCTAGGGGATTATTTTCAACAGAGTTCCTTCTTTGCTACTCAGTTTTGGACAGATAGTGCTCAGGCCTGACTTTCATTTGTATTCAAATTCCCCATATTTTGATTTAAATGAGGTGTTCCTTTGCACGCAGCAAGACTACAGGTTACTGAGGAATGTCACAGCAGAGTGACTGGATCTCCATGGGAAATATGATTTGTGATGCCCTTGGGTATCTGAATGGTGAATATTCAGTGTTAATAGGTGTCATGCAGAGAGACAATGATGTCAGTGTTATCATTTCCTAAAGAAATAGTGAATTGAATTAAGACATTAAATCAAAGATAAAAACACTTGAAGATCACCAGAAATTCAATTTTGTAATTAATAGATTGGTATTATTTCCATTATCATGATCTATTTCTGTCTCTCTTTAAAGTTAGGCTAAACTGACATGGAGTTCAAGAAGTCCAAAGATATAGACAGAGTACATACAGTTATTTAAAAGTTCTGTATCTTTGAAAAATAATTAAATATATGATACACTTGCATTGCACACCTTTGCTACATAACAAATATGGGAAAGTTTACAGTTCTTTCATGTGCAAATTACTCAAAATACGTTATAGAGAAACAACATAGGTTGGGTCTTATCACAAAATAACAGAACAGGAAAGTGACAATCATAAATATTGAAGTCAAGTGTTACTCTTCTAGCTACCTGAAAGGTAGCTAACAAATGATATATTAGCCAGTCAGCAGTGGAATATCCAATGTTGTTTACAGGAGAGGAAAACCAGCCAAACCCCTTTTAACATTTCCTAAATGCACTTTCTGTAGTACTTTGTTCAATACAAGGAAATTCTCCACACTGCTGGGCAAGAAATTTTTATAAGCAGCAGGAGAGGATCATTTTGATCCTAGGAAGACATCAGCACAGCCTGGTGTGAACAGCAGGGCGCTGGAAATTCTTATTTACTCAACTCTGTTCGTGTAGCCCTTTTGAGAAAAGGGTGATTTGTTGTAAAAACTTGTGTCACAGCCCCACCAAGCTCTCTCCTGTGTGTCAGCTCATCTACAGAGTCAGAATAGAAGAATGTAAACGTAACAGTAATAGGTATAAAAACTCCTAGAACTAAAACATGGAATGGCCATGCTATGTAGACACAGATTACTGAAAAGGTAGTTCTCTGCTTTATTGCATTGACTATACTCTGCATCCTATGAACTGACATAGGAAACTACTGCAGCTTGCTGTTTCTTAAATAGATGTCACAATCTGAGAAACACAAAATATTTTTGCATTAGAATAAGTTGGTTTTGTGACCCAAAACTACCTCTTGACAGTTTTGTCAGCACTACATTTCACATGACATTGATTTTCTCTGTACATGTTATATAATGATGTTATTTGAATTTCTATATCCTCTGAAAATGTATTAATAAAAGACATAATTAGACAAACGGCTTAAACATATGGCATTATGACATATCACTTTTTTTAGCTGTAGTATGGTCTTAGTGCAATGAACCACCTCACACATCGTTCTGATATAACTTTCTATTTTTTTTCCAAGAATTTCTCAAAAAACCTCAACCAGATCTCAAAGTATATATTTTGGGTAAACCACATTGTTCTTCAGCTCTCTCCATTTCATAAAAGGAAGTTTAGGTAAATAGTATTTTGTAAGAGACTTTTATATAACAGTAAGTAAATGTAGACTTATCTCCTGGTACTCTGGCAGAAAATCAACTCATCTGAC
Organism: Sclerurus mexicanus; assembly: GCA_013396755.1. Taxonomy (NCBI): domain Eukaryota; kingdom Metazoa; phylum Chordata; class Aves; order Passeriformes; family Furnariidae; genus Sclerurus; species Sclerurus mexicanus. Next base: position 87,455 of record VWZF01005096.1, read on the forward strand.
ACAGTATTTGTGATGACACAGAATGAGTGTGCATAACCAGACAACACTGTACTGAATTTTAACATTTATTCAATTGAAGAAAGAGAAAATAAACTGTGAATAAAATATTGCGCTTTTAAAATTTTTATTCTGTAGTTTTACATTTTTCAAGAAATGTAATTTTTTGCTTTCTCTTGTATGAGCATTGTTTCACTTAGACTTCCTGCTTGAACTGGTGGACATCATAAGGTTATCCCTGGACAAGCAACACGCATCTTTGAACATGGCTGGTCAAGAGTGCAGCCTCACACAACGGGCTTAGCTGGACAGGAGGGAATAGCATTAATCCAGCTTGCCCGCTCCACTCAGGTCTGTCTCTGCTGGGCAAGGGTTTCTCTTTTCAGAGAGCATTCACTCGTGTTATTCTGCAAGAAACAATTCTTGACAACTGCACTGAAAGTGAGTATCTAAAAAATTCAGAAGAGATTGTGTGTTTTTCGCACTCCACTGACAAATCCCTCGTTTGATGTTAACATACAGGAGATATGAAGCCCCAGTGGTCTCAGAGTCCACATAAGAGAACTGCAAACCCCATTGGTGAAAAATGCTCACCAGTCTGCTGGCTTCACTGCTGTTATTATCTCTGATTGTAAAAGAGGGTCATCAGAACTAGGAAACTGATCAGGTCTGCAGATATATTATGAATATGAGATTTTCAGATCAAAATTAAGGTAATGCTTCCTTGCCATAACATTTCCATTAATGTTTTAAAAAATGGATATTGTGAGTTTTCTCAGTATAATCTGAAAGACATTAAGTACATATTAATTTTCATCATACTTTTGATACACATTTCCCTCAATACCTTTTATAGTATTGCAAAGTTCAATGTAAAAACATAGTAAGGCAAAAGGCAAGAATCTTCCAAGAATCTATTGTAAATTATCCTCGTAATGACAGGCATTTTACTTTCTGTCTCCACTCTGATGTATAAAACTTCTGATTTCTCACTGTAGATCCCATTCAATGTAGTGTCAGATGATCACAACCCAAACTGTTGAAATCTACGTTCAGCCTCACTGTTGAAGAAAGTATTACCCTAGACAGAACTAACATACAATAATATTGGAAAGATACCCAAGGAAAAGAAGCAATTGCTAAACACTGGAAAAAACCTCTTTTTGTTAACAAATTGGTGTATAAAATAAAATAATTCTGCAAAACAGATGAACATATATTGTCTAAAATGTCTTCCTAACCTGAGGCCCTTCTAATTAAGAGGCTGGCTTCTGTGATTTAGATTTAATTTCACATAATTGCAGAATGGTCAAGGCTGACAGGGGCCTTTGGAGACTTGTCTACTTCAAATCCCTGCTCAAAGCAGGGTCAGCCAGAACAGGTTGCTCAGGTCTGTGTTTTAATGTCTCCAAGAAGAAAGACTCCACAACTCCTTTGGGCATCCTGTTTCAGTGTAAAAACTGGATTTTTTTTCCTTATATTTAAATAGAATTTCCTGTATTTTTTGCTTGTGCCCATTGCCTCTTGTCCTTTCTCTGGGCACCACAGAGGATAGTCTGTCCTCTTTTCATTCCCCTTTCAGGTTTTTACATACATCAATTAGGTACACCCAAGAGTCTTCTCTTCTCCAGTCTAAAAAGTCCTGTCTGTGTCAGCTTTTTCTCAGAGGGGAGATGCTCCAGACCTTTAATCACCTTAGTGGCCCTTCATTGGCCTCTCTCCAGTATCTCTTTGTTTCTCCTGCACTGGGAAGCCTGGAACTGGACCTAGGACTCAATATGTGGCAACACCAGTGCAGAGCAGAGAGGAAGGATCTCCTTCATCAACCTGTTGGCAACATTTCCCCATACAGCACAGAATGCTGTTGGCTACCTTTACTTCCAAGATGCATGTCTGGCTCATGGTCAAATGTTGGCAGCTCTCAAAACCAAAACCAGTTAATTGTACAGAAGTGTTTGGAATTAAATGTAATCTGAATGGGTCACTTTAACCTGTTGCTCCTTCATCTTTTCTTAGGCAGACATCCCAGATGTGTCCCAAATTAACTATTATTTATAGAAGGTGTACTGGCTTCACATCCTTGCAATTTGTCCCAGAGTACCGTGTAGCTTGTTAGTCTGTAAACTGGCATTACAGCATACTGAAACCTGTAAATTAGATATAAGAAAGACAGTTTCCTAACTTTAAAATTAAATTCTTGACTTGCAGTGCCATAAAAAAAAATTAGTGTCCTATTTTTTTCCTAATTGGAAAAGTCTGGTCTTAAACTATCTTTTTAATGAAGATGTATTCTGAAGGTGTGTTTTGCTAAAGTCTGTCTCTTTGAGAACTAAGGAGTTCAGTGAAATTAAAAATTTGACAACTACACACTACACATAAAGAAGAAATAGGTGCCATAAATGTTTGCTGGGAACTGAATGATTAGGTGTTCTAGAGAGAGGAGTCAAAGCTCTACATTGGGAAAATTGAATATGCTTTCATTACGTAAAAGTGAACCACTTTGTGGGAATATTCTAAAACTGAAAAAAAAAATTACCTGTGAAAAATAAAGATTAAACAAAAACCTTCCACATTTATTTGATTATTTTTTAAAAAAAATAATGCTACTGGCAGTGATTTCTGCCCTTTTGTTTGAACTAAAGTATGTTTGTGTTGACTCTGAGAGGAAACTGAGGTATTCAGTCACAGACAGGTGTGTTTTTGGTGATTTATTTCATACTGCATCTTCTCTTTGGATTTGAAACAAATAATAATGAATTCCTTCCAATTCCATCGTAAGCCTAGGCCAAGGCTTTGTGTTCTACAGCAGACTCACCACACAGAATGATATGGGGCAATTATATAGTGTAGCTTACTGCTTATAAGGGAAAAAAGGGACAATATTCACATTTTATTTTTGATTCTCAGGCTGCATTTAAATTGTAGACAAGGAAATTTCATCCTGGTCTGATTCTTAAAGAGTATAATAGCTTCTGGATTTCATGCCAGAATATTTAAAGGTTGTAAATTTGGTTACATTACAAATATCTTTCTCAAAAGTTTTTGCCCCTGCTACTTAAATATGCTTCTAGTTTCAATGCTTGGGATTAGTGCTTTGAGGTACTCCTGAATTGTGTTCCATCATTGTCTTTCAGTGATGTACTTGCATAGCATGTAAACCCAGAGAGACTGAGATGTGGTTAAAAATTCAAATTGATAAGTCCAGGTTCATGATCTACAGTGGATGACGATTCTCGCCCATCTTGTTACTACTTGGCAATACTGCAGGGCTTCAAAAACATGAGAGTACAAAGCCATTTGCAATATTCACATTTCTAATGCAGGCATCCTTGGAAGGTGCCCTTCATAAGCAAGACTCACAATGAGACTGCACCAGGAATCCCTATACGTCCCTTCTCTGAATTTTCCTGTTGGGAAGGCCTGTTCTGTCCACAAAGAACAGAGTTTAGGGGCAGGTGAGGGATTTCGGGAATCTCACACTTTATGCTTACAGTGACTTCTGTCATTGTTACCCATGATGACCTTGTAGTCCTCAGAGATCTGCATGTAACAATATTCCCAGATGCCCCATCTCAGTTTTTAACAGCTGAATATGCAAGAAGGACACAATTTGTCTGATGCCTTCAGAGAATTCCAACTTCTGTACTGCCTGTGAGGCCACCATCTGTTACTCTGACACTGGACTACAGTTAGCCTTGTTTGCCAGCTCAGTATCTTCACACCTTGCTAGCATTGAACCATTCTTGCTGAAACATACTTCTCTGTCTGTTTTGAACGGGACATTGATTCTCTCCTGTGGAGAGTTCTTTCTTTTACTTCCCTATTTGGAAGGAACCCAACCTCTTATGATCATCTCTTAAAAGATTCTGAGCACATGAGATGGACCTTCTTAAGTCCACATTCCTAGAATGACGTTTTCCTTCTACCGAAGTCTGAGACAGCACTTGGTATTTTAAATGGGACAACTGTCCAGGGTTAAATCTTCTGTGTCCTTCTCCATTGTGTCTTCAGGGATTCTTTGTATATGTATTAAATTGCACACCAAGCCTGCTCCCCCATACCTGTACACTCTAAATCCTTCTACAAATGCTTTGATTCCATAGTTTATTCACACAATTTTACTAATTTTAATTTTATGAATCCTAATGTTATCTTTAACCCTAGATACCTGCTCTCTTAGAGGAGATATTGAGTTTTTCAAGCAGCAGCGGTTATTCTTCATCACTCAAGAGTTAGAAGGGACTTCAATGATTTGGACTTGCCTGTCAGTCATTGACAAGGGAGTGAAGAAGGAAAAGGTATGACTAGAAACAAAGATGCCTCTGAACCCTGATGAATTCCAAGACAATTTGTCAAATGTTTTTTGTTTGTTTGTTTTTTGTTTTTGTTTGGTTTTTACCTGGATTTAGAAGAGAGTAATGTTTTTTAAGATATGGGTCTCATAAGCAGGCCCAGAATAATGCTGAAAAGAACTCAGGGATTCTTTGACCTTATGTTTTTTAAAGATGTTATGTTTCTATGTAAGCCTTATAGACTTATGGATTTGTGGACATAGCCTGAGTGTAGCCTAGTTCAGGGACAAATGGAGGGGCAAGTCTTGAAAGGAGTTGGCAGAGGTAGGATAAAGACAGTCATGTCAAGCAAACATCCTTAATAAAGAAATATCTTTTTTATGCAGAGTCGCTTTTTCAATCATTCTAAATATACTTACGATTTGTCAAAAAATTTCAAGCTTGCTAAGAGGGGAGTAAAATTCATAGCAGTGCCAACACCCCTGTCTATTTGACTAAGATTACTTTATATTCCAGTTTCTGAATGTCATTTTCTTTAGCTGTCAGACAAACACAGGGCGTGTGTCAGCTGGGTGGAATGTAGGCCTCCACATTTCTGTACAGTGACTGGATGCGTGTTACAGCTGCATGGAACACCAAATGGAATTTGATCAAAACATTTTAAATAAAAAGGGACACTGCAAAAGACATACTAAGTCACAAAAGCAGTTGAAGGAGGTTTCATGGGGACTTGACATTAAAAGCTGATGGTACAACTAATGGCAAAACTGTCACAGTCTTAGCAGAAATCCAGCTTGATCTCATTAATAACAAAGAGTGAGAGACACACAGGAAAAGTGATGAAAACAAATGATTCAGAATGCAATGGAAGTATTATTCATATGCTCTTGTATGTACAGTACAGACCATAGACAAACTCAGAAGAGGAGATAAAGCTATTATAATGTAAAAGATGAATGAGTTAATGTAACTCAGAATTTAGCCTCTTTTTTTTTTTTGAAGATTTTGAAGCAGATTTCTGCAGTAAGACTGTATCTACAAGGGAGTTTGTGTCATAATAAATTGTATCAAAATCATGGTAAATTTTAAGAAGAAAATCCCAAAAGACAAGATGGCAAAATTTAAAATGTTTTCAATTTTTAAAAGATTTTCACTCCTGTCTACTCAGCTGAGACTCAAAGTGATGCATTTGTAACTTCTTCATGGTATAGTTGTGATACCTTCTTAATAAGCCAGCTTCTAAAAAACTAAAAATATTTGGAAAAGAAATATAAGCTTATATATGTTCATGCATAATGTAAGCCTGTAAGTTCTAACTACTTAGTATGAAACCAACTCTTTAAGTGTGCACAGATGATTGGCATTTTAGTGTAATAAATATTATTTGATGTTTTAGAAATAAAATATTGTAGAATAATTAAAATTTCCATGTTTGTGGAGGGTTTTTGCACTTGTAATATACTTTCTTTGGTTCCCACTACCTGAAAACATAATAATGATATTACATTTTATTTCATACAATAATCCTTAAATTAAATTTTAAAGAAAAAATTACAAATTACAAACCAATATCTGCTAAATATTATTTGAAATAGACAACTCTAAAAGAGGTGCCTAGTTGTCTCATTTTGTCACCTATAAAAGGAAATTGTAAAATGGTGATCCCAAGTAAAAGTGTTTCATATAAAAATTTGAGATTGAAAGATGGACTGGAGACTAAGGTAGCTTTTAGTACTTTTTTACTGTAAATAGTCCTCCTTTTGTGGTGCTTTAAAATGTCATGGATTTCCACCATTATCTTATAAAACTCTAATACAAGCTTTAAATAATAGCAATAATAGTTTTTATTCTTCTCATAAAAAGGTATTTCTAATGTTCCAAGAGTAACTTGTGACTCATTAAGCTTCTTAACTGATCTTTTCCTTTTACATGAATTTTTAAAACTGTACTTCACAGCTATACAGCTCCTAATGCGATAAGATCATTGCCTTTGATCCTGCTATGTCCTGCCTTCCCACTCCCCAGGTGGTGGGTGTTTCATCAGAGTATAACCTCTTGAATAGGAACTTTTGGGTTTTTGTGTTTTCAGTCTACTTACTGGCTACTTTTATTGTGCAAAGAAAAAATATGCCAAAACCACAGAGACAGCTCTTCCTTGTGCATGTGATGGAGAGGTGGGTTTTTCTAGTCACACACCTGTTGGCTTCCATGGCTCAGTTTTTTGCCTAAATAAAGATGTGTAATGTCATCTGGGACCCTCTGACACATCTCAAAGGGTCTAGTAGCAGTGGCAAAAGGCCTAAGTAAGACCCATTGAATGGACAGGAAAAATACAATAAGACATCTGAAAATGCAGTAGATTCCAACTTTTAGACAACTGGACAGGAAGTAGGTATCTGAATTCCTAATATCTTAAGGGAAGCATGGTATTTTCCAGTAGCGTTTGCAAGAAAACCAAATTATTATATTCATCCCTCTAGAATGAATAGACAGATTATTTTTTCCCCATCAGTTTCTCTGGCATCAGCTTCTCTGGTACAAAGTGCCAGTCTATATTGTTTGAGGAGTTACTACTTCACAGCTCATGGGCTGTTGCATGGACATAGACAGACAATGAAGGATGATAAGCATGTTTTAATCAAGCCCAGAATTCACAACAGGATGTCTTGGGGCTGTGCACCCAGGGAGCGACCAGGAACTCCAGGGAAAGGCTGAATGCTCTGAGAATCGCAGTGGCCTTTGTATAATGTCAAGTTTGTACCAATGCTCGCTACCACAACCAGCCCAACTGCTTGGAAAATTTTAAGATTTCAATATTTACCTCTGTGGCCACAGAACACAGTCTCAAAGGAAAGTGCCATTTTATTGTAACATGATTTCACTACTGAATGCAGATTCCTATGTGCACATTGGAGCCAAGTTAGAGACCTGATTTATTTTTTACAGTCTCATATATGGTTTATTTGTTTGTATGTTTGTTTATTCAATTGTTCTTACATTTTTGTGACCTTCAAGGAAGCCCTTTCTCTGGTTCCAAGAAATTTTAAAATGTATTTCTAATTTTCAAATAAAAATGAGAGCGCTGCTCTATAATCTGCCACAAAACTGTATTATATCATCACAAGAGTGGTGCATGGTGTGTCCCACAGAGTGTGGCATGGAGACATGGGTGTCATCCTATAGGTTAAAAGAAGATAAATTTAATATTACCTTCTCTACACTGTCCGTAGAGGTTAGCCTCTAAAGCAATCTCCTTCATTTGTCTCCCCAAACCCCCCTCCTTTGAGGCTTACAGCTACACCCCTACAGACTGTATCTGTAAATGCAAAGTGAGCACAGACTGAAACCGTTAACTGGTCTGCTTCCTAACCCAAGTAAATGGGCTGCATCAACTCCCCATTCAACTGTTGTGACATTCGAAGCTAGAGCTAGTTAAACACAAGAAAAGAAGATATCTGCAACAAGAACAACGATATAAAGTAGCACAAGATAAGAAATATCTGCAAATCTTTACTGAATGTCAAAGCTATTCAGTAGCATCACCTGTAGGGCAAAAATCGAAAAAGGCATGCTCTTTATTTCCATCACTATAATTTCCATAATGCTCAGAATACTTTAGGCCAATTCTAAAAATAAAATATGCCTGCAGTATTTAGCCAGGATTTGTGTTTAATTCAGTTCAAACAGCAGTTGAAGAGGTGGAAGACATTGGGTGGCTCTGCTCTCCCATGGCTAACAATCAGGACCACTGAAAGCATTTGGCTGAGCTGCTGACAGCAGTAAGATAGAGGTCAGATCAATAAAACTCTTCAGTTCAAATTGTAAAGAAAAGTTTCAAAGTACCTCTTAGCAAGAATTGGCAAATCTTTTATATGCTGACACCAACCATGAAGTACAACATGTAAGATGATGCATTAATCAATCTCCAGTGGTATATTGTCAAGAATTAACAGTGTGTGATAACTACTGTACCATAAGTGACCTTGTTTCTAATGCTACTGGTTACTTGATAGAATTGTTAATCCTATTGTTTATATTCTGAGTTATTTCTGCTGTACTGCGGAAATGTTTTTGTGGGTAGATATGAAAATGGAACTGAGTTTACATCATATATGAAGGATTAGCACACAGCTTTACAAGTTTCCCTTATTCTGCATTAGCAATGATACATAAGACTGTGTTGTTGTTGTAATTCAAAAGACAATTTTAAAGTACACTGCTTTTTCTTAATTTTCAGTTACTTACTGAATGAAAATATTAAGGGTCGACAAGCTGCTAGTTTGCCTCTTACTGAAACATGGTGGAATTTGCAATGGAAATATAACAGGCAATTGCAAAATGAAAAAAATCCTTTATCCTAAAGTGGAACATTAAAAAATATACATTTCCTTCTCATAGACTGATACTTTTTAAAACTTAAAGTAAGTAGAAAGATAAATTGTGAAATAGTCATAGATTCTCACTGTGCATGATATAAAAAAGACACCAGCTCTTGTTAGATATTGGTATATTGTGACTTTCCACTTATTTTCCTTTTTAAAATACTTCAAGTTATTATTAATGCATTTTTCTATTTACTAATAATGATAGAATATTAAAATTTTTTTATGTGAATAAACAAATTACCTCCCGAGTTTTGGAATGCCTTTTTGTATTCTGTAGATTTTGAGTGAGATTTACCTGCTTGGCATATGGAAGTGAACTGTCTTAGATTGAAGGGCATTGCTAAAAAAGATTCACATGGAATTGGTAAATGCAGTCTCTCTTAGGACACCTTAAGTTAAAGGTTCAAGTTAAATTGAGGTACCAGCAGTCTGAGCCAGTTTTCTACTCAGTAACACAAAATTTTGGATCCAGATTTATTAGACCAAATTTTGCTTCCAGCCTTCACAAGCCATGAACTCATGATTTTGCAGCTGCAGTTTTGCAGACACAGCTTACAGTATATGTGGGTACAATTTTCTGTCCTTCAGGTTTTTGAAAGTCTGCCTGCTCTTACACATTTATCTTTCAGGTCCCACCTATAGGGAATATTCCACAGCTCTAAACTGAGAGTGTTAACTTCCATGGATTTCAGCAAACCAGAATACATCATCACTAGTTAAATTTACGGATCATAATTTTGATTAGTTTAGAAAAGGCATGAAGTAAGCTGGAAAAAAAACCCAAAATCAAACTTAAGATGACTGAAATAAATTACAAGAATATTGCTCTTAGGTCAGTTTAACAGTAAGGAACCTATATAAATGTAATACTATATTAAATTATTAACATATGACTTCCATATAACTGCTCATAAGCTTGAATTTGGCCATTCCCTCAAGTGACTGCAGAATCAAGAAATAAGTGTTCTGAATGCAGCTCATAAATTCAAAGGCAAGGCTGGAGCCCAGAGCTTGAAAAGTTAGCTCATCTAGCAGTAATAGAAATATATGTGCTTCATGTTTGTTTGGTTTTCTTTCTTTTGTATGTGTGTATGAAATTCTCCCTTGTTACTTGTTATTTCACAGCATGAAGTGGTTTTAATTTGTCAAAATAATAAAAAAATATAAATCAGAAGAACTGCAGGTGGTGAAGAGGGTATGGGGAGTGGGAAAAGTCAAGAAAATGACAATCAATATTTCATCATCATATCTCTAGAGGCTTCTAAAGCACAGTTTACAAAGTATAAGACATTTTAAGACAGAAAAATGTTGCACATAAAAGGCATTAAAAAGTGAGCATTTGCCAATTTCTATTAAGAGAAAAGCATAGCATATATTTTCTGCTGAATAGCTCTATGTTTTAGTAATTTAACACACCCTCAGCACACAAAAACAGTGGCTCCTTTACAGTGTTCCTTTACACAGAGATATAGAAAAGAAACATGAAAAAACCCCAGTACTTGGAAAACTCAGTGGACTAGGTGATACCAGCACAGGACTAGCACTTTCCTGTCCTTAGAAGTCAGGAGGTAGAACCAACAGATCTACTCATCCCAGAAAGCCTCTCCTAACTGCCCAACTCAGTCTAGTGGAAGGTGTCCTTGCCCATGGCAGGGGATTGGAACTAGATGGTCTTTAAAGTCTGTTCCAACCCAAACAGTTCTATGATTGTATGATTTTTGCCTGCAGGAAAGTGATACTGAGTGGATGCCTCAACGTGAGATGAAGGGGAGAAGATGAAGGGTAGAGTAAGTGTACTGTGTCCACTGGTGCTACTGTGACAGATTTAGTTTATACATTGCACATAAAAAAGGGTACCACGTGCATTTTGGGCAACATAAGGACAACTTCTTTATATTCGTGGGTGGATGCTGCCAGTGCTTTCTTCTGTGTGGTTGTAGGGCAATTCAAAAGGACACAATTTCATGTTTTCTTGCGTTTAACTAGCCATCTGCAAATTGCTTCTTCACTAGGGAAATTTGTAGCTGACTAATTGTGGTATCTTCTGGCTACATCTTTCAAACTAAAAATGGCTTGTTCTCTGCCTTTTATGCCAGCTAGCACAGTCTGGCCACATACACACTAATAAAGCATTTTAGACCTCAGGCCAGGGCAATCACATCCAAACTGCTTACTGGGAATGGTATCTGTCCTACGCTAACTGTTAAATCACAGCCAGAAATAGTTTGGGAGATTTAGCCTTGAACTGAAATTCTAAAAACCTAACACTGCAGGTAGTTCTATTCCTGTTACTTCAAGTACATCTGTGCATTGCATAATTTTTTTAGTGAATTTAGAAGGGAATTCCTTTCACTGATGTTGGGAGTGAGATCCAGCTGTAGATTAGAAAACCTAAATAAATTTGTTGGCATAAACATTCACCCGAATACTGATTATCTACACTCCAATTATGGACAGGAAAAATCAAGTTGATAGAGTTATTGGAGCCTGTCCATCTTCTGGTGAGAAGTGATTTGGAGGCAGTCACTGACCACACACTGGGGGCAGTCAGTGTATTTTTTGAATCGTAGTGTAAATCTACACAAATACAGCAAGTATGAAAGTAGTCCATGGGATGCTCAGGCCTTTCAGGAATAGCAGCTGGAACCCTGATAAGATACACTGGGGTACTTCAAACAGCACTAGATACCTTTTTCAGGCAGCTGAATCCAGCTTGGTCACTTCCATAATACAGTTCATGCAATCTATTACAGATTCTTGTTTGAGATGGTATAAATCATTCTCTGAAAACTCTTAATTGTTTCAATAATTTTAAAGGGAACCTTACCATTTCTATCTGCTAGGTAACTTCATCTGAATGGGCATACAAGTAAATAAGATCAAGTATCTGTCCATACATTTGAACCTCACTACTATATCAAAAACAAGATAATTTGACTGGTAAGAAATGAGAGTCTTTGTAATGATTCTTTTCTGCTTTCATTCTAATATATAAGAAGATAAATGAAGGAAATGATGAGAAAACACGTACAAGGGTAAGAATTAATGTCTGACTTTTTTACAATAGGATCAGCTTACACTGTGCCACTTGCAAAGTTCTCCTCTGTTATCATCTCAGGAAGATCTGAGCTTGTCTCATCACCATTTACAAGAACATGAAAGGCAGACTTCTGAGCAGTATGGGTATGACTGCCTGGCTGATTAAATTCTGTTCTCATTATGGCTTCTGGACAGATTCACTGCTGAATTCAAATTATAGAGGGACTATTTGGATGTAAATAATGCATTTGTGGGTTGGAGATTTTTCTGTTTGGTTTGGCTTCAGTACTGTGTATAGGTGTCAAGAGTTTGGCAGTGGAGGGGCTGCAGAGGTTGCCTCTATGGGAAGAGGTCAGGAGGGCTACCCCATGCTGAGCACTCCTGATTCTATCTGGTTCCAGCTGACTCTGCAATGGGCCCACCATAGGACACAGCTGAGCACAACAGCAAAGCTGGCAGCACCTTTGTGAAATAGTATTTAAGAGTGATTGTCAAGCAGAAGAGGGAAACAAAACTAGTGAGGAGCAGCAGAGGGAACAGCAAGGTTAGAGGAGGTGCTCCATGGAGCAGATGTCCATGTCAGCCTATAGAGGAACCACACCAGAGCAGATTAATATTTCCTGAAGGAATAGCAATCTTTGGAGAATTCACGCAAGAGCTGACAGCTTTTTTTGAATAGGGCTGCATTCCATGGGAAAGCTAGTGCTAGAGGAGGAGAAAGTGTGAAAGCAGTGTCAGAGAGGAACCATTATGGATTGACCCTAATCCCAAATCCCACTCTCCCTCTGCACTGCTTGAGGCAGAAGTGAGGCTGAGCCCAGAAGGGATTGAAGGAAAGGTGCTGCTTTAATGTTTGCATTTGTTTCTCACAACCCCAATCTTTTTATTGACAGTATATAAATTTTCTCTAAGTTGAGTCTGTTTTTCCTGCAACAATACTTGGCAACCAATCTCCCTGTCTTTATTGATCTTATGATCTTTCTCATCCTATTTTCTTCCCCTTTCCCTTTGAGGAGGAGGAGTGAGTGAGCAGCTGAGGGGGCTTTTGGCTGTTTGCCAAGGCCTAACCATCACTGTTTCAATCACAGCTGAGTACCATGGAATAGAATGTAATATGTACCCGTTACTAAGGATTTATATAAAACATTCCTGAAAGCATTATATAGGTACTGAATTTCTTCATGATATCATAGTCAACACTTTTATTGTACACTGATTACGTTGCCTAAATTAGGGCTTAAGCACAGGAGCAGCCACTACAAGCTTGACTCACATGTCCATTCATAGACATCTTACACCATATAAACTTCTCTGGGGGCCACCTGGCACTTCAGAAGGACAAAAGATTTCTGTATTTTCTGTGTCTTATCTGACAGTTGCATGTACATATCTTTCATATTTTATGATTTCTGAAATCACACCTGATGCTAACAGTTGGTAAACTAAATACCTCTTTAGACTCTGCTAACTGAACTGACTACACTTTTCTGGACTAACCTAATAAAACCTGAAACATCTAAGTGTGGTCACTTGCATTTAGGTAACAATATCAAATTGAATTTTACCTTACTTATCCAACTCTGTGTTCTGGGGTTTTTCTCTGCATGTTTTTTGACAAACTTACTCATTGTAGATGTGAAAGATACGAGGTCAGTACTTCCTTTATCTTGACAGTTAAATTTTTCATCTCAAAATTCACAAGTGGTGTTTCCAAACTGAGTTCCATTTATTGAAATAACTAAAAAATATGTTCAAAATTTGGATGAATCTGTGTTCATTATACATCTCAAAAAACTTATTTTCTACATTAAAATCCATTCTGGCAACTTCACTAAGCCTTAGGCAGAATATTGTGCACAGATGCTCTTTGTAGTTTAAAAGTTTGGGAAATATGCTTTAAGTAAGTTAGAACTAATCATCTTTAATTTAGGCTGTAGGTCTTTTCAGCATGACTCATAGCCTCATCATTATCTTACCCTTACAGCATTACTAAAATACTAGTGTAATTAAGATGAGTATCTTACAAGATTCCTCCTGGGGAAATTTATTACAGAAAAAGAATAGTTTCCCCTTTTTGACAACATGAGACATTAACTTTCCTTTATTTTCATAAAAATGACAATATATGACCCTACTATACCATAAGGAAGTATTCTATATAATTAATATACTTAAATGCAATGCCAATAATTGCAGAATACCAAATGGGTAAAACTACTGTGCTATGAATAACGTGAATTCACAGTCAGAATTAAAATGCTTAATAGTGTTGCTCCAATGTCAAGTTCTATTTTTGGTAATTTCAAGTGTATGTTATTACCAAGGAATGGAGCCAATATTTTAAAAGACATAAAAGGCAGATAGGAAGATAAAGTAAGCATGCACACACACACTCACATGTTGAACAGCCTTTTCCCACATCTTTACAGAGGTATTTAATATTAGTATCAAACATGAAGCAAATCAGGTATGCATGACATCCCACACCCCTGAGACCTTCCCTTAATTGAAACTGCATTAAAAACCATAAAAACCAGCTTGACGTCCGCAATCAACTTCAGGAGAAACAAAGCAATTTCATCCAATAGCACAAAAAGGGGTTAGCTTGTTGTGTTAAATCAACAAGGGTGACTAGCTGCATAATCTCCAGTGTGACCAGTTTGTTTTATCATCTCAAGAAGAGTAGAAATTTTATGTTAAGGTCTTCACTGTGTTTACAGTCACAGAAGAATATGTGGAATTAGTGTACCTGAGAACAAAAGTTACCACTGGATTTTTTAGTGGCCATTTTGTACTTTTTGTCCACTTGGTAGAGGTAATTTTATGTGCCATCATAAAGACTGAGATATCTTCATTTTTCCTACGCTCGCTATCTCCATATATAGATGCAATCATCTTTGTTACACACACAAACATAAAATATGAGGTTATCTTATGATCCCTGTTATTTTGTCAGTTTGTTTCGCAAACTGACATTCATGAAAGTATGATCAGGTGATAAAAATGAAGAGTGACCAATGATATTCTAGTGTAATAGTTAGTCCCTTAAATTGCTATTGATGTTTATGTTTTAATATCTATTTTACAATGCAGTGCCCAAGGTGGCAGACCAGGAACTGCTAGAAAAATTAGAGAGGAAAAAACTAGTGAAACAAAAGCTAACACTGAAGTAGAAGGTTTTTGTTTTGGAAAACCTCACGATTTTTAGAGTCAATATTAAGGATACTCCTGACACTGACTTTTGAAAGTAGTATTAGAAATATAACACTTAACGTTAATAGTCTAAAATACAGCCGCTATCTTTGCTTCTCAAAATGCTAATTTTACACTGCAAAACTTAATAGATGATTTCATATTATGTGTGGGATCTGTAACTAAACCAACAGATTTTCTTACAACAGTTAGCAGTTTTTGGCCTATCCCAGCTGAAATGCCAAAGCAGGGAAAAAAATTTAAAAGACGTGTGCCCTGTAAAGTAATTTACAGAGTTTTAGTGGACTTTTAATTGCCTTTAAATAAGAACTCCAGTTCTTGAAACAACCTAGCAACAGGGAAAGGGATCCTTGTGGGTTTCTTTACTTCAGATTTGCTGTCCTGATTTCAAAGGCATCTTAAGGAATAAATAGATGAGAAACTTATATGAATAGACCAATTCAGCAATTCAAGGCTGGAATTTTTTTTTTCCCACATAGAAAAGTACAAATAGTAACAGTTCCCTTGTAGAAAATTGGAAGAAAAGGAATGCTTCTAACTCTAAAGATGCATCTGAAAAACCCCCTTCTGTTACGCCTTTCTAAATGGGATGGAAACACTATACCAACATATCTGCAAATTTACTGACTTCACAATTTAGGGAGAAGACCTTGCTCTGTTCATCATTTCCTTGTGCAGTCTTAACCTTATGAAAGTTTTAAATCATTAAGCTCAGCTGGTCAGTGCGATGGTAGATTACAGAGGCAGCATTTCAAAGCTGCAGGAGCATGATTCTTTCTCACTTCCTTTTGAAGAGACACACTGGAATTATTTCAGTCAGTTCAAATGGCAGAGAAAAAGGGAAATCAAAGCGTAATAGTAAGTACAAACAAAGCCTAATATCTGCTGGACCTGATTTCCATACTTCAGCCCTTCCAAGTGCAGAAGGTTGACCCTTCTTGTGTCTTACATTTAAAGGCCAATCGCTCCCCAGCCCTGCGTAGGTAAGAGAGAGAAGAGTCAGTAGCAAACAAGTGTCTGCACTTTCCTCTTCTGTGGGTTGCTCCTATCTTTGTCTCCTAATAGATATGACTTTTGTGTTCTCTATCCTACTTTTTCTTAAAAAACTATATCTATGATCTGAGGCCCTTTTCCAAAATAGACCCTAACCCCTCTGGCTGCGATTCCTTTTTTAACTGGGCTGCAGTATTCTATGTCAGCTGCTGCTAATTGGTCCCTTAGTTGCAGCTAGGGAAATAATTGGTTTATATTGGTCTCTTTGAGCTGTGATAGAGTTTTTTCATCTCTTCATATCCACAATACTGCTGAATACCCATCATGCTGAAAGATTCAGAAGGCTGGATCTTTAAATATTCTAATACATTTGGTATTAAAAACTAGTCCTCAGAGTGTGTCTTTGAATTTAAGTAAGGTTGCCACTCTGAACTTCTGTGTTCTGAGATGATTATAGATGGAGAATGTGCACAGAGTCATTTGAGTGGGTTCAGCAATCAAGGATCTGCTGCTGTCTGACATAGCAGAATGCAGTTAACTGCTTTCCCCATAGAAATGTGTGTACACTCTTCACTGAAATACTGCCAAATGAGGTAAAATTCATCTTTACAGTAGGCTGGGACCATACCAAGTGAATACTTAGAGATCACAGTCAAAGCTCTGAAAAAAGATGTCGATAGATTATGATTGAGAGAGGTACAGAATGTATCGTTTGTGGAAAAAAGGCACTTGTGGCAACTTGCCTGCTTCCCCAGGTCCTGGAGCACAGCCAGCTACATTGCTATTACGACACAAATGAGTTTGTAAGTGCATTTAATGGTGTATCAACTTATTTCATTTACCTGATAACAGCCTTTTATCATTCTTAAGAGTTTGCAATTTATTCTGTTTGCTTTTCATTTTTATTTGTAGTGCATCAAGCCATCAAAATTTTTTTGGCATGAATTTCAGTGACATTTACATTACTAGACCAGCAAATGTATGAGGATATTGCATTTTATGGGATCATTTTGATTTGTTGTTTGTTCAGCTTCTCTTTTTATCAGTGTCCAGCAACAGTGTTCTCTAATTGTCCCATTTATTTTTTTTAAATACTAATCAACCATACATTTGAAGTAATCAGCTTTAGGAAATTGAATGTTTTTTTGATGACTTTCACCTACATACTTTCACTGCAGCTTGCAAGATGTGACTTTAATGACATTTAGTGCATTTTTTTTGGCACACATTCATTAAATTTCATGAGACCGTCTTAAATCAAAAATTATTTTGCCAAAATAAAGGATGGGAATTCAAAACAACTGGGCTATTTTCTGAGCTCTCTTCCAGCTCTCTCTGGGCATGTATACTCACACAGGGAACAATGCAAATACAGGTTCTGATGTTGAAGCAGTCTGTCCTTGTTCAGGTCTATGCATTGTACCTGAACTATTAAGGCCAGCAGTGAATTTGGCTTCTGGATGCATGTTGCTTTTTCTAGGCTATGAGTACAGCCTATGGCTTTGAAGTACTTTAGACTCTGTGTTTAGTCAGGGAAAAGTGCCTCAGGACTCATGTGTTGCTACTTCTCATGGAACCTTAAGCTCTTACTCCTAACTCTTGAAATGTGGAGCAGAGGGAACACCAGTGCCTGGGCCCCAGATTCAGTGTAAGGCTGGCCTGTCTCCTCATCCCGTGAGTTGTTGCAACCACTTATGACACAAGCATGTCCTCTCTCCCCCTCAAGAAACATTGTTTTGCTCAGCTCATAGTGGGTGAGAAAGCCTGAGGCCAATATTACCTGTCTGCTCTGATAAATCAACTCTGGCAAAGGTCTTTGGCTCCATCTCTTAATCAAACAGTGACTATACAGGTGTGACAAATATTGGTTGGACCATTTTGGCAAACCTGAGAGGCTGCAGAAAGACAAAGCAAAATAAAACAACATTACCTCATTTGGGAAAATTAATAGTCAACTGGCTACTTTCAAGGGATATTTAAAATAGTAAAATAAATATTTCATATCTTGTTTAGTCTTAGTTTAAATCTATCTATCTATCTATCTATCTATCTATCTATCTATCTATCTATCTATCTATCTATCTATCTATCTATCTATCTATCTATCTATCTATCTATCATTGCTATGTTAATATAGCTTGACAGAACCCCAAAAATTCAGTATTAGTTCTCAAATTTGTGGTAAAGCCCAAGCATCCAACAGTACGAGAGCTGGATTAATCTAGGGAGAACTCTATAATACGATTTCTCAGAAGGGCACTTCATGAAAAGGCATATTAGCTATAGAGGGCTACAACAACTGTAATGAGATTTAAAGACTTGTCTACCTATTCTTTCACAGCTACAGAAAGATCATGTCCTCAGAGAATTTGCTACAAACCCAGGAATGCTACAACCAATTTAACAATACAAGTGTATAAAAAAGGGATATTTGTACTCTCTGTTACTAAGTTCCCTCCTATTCTGAAGTATGACGATTTTAAGATTCACTGGCATGCTATATATTTATATTTTATCCTTGCATTGAGGATATTGATCCTGAATGTAAACTGCAGCATTTGCACTATTCAGATCCTAAGTTATCAAGTCAGATTGATCTGCACTTATTATAGAGGTTAGTGCAAAGCTGATTTCAGATGATTCATTT
This sequence comes from Sclerurus mexicanus, assembly GCA_013396755.1. NCBI lineage: Eukaryota > Metazoa > Chordata > Aves > Passeriformes > Furnariidae > Sclerurus > Sclerurus mexicanus. Next base: position 106,021 of record VWZF01005096.1, read on the forward strand.
TATTCAGCAAATGAATTGGAAAAAGACAGAATTTTAGATGCTGTGACCTGAAACTATGAGTACTGAATGCTGAACTCTCTATGGTTGATTGAAGTATATTTTAAAGTGTATTTTGTTTGGGTTTTCTCTATCCATTTTGCACACCTTCATTCTGCTAGATTCCAAAACAGTAATTACTGACACCCTAAAGGAGAAGTTGGGAACATTAGTACAAGAACAGTATTTCAACTAGTCTTTAATTCAGTGTAGCAGAACAACATAGTCAATAGGTAAAGCAACTACCCTAAGCTGAACTGAAAGCTGAGAATTCTTATGCAACAAATTAAATTAACCATTTAACACATAACTCAACAATCTTTAATAAAGATGGCTCTAAAACATAAGAGGTGGCAAACACGTGGATAGTATCTGTACTATTGCTCTATTATGACTGAAATTAAAAAATACTGTATTTTAAAAAGCGCAGCCACTAAAGAGATTGAAGTATTTTAGATGTTGATTCCTTGCAACTTAAAGTGAAGAAAATGAAAGTTTAACAAGCAAAAAATGTACCCAGTGAGAAAATGTTTCATCATTCATGCACACATCCTTTCATGCTCTTTGAACTGAATTTCAGTGGGGAAATAAGCTGTCCTATATCTTTATAGCCACCTGGACAATTTAATGCACTGTCTTCAGTGCTGAGGCATATTTCAGTCAGTTTGTCTCCCTAGGGAAGGGTTGCAGAGTTCTTCGTCTGCCCCCAACAGTACTGTGATGTAGGTCATTCTGGGACGTGTCAGCCTGGGAGTTTCAGCACAGGAGGAAAAAAGTTTTAGGATTGCAATGGATCTTGTGCGTGTGGGGTGAACAAGTTAGGTGGAGACAAAGGAATTTGGCTAAAAATTTCTTAACTGTAGGTATAACTCAAGTAGCTTTAATTATCATTGAAATAACATTTAATTAGTTTTTTAGCATATATGAAATAATATGGTGACAATTTTTTTAGGGTCTCAATACTGACTTAATTATTATTTTCTGTGACCTTAGCAATAAAGTGGGAATGATATTTAGCCTCTAGTGGCAGAAATGGAGAATATAATCAATGATTTATTTCAATATTCTTAACTTAAGGTTATGAATAGCTTTTATTTTTATTTCTTTTAGTAGCAAGATCTCTATGTTGCCTGAAGTAATTAGTAGTGCATTAAAAGCTTTGACACTGAATTACTTAAACATACTTATTTTTAGAATGTAAAAAGGAATTGCAGATTTCTGCAGTTCAAAACGCATGTTGATTAGTTTAAAATCATATCTACCCAGAACAATGTCTCTCTCAAACTAGTGTTTTCTGTAGGTGGTGTTATGGAATTCATGCCATATATTAGAAGATTAATTTGAAACATTTCTGCTCCCTGAGGTAAACTCAGAAGATCATCTACTGATAATTTGTTTTGCTAAAACAGTATTTCTAAGGTTGATTCCTGAGAAAATTTTCACTTCGTTCAGTGTTGGAAAAGTTAAAAAGAGTTTTGAGAATGTTTTCCTCAAGGGTTTTTTTTTTTTTTAATTCCCCAGTCTGAATCATTGCAGACAGGTTAATTTATTTTAAAATATATAAAAGGACTGAATCTCAGTAGGTTAATTATTTTTTTTCCTTTTTCTTTTGTCTGTGGGGTTTTAAATAAGAGCCTACAATTTAGGCTGGATCAAAGCAGATGAGCTGGTCATACAAGATTTCAGGTGCAAACAAACTCAGAGTATAATCTTTGTCCATTTTAGATTAGTATTTGGCCCACTATTATAATTTTGAGTGATGTTCCTGATTCTTACTCTGCTGCTTTCTCATACTTCTGGGAGATTCAGCAGTTAAACTGCACAGATTTGGACAAGTTGAAGATCCAGTATTGAGGATGTTGGCCCACAGGTGCTATGTGCAGACAGGGGATACACTTGATGAAATCTTGAATAGGAAAATTATTTCCTTCTAAATGATGGTATGAACATAAACAAACAACTTGAAGAGATCTTGAGGTAATGAAACCCCAACACAGAAAGTAATTCCAGACTCTTGAAACTAGTCTGACTCCCCACATGCATGTGAAAACAGGAAATTTGAGGAGGTAGTAATGAAACAGAAAGAGAGCAGATGGGAATATAGTTTCTCTACTTCTTTTGTCAACTGATCTGTCCGGTTGTATTCTAGTTTGGGTATTTGTGCATGGTACAGCAATCTGTCATGTAAATATACGCTTAAGTCACTTTGCCCCTGGTATTTGGAGCTGTTCTGTATGATTGCAGAGTTTTCATAGGAGTTTATTGGATTTTTTGGGTTTTTTTATATCCTTGAAAATAAATTTTATCTTGGGAAGGAAATGCACCACCCAACTGATATTTTGATTGGTATGGATAAAGATGAAGAAGGAACAGAAAGACCAAACCCTATCAAAAGTTTGAATTTAATTTTTCTGACTGTTTTATTGCTAGAATTTTTTTCCAACAGCAAATTTACAGTATTTCAGTAGTGCTGTCCTAGTAACATTTTTAAAGCATCTATTGTAATTTTTAATGCACTTGATGGTGAGCAGACTCACAAAATTAGATTCTTCATACAAATCTTCAAGTGTTTTATGCATTGTTGATTTTGGTAGAACTTCTACCATCTAAAGTCTGTAAATGACAAGTTCATGCCATCCAGTGGGAACCAAATAGTATGTCATCAAAGCCAATCTGATGTTGATTTGCCTGCAGAGGTTAGTGTCCCATAAAACAGAGTAGTCAAAATCCACAGACTGTAGCAGAAGACCATAAATGCAGGATTTACAAGGTCATAGACCTTGTAGATCAAAATATACACTCAGATCAACAAACAAATGAAATTAAATTCATGATAAACTCAGAGCAGGGGACAGGACATATGAAGTATGTGAGTGAGTAAAGAGAAAGCTCAGGTGGTATAGAGTTGCTGGGACAAAGTTGAGATCCTGCAATTTAGGGAATATCATGTACTTCAACTGAAGTGACACCAACACTAGGAGGGAAAAGCAATGTCTTCTGATTTCCTCTCCAGTACTGAAAAAGAGCTCTTTGATAAGAATACTTGAACAAAGAACATTTTGGTTGGGTAAGTATATAAAACATTCAGAATATAGAGATCACTTTGGGCCTTTAATACTGTCCCAAATTACAAAAGAAATACTAGAAAAACAACACATATATTTATCTAAATTATACAGGACAAAATTTCATCTGACCTCCTTTTTGTGTCTGATCCTCTTACCGAAATCAAATGGAAAGTTTCCCATTGACTTAACTGAATTTTTAATCAGACCCTAATGTGCTTCAAAAATATAACTGTAAAATCAAGCACGAAGTGTACATATGCAAATGTGCTTTTTGTGCAAAATTGGCAACTAAAATGATTTTATGTGAACACCATAGGAGAAGCAGATTAAAATACTGACCCATGGCACTTGGTTTGAGATTTTTTTCTAGCCACTTGACATGAAATCCCTTTTTATCTGATATTTCTCTCTTGAAGAAAATAAAAAAAAAAAAAGAAAAAGAAAAGGAGAAGGGGAAATGGGTCAAAAAGCATTTAGAAGAAAATGCAAAATAGAAAAATACCTATTTTTCCACAACGCCATTCATTAACATCAATATTGTCTTTGATGGAATGTTAGATTTTGGAAAATAAAGTACTATTTTTAAAATAACTTTTTCTAGTTTTACAGAACTATGTTTGCCTATTATTTTGCTTTATTACTGGTGGTTAAACAGAAGAAGAAAACATTGATGTTTATGTTTTCTGTCCTACTTTTGCTTATGCTTTTTTGTTAGCTCCAACTATCTATTTTCTCACACAAAGGTCACTTGCATTAGTTTCTGCCTAGATTATAGATTATTTAAGGTAGAAAGAGTGCCTTATTGTGCTGGTTTTGGATGAGTGCATTGTGTCTAGCTGAGATGGAGTTCATTTCCCCACAGCAGCCCTCACAGTGCTGTGCTTTGCATTGGCAACTACAAAGGTGTTGATAACACACCAGTGTTTTGGCTACTGCTGGGCAGGGCTGGCACAGCATCAGTGCTGTCTCTCAACATTTACCCCCATCAGGAGGCTTCGAGCGGGCAGGATTGGGTGAGGACACAACCAGGCCAGCTGACCCAAACTAACCAAAGGGATATTCCACATGATATGATGTCAGCTCAGATATAAAAGAAGGAGAAAAGGGAGTCATTTGGTATTTACAGTGTTTGCTTTCCAGAGAAACTGCTATGAGTGCTGAAGCCCTGCCACCTGGGAAGTGGCTGGCCATTGCTGCTGATGTAGAGAGTAAGTAGAGAATAAACTTTTTTTTCCCTCTTCGCTTGTGCACTTGCAAATTTTCACTGTGCTTTAGTAAACTGCCTTATTTCAATCTACGAGTAATTTTTCATCTTATTTTCTTTCCCCTGAATTGTTTTTTGTCTTATTTTCTTTCCCCTGTCTGGCTGGGGAGGAGAGTGGTAGAGCAGCTTGGTAGGCACCTGGAGTCCAGCCAAAGTCAACCCACCACAATGGGATAGAATTAATTTTCTTCATAGTAACACATATGGTGTTGTGTTTTGGATTTGTGACCAAAACAGTGTTAACAGACCTGAGTTTTAACTATGAATGAACAGTGTTCATACAACATCAATGTGTTCATCACCCCATCAATGAGGAGGCTGAGAGTGCTCAAGGAGTTGAGAGGGGACACAGCCAGGACAGCTGACGCCACCTGACCCAAGGGATATCCTAGACCATATGGCACCGTGCTAAGCATATAGAGTGGGGGGAAGAAGAAGGAAGGGGATGGAGTGATGCTGTTTGTCTTCCCAAATCACTCTTTCATGTAATGAAGCCCTGCTTTCCTGGGGATGGCTGAGTTCCTGCCTGCCCATGGGAAGAGATGAATGAATTCCTTGTTCTGCTTTCCTTGTGTATGCAGCTTTTTACTTTACTTGCCACACTGTCTTCATCTTAACCCTTCAGTTTACTCACTTTTTCCTTTCTAGTTCTCTCCCATATTCCAGTGGGTGGAAGGTAGCAAGTGGCTCTCTGGGGCTGAGCTGACTACCAGGGTTAACCCACAACACTTTTGTATTTTAATGTTCTTTCATGTAGCTGAAACTGGAGTACACTTTGGTTTTTCAACAAAATTTAAATAATTGCTAAGGTCTTCAAGAGTAACTCTCAGTTCAGTTTTACATATGCATGACATATGCAATTTTTCCATGCATGACTTTACTCACACTGAACCTCATCTGCCTCCATTTTGACCCTTCATTTCCTTTAGTGAAGTCGTTTTGGAGTTCCTAAACTTAGGCATAACATCTGAACACCTAAAGATCTTAGTATCATCTTAGAACTTGGATATTAATTTATTACTCTCTCAGTTCAGAGATAGAAAAGGTGTAAAAAACTGACCTCAAAAGATGCCTTTGTTAGACTCACTGGTGACTCTTTCCCATTCTGAAAAGTGTCCATAAAAACCTGCTCTATGGTTTCTGCATATTCTGTTATTTTGTTCCCTAATATTTGAATCTCAAAAATATTTATACCAATATTTATCCATTCATGAAAGATTAGTTTCATGGATTGAAATCAAACTGAATATTGGCAGACATAAACTTTCAAATGTCTCTAACTCAGCTTATGCTGGCTATCTGAAGTGGGATACATATAAGAAATTTCTGTTATTGGCTGGAAATGTGTTTGGAAAGAATCTCATTCTCAGGATGCTCTAGAATTTAAAAACATTTCTATAGATCTCATTTGTTTAATTCCTACTAAATTATGAAGCATACAGAAAATATTTCCAGTACAAGCAAAATGGCATAGATTGTTTCCTTCAAAAGGGATACAAATAAAAGTTACAAGAGTAATGTACAGTCAGTGCTGTGGCTCCCTGAGTATTTTGCTTCCCTTTCTTTTGGGAATGTGTAATTTGAAAAGGAGAAATTACACTTAGAGAAGCTTTCTCTGTTGAGATGGTTATATATGCATAAACTGCATTACAGATGAAGGGCCTTAATTTGGAGGTGGGTAAGCAGGACAGTTTTCCAAATAACAGGTCTTGAATGGTGCTATTTAAATTTACATAAGAAAGCACTAAAAGCTGCCCAGTGGCAGTGAGGAAGAGGAAAGGACCATGCTTTGTTCTTGCTTGGCAACTGTTTCATTCTACTTATACCATTTTTCAATACCAGCATAGAAAATTCTCCTTCTCATTCTTTTTGAAGACCAAATAGAGGAATCCAAATTTTATTGCAAATCCTTTCTACTGCCGGTAGGATTTCTGGCATAACTCATCATTTACCAGGATTTATCTCCTGATTTTCCCTAATCTTCATGTGTTTTTTATAATACTCTCAGAAGTCTAGGTTCCAAAGTATCAAACCAAATATGAGAAATAGAGTTATATCACCCTTCTTAGGAGTAACTTAAGTGTGTCTCCCTTGAAAGACTGAAATGACCATCCTAAACTAATCTCATTTATCAGAGGTCTTAGAGAACAGGTTAGTTAAATATTTGTGGGGAACAATACAGCTATAGGTGGTTTTGCCTTGAAGAGGATGAATTAGGTATTCTCTTGAAATTCCTTTCAAAGTCACCCTCTTTGAACTTTTCATCTAAAGTTGCACTACCTCTAAATTTTTATGATGCCATCTTTGACTTCCTTGTATCTAAGGAATACTGTAGGGTAAATGCGCAGTGGTTCCAAATTTGATGTAACATAAAATGAATCACTTGAAAAAAAGTTGAAAAGTTTTCTCTGCTATCCATGTCATGATGGTAAGTTTCAATCAAAGGAAACAAATGGGGCAGAGTGAAGAGACAAAAAAAAACAAACAAACAAACAAACAGGCAGCTGCTTAATGGGATGGCAAGACAGATTTGTGGAAAATAATTGCTTCACTTTTTATTTAAAGTGACCACTTGTTGTTTAGAAGTAGGAATGACTGTACATTGTGAATCTGATGTAGTTGAATTAATATATACAGTATGGAAGAAACATTTAATTTATGTACATTCATCTAACAAGGCATTAAGTGATCTCGCTTGTTCATATTTCAACATACCAAGGCACTTCCTCTCAATTGAAAGTGCCTTTTAAGAACTTGCACCCTTTGCATAGATGATGCCTTCTCAAATGCAAATGCTGTAATTTGAACTGAAAGACTGTAATTAATCAGAGTTTCTTAAAATATGCTAATATGAGTCACTTTCAACCATGCAAATTGAATAGAGTGCAATATTTTCCACACTGTAAATATTGTTTTTTTAACAACAGTAATTGCCATTAGAAAGCAGAGGCTACATCAGTTTTGATATTTTCACAATAAAGGACTCCTGCTGTTAATGCAGTATTAAAAGACAACGACTTAGCATTTATCTGAACCCAAGAGGTTCAAATGAAGTAGGTGAATCAGTTCTATTTTCTGATTATATTAACACATTTTCGTAGTCTTTTTTAATGTTAATCAATGATTCAGCTCTTTCCTATTTCCTATGAATGCTAAAAATAAAGATTTTTATATTCTCTAGGGTTTTAAGTTTGCATTTAATTATAAAGGAAAAGCTGATCAAAGAGAAAGAAAAGAACCCCACATTATTTTTATATATGTATTTTTCTCAAATAATTTTTTCTAAGCTATGTACTGGTGCTTATTTGAAACATTTATGGATAATTACCAGGTATTTATTAAATTTTCATAAATGCTATGAAAATGAGTGAGGAATTTAAAATTAATGGTTATTTGTCCAAAATATATATTAAAACTCTTAGACCATCAATATTTTTTTCTCTAGAAAAAACGAATAATGAAAACTGACACAAGTAGTAATATACTCAGAGCATATTGGAAGAATGGGAAAGTAATATATGCAACAGAAATTATTATGGAGTATGTTTTCTACATTCTCCAGACTAAGAGCAGTTTCAGGAGAAAAGTATAGAAAATTCTGTAGTACTGGATACAGACTCATACAGGCATTCCTACTGAAACTTGACCAGAATGTGCTAAACAGCAGGGGCTTGATTCAGTTTTTTATTCAAATACCAAGTGCCATTTGATATGTTGTCGAATGCGCTTCGTGGTACCCTGCTGCTGTTGAAAAAGTCAGGTGTCTCCCATAGCTTTTCTGTCATGTCTGCCAGCCCCATATGGATTATTTTGAGATCTTATGATATTGCAAAGGGCCCAGCGAACTGAGCAGTAGGTGGTTGCCTGCAAATGTTTACAAAAATGTTGGATGACTGAGGGTCCATGGTGGACAACAGAGATGTAGAAGCTTGAATTCAACTTAAAGTTGACCCTAATAGACAGATAATTGTCCCTACATAGATATTTAGCATTATTTAAGATAAAATCTTTTGCACAGCTCTTAGCTGCATTCTAAAAAGATTCATGTTTCCTACGATAGTTATATCATATGTACTACATTTGTATAGACCACTTGCACACCCAAGAGCAACGTCTCTCTGACTTAAATGGCAAATATTTATCATTGACAACTGACCCCCTCCCCCCAATGTCAATATTTTATTCCTAAATTTAATCCCAACTCTACCACATAAATAGTCCAATTTCAACTGAGAGATAAGGATCAAGTTCAGTTCCTCCATTTCCTAAATCAATCTATTTTCTTTGTCTTTTCTGGTATTGTAGATCTGGTATGTTTTTCACACCTGGAACCTTCAGCCTTCCATCGGTTTTCCCAAGTTTGAAACCTTATTTATTCAGAACATATTAGTTCAGTAAAACATGCAGAAATATATTCTCTATGTTCTCCAAAGTAGTAGTTTAGTTCTGTGTTTTCTAAGCCATATTCATAATTCCTCAACACTCTTAATGAAGTATTTTCTGGTCTTCAACTTCTGTTTAACTTAAACTAATTGGATATTAAGTTCACATATTTTACTTCATTACTGACTGTGGTTTCCAATAACTTAGGTTTAGAAAATTATGTAACATACAGGTCAACTGAGAATTTGAAATGACGTGATTTCTTTAAAATCAAAAATACAAAATGGAAAAAATGGATACTAAACCAATGTAATTCAATTTGAAATGCATAGGCTCTTTCATTTTCCTCATTACATAGAAAAGGTAATTCAGAAGTCTATAATCTTTCATCTGGCACTATTTGAATGACAGGAAACCAGATTTTGCCATCCTTACTTGTACATGAGTAGAATTGTCCCCTATGTGTAGTTTTGATGATAACCACTAGAAGTTAATGAATTAACAAAACTAGGATATTTCAAATGTTTTTGTACAGGAAGAGACAAATTGGCATAAAATGAACATGTTAAGAACAGGGTGAATCTAGAAAAGATATTCAAAGATAACTTTCTTTCCAAGAAGAAATTATAAGTTCCTGTATTTTTAACTAAGTACATTAACAAGTTGTAGTTGTTTTAGCCAATTAGGTCTCAATGATCATATCTTGTCATGGTGATGGTCAACATACCTTGTTTTTGATTTGGAGCAGGGATGAAATCTCTGTGTTTGAACTATGATGGGGTTCAAAGACCAGCAGATAAGACTTACCCCTTTGGAGCTTAAGTATTGATGGCAGAGTCAGTGGTGTCATATATGAAAACCAGAAAAGTAACAAAAAACTTTCAAATTTAAATATTTTAAACAGTCCATGAGACAGAAACTGTTTTTAGGACTCCTTTGCAGATGACTTTAACAATAAGGTGTAGCATCTAATTCCTCTATATTTGCCCTTATTCTGGTGTCAAACTAATATTCCTGAGTGTATGAGAACAGAGATTCCTTCCCTTGGATAATTTGTTTCCTCTTAGGACATTCTCTCCAAAATTGGGAGCAATGAGTTCAGATTGAAGAATGCTGAGAATTGCTTACAGTTTATCCCAATCTCAGTTTTCTTCAGGTTTGAATTAAATCTCCGGTGTGCAGGTGTGTTTACCTCACTAAAAGGAATAACCTCAGAGTTATCCAAAGTATTGCTTGAGAGAAAATAACACTGCCATATCAAAAAGGGAGAAATATACTTCAAAGCAATATGGATTCTCTTTGGCTCGAACCATTATTATTTTCATTATGCTATAATTTTCATAATCCTGTTTGGCACTTGCTGATTGTATATATATTTATTAAATATAAAACCCCCAAACATGTTAAAAGCTTTAAGGAGTTTGACTGTGTAATATAATGTCAAATGCAATTGTGAAGGTTGCTTGCACTTTTGAACCTTTGTGTGTACATTAGAGCATACCCTTACTCAAGGGCTCGGTCTCATTTCTTGTGCAGTAAATGAACAGAAATTGGTGTGGTCCCATGTTATCATTATAACACTGAAGGCAAGAGTGATAGTATTCCCTACAGGTTTTCTGTGGCGGTCCTTAATATGGTATGCAAGAGCTTCACAAACACTGATTTATTTATTATTTTTTCTCAGCAGCTGCATATTATGAAGAGTTGTTCTTATTTGACATATGGGGAATCTGGACACAGAGGCATGACAGACAGAATCATCCATTGTTTTTGGATGCCAGTCTTGAATATCTGGACCTGATTTATGTCAGCATATGTTGGATCATACAGCACTCTCTATTTAAATATAGTACAGCTCTTCTAATTTCAGTTGCAGCTGAAAATATTAAAAACAAATATCACAGCCTTTAATTAAAAACACAGGAAATGAAGAACATGCAACTAATGATCACCTGTTAAATGTTCGAGTAATTTTTCCATTACATAGCCAGAACTCAATTCCCCAAAGCAAAACTTATTTTCCTTTTTGATGAAAACATTGTTTTTGTTTCCCCAAGTACCATACATTTCCAGATTCTGTGGTAAATAACACAGGAATGTATGTGTAAGTTTCCCTTTCTACATGGTCCTGCACAGTTCTACTTCATCTGCAATCTAGTTCTGTTCTTGTGCATTAGTGGGAAGAGCTGTCATATAATAACATAAAAGTTAACATAAAATACTGTGCATACAAAAATTCATGAAATTAATAAAAATGTAAGCATTTGACAAAAGTAGTATGGAAAATTTTCAGCTAAATAGTTCACATTGCTAAATCTATTGTTGGGTTATGATGGCCTCTCAATCCTTCCCTAGACTCCTACCTTGAAATTTGATCTCCAAATATTGTAGGAAGCATTACAACCAAGGTATAACCAGTGCTGAGGAACAGTAGAGGGATTACTTCATGTATTCTCTGAGCTTTAGGCTTCATACGTGGAGGTGTGTTGGATTCTTTTGCAACTGAATGACCCTGTTGACTCATTCTCGCCTCGGGGCCCCAGGTACCTTATAACACTGCTCCCTAATCACCAGGTTTGTGTTCTGTGTTTGTGCCCACATGCTATATCTTGTACTTGTCTACGTGAATAGCACCCTGTTTTTATCACAGTACACCTTCAATTTATCAAGATTGATCTGAACCCTAATTTTGTCTTCAAACATGCCTCCAAGATTGACACGAGGATTTAATTTTCTCTGTTTTACCATCCATTTTATTAATTAAAATATTGAATGGTTCCATATCCAGGGTCTAAGACAGATCTCTCAAGAACTGTATTGAGCAAGTCTTTAATTTTGATAGACAGCCATTAATAACTACACTCTAAGAATGGTTTTTGAATCATCCTTCTTTAAAAATACATGAGTGTTTCACTTTCAGCTATATTTATGGTCAAGTTGCTTATGAGAAGGACACCTGAGACACTGCCAATAAATCATGCAGCAGTTGAGACAGATGCTCCACATCACGTTTCCTTCTTCTGGTCTTCCACTGCCTCACAAAATATTCTCAGTTGGAAAGGACCCACAAGGATCATCGAGTCCAACTCTTAAGTGAATGGCCAATACAGGGATCAAACCCACAACCTTGGTGTTATCAGCACCATGTTCTAAGCAACTGAACGAATCCCAGGGTCACATATCCTTTAGGAGTCCTCAAAGTATGTCAATAGATTTGAAATTTTCCTTACCAGTTTAGTAACTATCCATATAAAATGCCAAAAAGAGCTTTCTAATCTAAAAGGGATCTTAACTGTGCCTTCCTTTTACTTAGCTTAATTAATAGCCTTTTCTTACTCCCTTACTACTAAAATTACTGTTTTTATGACTATATCATTATAAGTATTATATGAGGTGAAGACATATGAACAGATTTAAGAAAAAAAAGTGTTAAACACTTCAGCCTTTTACAGACCAGATCTTTCTCTCATTATTATTTAGAAATATACTTGCAAAAAAATTTATTCTAGTGTCAACAATTCTTTCAATTTCCATTTCATTCTTCTCTTGGTATTTAAAACTTTCTTAGGTACTTAAACAATTCTTCTGCATCTGTAACTTTTTTTCCTGTACTTTCAGTCTTTCCTCTAAACCAAACAGTATTTGTGTTCCTTAAATCAAACTCCTGTTTTAATTTTTTCCTTTTTTTTTTAATTTTCCTTCTTCTTTTGGCTGACTTTCAAGATTCTTTTTAAAATGCGTCTTTCTAAAATATTTTTTTTTTGTTATTTTGTCTTTATTTTCCTCCTATTCTTCATCTCATGAATTCCCATCATTTGATGTTCATTTTTTCATACAAATTCTGTCCTCATTAATATTGTTGACCAGTCTCTCCTGGAAATATCAGTTGACTCACATTTAGTTATTTCTCTACCTTCTGTATCAAAAAATTACCTGGAAGAAATCACTTGTTTGCAAGAAAGCAATTGAAAGGAGGGAATTCCTCATAACTTCTTTCTAGTTCTGTTTTTGATCCCTTGGTCACTTACTGCTTCAAATGTTAACTATTCTAACTTTTTTGCTCTAATAAAACTTGGGCAGAGAGTGCACTTTGAAGGACTTTGGATTTCTTTTGATAGTGAACCTAAGGAGAAAATTGAGGCAAATCCAACCTAACTTAGCTCTGGTTAAGTTTGGTCTCATCACAACTTCTCCATAACATGATCTGAGAGAAATTATAAAAGCACTTTGATATATAAGGCAACATTTATTTTTTTTATTCTTTCCTACAGGCAGAGAATATATTCAGTGTGTTTGCTACAGAGATGGAAGAATATCTAGATTAACAGGAAAGCATATGGAGAGAAGATTAATAGAAAAACATATATAGAAAAAATCCATAATACAAGTAGAAAGTCAGAACCATACCAAGTAGGCAGATGACTAAAAGGGAATTAGTTTATATTTAATAGGTGCCTCTTTCCTGGACACATCTGATTTTAAAAACCAGAAGCGATTTGGCATAATTGAAAAACCAGAACTCTCTTCTGCCACTTTTTTTTGGATGTGGTTCTTAAAAGGCAGTAAGAAATTCCCGAGTGCTCTTCATTCTGATTATTTCTCAAGGGGCATTTGGAACTTTGCAGGAAAAGGGCAATACTTAGCAAATGACCATTAGGTCCTAATCAGTCACCCTGTTCTGCAGATGTTTGGCTTTTGTCAGACTAGAAATTCTTCTGAAGGGAGAGTGTGACTTATCAACCTGCACCACTTTGAAGAATATACAAATTGTGTGTATTTGTGACGCCTATTTATTACCATAGAATGGATTTCTAACCATAATTCTATGACACTCATTTAAGAGAAATGCATCATTTTATCTGGAAAGTCATACTTGAGGTTGAACCTGAGATACTGTAGAAGGTGCTGGCTGCTTGTTTCCATATACATATTTTAATCTGGATCTCCACAGGCCTAAGAGGGGCTTTAATGACTGAGTTGTCCTTGTAGAAGTCTTGAAAGAAGCATTTTCAGAAAGATTACCACACAGTCTCTTCTGGGAGAGAAATCGCAGACAGAAGAAATCTTTAGATAGAGTTCATAAAATTATAGAATCATAGAATATGGTGAGTTGGAAGGGACCCACAAGGATCATTGAGTCCAACTCTTAACCCTGCATGGACATCCCAATAATCACACTATGTGCCTGAGAGCATTGAAACGCTTCTTGAATTATGGCAGGTTTTGTGCCATGACTGCTTCCCTGGGGAGCCTGTTCCAGCACCTAATCACTCTCTGGGAGAAGAATGTTTTTGTAATATCCAACCTAAACCTTCCCTGACACAGCTTCAAGCCATTCCCTCAGGTCCTGACACTGGTGACCGCAGACCTCTTTCTCTCATGAGGAAGTTGTAACTGCAATGGGGTCTCCTCTCAATCTCTCCTTCCCCAGGCTGAACAGACCAGGTGAGCTCAGCCATTCCTCGTACAGCTTCCCCTCAAGACCATTCACCATCCTCATGGCCCTCCTTTGGACACTCTCTAATGGCTTACTGTCTTTCTTATATTGTAGTGCCCAAAACTGCACACAATATTCAAGGTGAGGCTGCCCCAGTGCAGAGCAGAGCAGGACAATCCCCTCCCTCACCCGGCTGGCGATGCTTTGCCTGATGCCCCCAGGACATGGTTGGCCCTCCTGGCTGCCAGGGCACTGCTGACTCATATTCAAGTTGCCATCAACCAGACCCCCAGGTCCCTTTATGTGACACTGCTTTCCAGCATTTAATTGCCCAGTCTGTACAAACATCCAGGATTGCCCAATCCCAGGTGCAGAATCTGGCACTTGCCTCTGTTAAGTTTCATATGGTTGATGATTGCTCAGTCCCCTAATTTGCTGGGGTCTCTCTGCAGGGCCCCTCTGTCTCTGAGAGAGTCAACAGTTCCTGCCAATTTAGTATTGTTGGTAAACTTAAGTAGTATATTTTTGAGTCCTGCATCCAAATTGTTAAATAAGACACTGAAGATCACTGGCCCTAAGATGAAGCCCTTACATGACCCCACTCACTGTAACCCTTTGTGCCACACCCATGATCCAGTTGCTCACTTATCACATGAAATGTTTATCCAGCTGTATGCTGGGCATTTTGTCCAGATGGATACTGTTGCAGTACCATACATTATGTCACTGTACAAGATATTTTACTCAAAACTCACTGATCTAATATCAGTAATTTGCAGACCAGAACTTCTCCTGGCTGACCTACCTAGTTCTGCTAATGTCAAAGCTCTACTACTGACTGCTGGGAGTGTAATCTAATCATGTTGGGAATACCTTGGCAGCGATAAGTAAAGAACTGGAAGAAATATTTTCCTAGAGATGAAGGGAGTCTATATATTATGGTGGTATAAATCTGAATGTGACGTATCATTGCAGAAAATTTAAAATCTGAAGTCAAGAAAAGGGAATAGATTTAGGCACCTAAATCAAATATGGATCTGCCTAAACCTCTGAGCTTCAGCTGTTAACTTCTTAAACCTCAGTTACAATTAAATTAGCTAAAAAATTGAAAGATAAGAACTCTAAATACCAGGATAAAGAACTGCATTATTCATGCATTTCCTGCTTAGGCTGACAGTGATCAGTTACGTATATGACCAGTAGATTCAAAAGGCAAGTTAGGTACTATCTCCAGACTACATTTTTTACACAGTACTTAGGGTTGTGAGGAGGTGGCAGAGGCATGTTTTTAAATTGGGTATTCCCAGGGCTGTGTGAGCTTTGGCCACTAAATTACTGTACTAAGTGCACTGAAGGAAGCTGATTTTTACAATGCTCCTCAGAAGGTGTTTGGAAATGAAAAAGTCTGGTAAGACTAGATGCCCCATTTTCTCCTTGGATTTGGGATTTATTGGAAATAAGGCCATATAGACTGCATGGACATTAATTCTTTTCAGGAACAGGAAAGCAGTGGGATATAAGGCAGCCCCAGTGGGGATGAGCCAGAATTGGTGGTTCTGTCCTTTCCATTCTATGACCCAGAACTCACACAGTGCACAAGGCAGAGTTAGAAAAGCAGGGAGGGAGAAAGGCCTCCTGGTTCCTGTCTATGAATTTACTTCTGAAAATGTTGATGGAGGTGACTTTAAAAGGGAGGCATTTGCTGGAGGAGCAATGACTTTTGCAAGCCTGTGTAGTTTGCAGTGCAGGGTTTGGAAAGCCATAAAAGAAATAGAGCTACTCTAATGGAAAATGATAAAGAAATGGATTTCAGTCAGGCTTGCACTTCAGAAAGAGAAAATTCTGGCTACATCCCAGGAGTCATGCTAGACAGATTTCAGGCTAAAGAAATATAAGGGGAAAAGGTAAATTTATAAAAGATAATGTGTATTCTGACCCTCTAAAAAGAACTTGCATTTTACAACTCAACCATTTCCCAGTTCATATCGATGTATTCATATCTTCTCTTATGTTTCTCCCTACTTTCTATTTCTATAATTAGTTATTCATATTTGCACTCCTTAAGTATATTAAAATCAGAGATTTATTTGTGAATCATACTATAGTTATCATTACTAATGGAGCTACAGCTTTAAGTAAGGAATGTTTACTCAGACACATCAAGTATTCACTATGAAAGCAATTAAAGGATTTGATGTTCACAGTCAAGTATTAATATTAATGTGTGAGAAACCGCATCCAAATCATTTAGAGGTGGTTAGGAAGGCCTCTGGGACTGAGACAGCCATAGAAAGCAGTGACATTATTACAGCTGTATGGGAAAATAATGGAAACAGTTACTCTCTAAGCATCCTCAACAGGGAAGGAGGATACTCAAAACATAAATGAATGTGACTATAAGTGGCAGCTTTTAAGTTTGATTTGCCTGCTATAAAACATTTTACATTGGTAAGTGTCTAGAGCCTTTTCACTCAAATGTATTTTTATCACTTGTCTCCAAATCCCTTTATGGACAGTACAATTAACAGTACACATGAAACAAAATTGCATGACAATAATTTGCAGACCATTATGATCTCAGAACTGGAACTGTAATTCTCATCTTCTGTTCCTGACACCAACCTACTGCCAGACCTAGGGTGGGCCATTTAACTATTGGCTTGATTTTTCCCCCTATAAAATTGATGGGAAAGTCCTAATGTGTCTCAAGGTGTATTTGGAAGGTTAATCAATAACACTTGTCAAGTTCTCAGAATGTTCCATCAATAAGATATAAATTTAATTTGCTGAAAATGTGTTTGGATTGACTAACAATCTATAGATACTCCATTTCCTATGCAGTCTAAAAGGATAAAAATTTGAACAAAAATAAATAAATAAAATTTGAATAAAAAAATTATGATCTCTGAAGGATGACAAGAAATCGGCTTTGTTACAAGGCTCTGTGACAGTCCTCCCTTTCCCACTGCTTCAGAAGATTTGCTTTCAGATTACTGTTTCTTCTCATCTAGATGACTCTGCAGGAGTTGCTTTTGGCTTGAGAATAGGATAAATCTTTTCAGTGCATCTTTTTTTGGTTTTGATTGCCTTACTGGAACAGATTTGGCATTTTGACATTCAGCATGAATTTTATGCCTCTTTCTCTCTATTGTATGCATGTTGTCATGGCTGTGTATGCAAAAAAGTACAAATGCATTGCTGAGGGATGTCTGTAAGTCACTGGTTGAGGGGGAACAATGTAATGAAGAGAAACATGACATTCCCATAGCAACAGTGGCAAAGCTCTTTATGTTGATGTTGAGTAGAATATTACCAATGATCTAAAGGACAGCAGAAATAAGCTGTATGTGACTCCAAAAGAATTTCTTATCTTGCCAGAAACAAGTCAATTTAAGGTCAGTGTCAGATCCCAGTGGCTGAATAACATTAATATAGAGCTAAAGGAAGACATTTACTACTCACATCACTTAGGTAGAGTGTATTGTCCTGCAAATTAAAACCCACAATTTATGCAGCTATTTCAGAATATTAGCTGTCTCTTGTCACTCTACAAATATGGTGGGTTTTTAAAACAAAATGCATGTCATTCTGAACAATCTTAATATCAAGCCTGAGATATTCTCTTTTTGGCTGTCTTAAAGATACATTAAAGATAATATAATTTGTTAGTGTTTACTAAAATCCAGACGTATTACCCAATGGGTTTTACATCTCGCATAGCACCTGTCTATTAAATTTTACTGCTAGAGATGTTCTTACTTTTATGAGATCAATATTTTTGCAGTTGTAGAAATAAATTTGTAGATGCCTAAAGCAAATAATTTTCCAGCTTGCCTTTTGTGAAGATTTCTGTAAAATCCAAGTTGCTTCATTCGCATCTATATTTCTACTTCTTATTAAAATTGCAAACCGATCAGTAATATTACTGGAGCATCTGCAAGTGGCAGAAGAGCCTGCAAAAATCCAGTTTTAGCTTTTCTATCAAAACCTTAGTTGGTTATAATTTTTCAAACCAGTCATTTCATACAGTGCATCAGTCTTAATTACATCTGTTGAATCACAACAAGAGCAAAACAGCTATTTAGAATTTTGTGCACGAAACTACCCTCCAACAAGCAAAATAATTTTATCCCCAGGTAACAGCAGCCTCAAAAACAATTTTGAAAAAAATCATATTGAGAAGAGGATCTAGCAGTTACCAACTCATAAAAATCTCAGCCTTTTGACAATTATGTGCAGCCACTTATTTTCACAACCCTTTACTAGCTACTTCTTACCCCTTTGGCTAGGTTTTATTTTAAAAGTGAGATTCAAGGTAAAGCATTTTGTAACTTAAAAAGTTAAAGCTACCACTTGGAGTGCTTCAGGGAGCATCACTTCATCATGAAACTACTAAATTACACAGACATACCTATCAGTCCAGGTTGTTAAGCATCACCCACAGGCCACTGGTTTATTGGTAATGCATTTGATGTTGATTCTATCTACCCAATTGTCCATATAAAATCAAAAATGCAAAAGATTTTCCTTCTTTAGAGTTGGTAGTTTCTGACAAAATAATGCCAAAACAGGTATAAATTGGGAAGTTGATCTGAAACCCATTAGGTCTAATGATACGGTGTCTGTATTTTTACTTCAATAGTAGTGAATTCCAGTTCTTTAATAATTCCCATCATAATCCAAACATGGCATGTCAGGTCCTGTGCCACAATCATAAGGACTCATAGCATGAGTGTAATATTTATGGATATATGTGTGAGATGACTCGTTCAATTAATTTAATATGGTCGATTGTAGATACAGAATCACAGAATCATAGGATATACTGAGTTGGAAGGGACTCATCAGGATCATTGACTCCAGCTCCTGGCCCTGTGCAGTACACACCAAGAATCACACCATGTGCCTGAGAGCATTGTCCAAATGCTTCTTGAACTCTGTCAGGCCTGGTGCTGGGACCACTTCCCTGAAGAGCCTGTTCTAGTGCTCAACCACTCACTGGGTGAAAAAACTTTTCTTGGTATCCAGTCTAAACATCTCTGACTCAGCTTCATGCCAATTACTCGAGTCTGGTCACTGATGACAAGAGTGAAGAAATCAGTACCAGCCCCTCCTCTTCTCACGAGGAAGTTGTAACTGCAATGAGGTCTCCCCTCAGTCTCCTCTTCTCCAGCCTGAACAAATCAAGTGACCTCAGCCACTTCTCCTACAGCTTCCCCTCAAGACCCTTCACCATCTTCATGGTCCTCCTCTGGATGTTCTCTAACAACTTAATGTCTTACATTGCAGTGCCCAAAACTGCCCACAATATTCCAGGTGAGGCCGCCCCAGTGCAGAGCAGAGCAGGACAATCCCCTCCCTCACCCGACTGGCGATGCTTTGCATGATGCCCCCAGGACACCGTTGGCCCTCCTGGCTGCCAGGGCACTGCTGACTCATATTCAACTTACTATCAACCAGAACTCCCAGGTCTCTTTCTGTGGCACTGCTTTTTAGCATCTCATTCCCCAGTCTATACAAACATCCGGGATTGCCCCATCCCAGGTGCAAAATCCAGCACTTTCCTTGTTATACTTCATCTGTTTGTTGATTGTTCATCTCTTATATGTGTATTCTTTCATGGACCTCATTTTATTCTTGCAAATTTTGAGTTCCCTCCTTGTTGTCTTTGCCATTTCATTCATAAATAAATTCTCTGCCTGCTACTTGATGTGATTCCAGCCCCCTGTGAATATCTTTACATTTTTTCAACTATTCCTTTACCTGTGTCTTAAGAAATCATTGGAATCAGACCAAAACACATTGTATTTAATTGAATACTGTACCAGTTTTAGCAGAAATAATTATGTAGATATGTAGTATATTATTGAACATTTTACTGCTCTGCACACTACTAGCAGGAAGACTATAATCTCCCCGGCCCTCCATCAACCCAGGAAATCTACACCTACTGTTAGCTGCCACTTCAACACATGTTTTAATTGGTGCAGTTTCAGTCAATGTTATATTTATTAGTTTCTTTAAAACTCTCTAAATGATTGAAATGAAAACTGAAAATGAATATGTGTTGATTCATTATTATGTTAACTTTGTGAAATATGAGATTAATGTAAGGATTAGTTTCAAACTAACTCTAGTACTTGAGTTTGCAGATTGCATGTGAAGTGGGCAAAAAAAATCTTCCTCCGTCCACAGTGCAATTTTCTTATGGTCAAGTGGGTAACTTTACAGGTAGAAGATAGAAATTAGGTATTTTTATCACAACATGGGGGGAGACATTGAACCTTCAGTTACAATTGTATTGGTGAATTTCCTGTAGACTAACCCCACAGTCATCCTCATCATTTCTTAAATGTAAAAAAGACATTTGACCTGTTGATTTGCCCTATTAACTCCTATGAAAGTACTAAAAATCTGTGTAGTGAGTCACTGGCATGAAATGGTTCAAAGAGTGGGTAGGGACAACAATGAAACTTCCACACTTATTCCTTCTGGATTTTGGTTAAACAAGAGGATGGTCAAATGATTGGTTAAGTGTAAAATGTAAGTATAACATTTTTAAGGACAATATGCTCTAAAATGGAAACATGTAATAATTGAAAAAAATAGAGCAGGAAATCTGGAGCAAAACTAGCCACAGTACATTACTTCTTTTCAAAAGGCCCTGTCATTTGTTCCATTATCAACTCAGTGTTCATTTTGCAATAAAATGCATTCTCCATATAGCTGTAGGTAAAATTAACAATCTTTTCAATATTACAAGAATTATTTTTGGCTGAAAAGGAGACTACTTATTAGTGAAATGTTTTTCCCCAGTCTTTGCAGTTTGTTCTTGTTTGAAGTTTGAATTTTCTACATCATACCATGTTTTCCTGTCTCTTCACTGTTTTGGACCTTTTGCTATATGCTGAAGAACTAATAACTCTATTTTGGAGCTCTACTGTCTTTCTCTGCATAGTCAGGAAAAGAATAGGAGAACACTGAACTTTGATCTTTTCTTTCCTCAATGCAATAATGTGCAATTTCCTGTCTTACCTTCAGTACGGTTTTCATTTACATTATACTTTTTATTTTACAGCAGGGCAAGCACAAATGAAATACATTACTAGTTTCCGATTAACTTACTGAACATGCTATTGGAAGAGTACAATGCTGCCTTTATGTGAAAATGAAATCCTGAGCTTATCTCTTTTCAGCATTAATGGCAAACTTGCTGACCAATATATTAAAATTATGTACAAGAAAAACTGCTTCCTTGGCTGTTCATATTGAGTCAAACTCATTCATTATGATTCTATATCTGAAAGTACAGACTGCAAAATGTGCGTTTTCAAAATCAAATAACATATTAATATTTACAGAAAATATATGTCTTTTAATATTTGGTAGTAATGGTTTTCAAGATTCAGTCTTCACTGAATTCCACAGAAATCTTGCCCATGATTAATGGGAACAGAATGTCATGGTCATGTCAGGCTCTGATCCATCTCCTGATTTGTCCTGACACCTTGAGAAGATTCTTTCCTAAGAATTAGTTCCTGTTTCTATAAAATGAGCTTGTGAAAAGACTCTTAGCTGCTTTTGCTGCAATCTGGTGAGACATAGAACTCACTGATTTGACTAATTCACTCTAACTTCTTTGATGATAAATTGTTTTAGAACTCCTCCACCAACAATCATACCCTCTACCTGCAGTTTTGACTACACACTTGTCCAGGCAGATGATTCAACTTTCAGATTTAATAAGATTTTGCAGGTTCCACAACTTGCTAAGTTCCTAAGACTTGTTGCCCCCAAAACCTTAAGCATGATGATATTTAGCACTACAGAGCTGCAAGACAGGTTCTCATTGCTGGGACTGGATGACTTTGGCACCCAGCTCCTGTGGAAGAAAGTTTCATTCATGTGTTGGGACTTTAAATAGACAGGGTGCCAAGTGCTTGTGTGCCTCAATCAACAAGAAACAAGAAAACAAGTATTTCAAATCTTATGCAATCTGACATATTCAGTGGGATTTACATTTTTTTACACAGATACAGAACCAGCTACCCGCCAGTTAGACCAGTCTCTAACCAGTTATTTCAGGGAAAGAATAAGCTCTGGAGAAAATCTTCACACCCAGTGTGGTCTTACCAGAATTCATTTGCTCTGTGATGTAGCAGGGGAGACCTTTGGTGCCTGCAGATTCAGAGCTGGTACCTAACCTCTGAGGTTAGAACCCCAGAACTTTGTATTTTGGCACTGTCCTTGTCTATGTTTTGGCTAAGATATCAGCATCAAGTAGAGAAATAATGATGGCAGTACTTTCTAGAGTTCAGCCAGCATAAGTGTTAGACTAAGACTGAACATATCCAAAACTTGCAAAACAGATGTGTTGTAATTTGCTTTTTCTTCACCTGCATTTTCTGATTTTGCCAGCTGCTTAATAGACCAGCTTTAGGATAAAAAGTATGGATC
Organism: Sclerurus mexicanus; assembly: GCA_013396755.1. Classification (NCBI taxonomy): domain Eukaryota; kingdom Metazoa; phylum Chordata; class Aves; order Passeriformes; family Furnariidae; genus Sclerurus; species Sclerurus mexicanus. The sequence goes on from VWZF01005096.1 coordinate 128,666, forward strand.
ATCCTCTTCCTTTAGATCTGTAAAGTGGGATTCACAATTTACTCAAATTGGAAAAGATTACTCAGATATTTTGCTTCTGTAGTCTGACTCTGCACTGAAGAGAGAATATTAGGATATTACACTAAAACCAGAAAATGGTACCATCATTGGAAGTGTCTCTGACTGTCACTTTTTTTGTGAAACTTCATGATATTAAAGCCAGATAGCTCAATTAGATATCATACATGTGAGATAAATTATCTTCTAGAGAAGTAACTCTACAATCACTATAAAGGGAGCTTAGTGTGATTTGCTTCAAAACTAGTAACTAAATTCCATATGAGGTTTGATATCTTTTGCCTTTTGTTTTCTATTTTAAGACATGATGCATCACAAGACTGAACCTGGCCATAGAACTGAATGTAAAGGAGATGTGTAACAACAGGCTCAGGTATACCTAGGAGGACCTCTGTGCCAGCTGGTCATCTGTACTGACAACCCTTGTCTCTGCAAGCTCCCTGGCATGAGTGCCAAACAGACTGCCTGTCAGTATGTTTGCTGACAGTCCTCCAGTCTGACCCTCTGCTTGTGCTAAAGATTCAGGTATGTCTGGAGATCTCTGATAGCTGCATGCACATGAAAAGCATGTTATCAAATCTGACAGAAGAGCAAAAAGGTAGAACTACAAAGAGAAAATGGAACCCCCTCAAACATGAACTGAAAAGTTGAGGCTGATGACTAGAAACTTCACCCCAGTTTGTAAATTATAGCAAAGTGTCTGAAATCATACAGTCCCCATAAGCTTAGTGCTTCTCAGTCTGTAGTCAGAACAAGCCCCAGGCTTATAGGCTTGGACAGAAATTTGTTGCCAGGACTGTCATTACAGTGTGTCTTTAATTACCTGCACCTGACTCAATAGTTTCTTCAGTTATCATCGTACATCATTCATCACTGCCCCACTGCCTCTAAAAAAATCACCTCCAGCAACAGAGAAATGAATGGTTTCAAAACAGAAAGTTTCTGTGTACATCTAAACAATTGAGAGTTTTTCAGCTTTTTATTTGCACTCGATCTATGACAATTACCTTCATTTGAGCCAGTGTTACTGCAGGTAATTATGTTTTAAAAAAAGCAAAACAGGATGAAATTTAATATGTGTTCAATAAACAAGTCTTCCACTTCATGCCCTTGTTTTACTAAAGATAACTGGATCAACACTTCCACAAGTTGCATGCTCAGGTGCCCTCTAGAGAGATTATCTTATTTTGCATACATATACATGTATATCAAGACATTTTCCCATAGAACTTTTCTAGGCTTGACTTTTACAATAGGCAAGTAAGCACACAGTGTACAACAGTAGTAATGCTTTGTAATTCATGAAAACATAAAAAGCCATAGCAAAAATTATCCTCTCATTTTGATAAGTGGAGTGCAAAAACTGTAATAAAGCAGTTTCAGTGCAGAAGTTTATAAATTAACTCACTGTGTGTAAACCTGCTATTCAGAAGTTATGAAATGACTTGTAAGATCAAAGCAGGCAGAGACCCTGTTTATAAATAGAACTTCAGTTCTGTTAAATGAATAAGCAAACCACAATGGACTCCTTTGTTTTGTTTCAATTTAGTTTATATTTGCACATCATGAACCCTGCAGTCCAGGTAGGACTTTCTCCCTCTTATTTGCTGAACTGACCACAGCTGCCAGGAGAGAAACCTTCCCAACCACAGATAAATCCTAGTTAGATGCTGAGAAAGAATATGCTTGAAAACATGAACCATGCAAGGTAGTCCAGCAATCTGGCACAATTTAAAAACTTCATGAACTCCTAACTCAGTGACTTTGATTGACAGTATCTGCAACCACACATTTCAGGTATGTGGCCAACACTGCTGATGAAACCAAGACTGGGTTTCACATGTTATGTAAATGTAGATAACAAGCCAAACCATGGAATCATAGAATTGTTTAGGTTGGAAAGGCTTAAGATCATCTGGTCTAAGCACTAACATGATACTGACAAGTCCACAACTTAACCATGTCCCTAAGTGCCACATCTCCACTTCTTTTAAATACCTTCAGGGATGATGATTCCACCTCTTCCCTGATCAGCCTGCCCTAATGCTTTTGGTGAAGAAATTTTCCCTAGTATCCAAACTAAACATTCTTTGCTGCAACTTCAGGCCTTTTCCTCTTGTACAATTGCTTGTTAACTGGGAGAAGAGACTGAACCTTACNCTTAAGATCATCTGGTCTAAGCACTAACATGATACTGACAAGTCCACAACTTAACCATGTCCCTAAGTGCCACATCTCCACTTCTTTTAAATACCTTCAGGGATGATGATTCCACCTCTTCCCTGATCAGCCTGCCCTAATGCTTTTGGTGAAGAAATTTTCCCTAGTATCCAAACTAAACATTCTTTGCTGCAACTTCAGGCCTTTTCCTCTTGTACAATTGCTTGTTAACTGGGAGAAGAGACTGAACCTTACTTGAATGCAACCTATTTTGGGTAGTTGTAGAGAGTAATAATGTCCCCCCTTGACCCTCCTTTTCTCCTGGCTAAACACCCCCAGCTCCCTCAGCTGCTTGTATCGAACTTGTACTCCAGACCCTTCACCAGTTTCATTGCCCTTCTCTGGACACTCTCCAGCACCTCAATGTCTTTTGTGCCATCAGTGGCCCAAAACTGAACACAGGATTTGAGGTGTGGCCTCACCAGTGCCAAGTACAGGGTGGGGGGGTGACAGGGACACAATCACTTCTCTAGTCCTGCTGGCTACATTATAGCTGATACAGGCCAGCATGCCATTGGCCTTCTTGGCCACCTGGACACACTGCTGGCTCATGTTCAGCTGGCTGTTGACCAGGACCCCCAGTCCTTTTCTCATGAACTGTTTTCCAGCCACTCTGCTCTCAGACTGTACCACTGCATGAGGTTGTGACCCAAGGACAGGATCCATTACTTTGTCTATTTGCACCTTACACAACTGACCTGCATGACAAGTTTTTTTCTGCTAATAACAGATGTCAAGGATTGTCATCTTACTGGTATTAATATGTTCCCAATTCCTACTGAGCCACCCAATGAGTCCCCATTAGCTGGCAGGTATCAGCCAGTTGAAGTAGACTCAACCTCCATTATTCTTTGGGCAATTCCTCCTTGAATTTTTTTTCTAGTTTTAGCTTACATTCTGTCTCATAGCTTAAGCAACATATTTTTTTGTAAAATTGAGGCAATGTGACACAGCTGTGACTCACAAAACTGACTCTCTGGTCACAGAGAGGTGAACCTCAAGGCTGTGGGTTAGCAGACTATTCAGAAAGCCTCCGTGTAGCAGTTTCTCTAGTATTGACATTTGAAGAGGGTGCATGCAGAAGAATGTTTTGAAAATACACAGGTTACTACCAGAATTGCAATTTGTGTGTGGGGAATCATTTTGAGAGAAAGGAGCACTGTGAAATACACTTGAATCCCTGGTGTTTGGAGCATGTCACTGTACTTCTAGATGTCTGATAAAAAGAGGCATGAGGCTCAAAAAACAAAAAAACATGTAAATCTGTTGAGAGACTACACAGTTTCACAGGTTGCTAATCTGCCTTGAGATTTCCTGGATCTCCCCAAATCCCTTTCCCCTTTGCTTGTTTGTTTCAAGGAGGCAGCTGGCTCATATTCCTAGGTCTGCTGAAGCTGCAATTTAAGCTCCCTGGTCAGGTTTGCACTACAACTAACAATTCCTCAGCTGCTAAAATGGACAAAGAAAGAGACTCCAAGTCAACATGTACATTTCATTGCCTTTCATAGTCATGACTACAGGATGAAAAGGGGTACCCCACTCAGAACCTCTGCTGTCAGAGCAATTTAAATTTTGCATCCCTTTTTCGTACCACTGGTTGTTCAAAGGATCTAGCAATAACAGCACTTTTTCTCTCCAGGAGCTTTGCATGAACATCTGAACAGACAGTCCTTCTTCCAGTTTATGGGCTGATGTAGAAGACACAGTAGGTGTTTGCACTTCTTTAGTCGAGCTATCCATAGGATAGAAATACGGGACCGTGTGGGGAGGATCGAGAGCAGGGTCTTTGCGGCATGATCATGTACAGGCAGAGGCAAAAAGACCATCTTTATTATTTTCTTTCTGTATTTTACTTTCATGGAGTCCCAGAGACCATCTGACACTTTAGGCTCAGCTCCCTGGCATGTGCTGTAACCTGATGGTTTGGAGCACTATTAAATATCTAGTCCTGGGTGAGTATTCTGACCAGTTCCAATCCTACAGTGGAGCTATTCCATATGAAGTGGAAACATAGGTCTAGAAACTGAAACTATACCTGAAAATCCACCAGTCTCTCCTCTTCTTCAACCTTAGTCATACATTTTGCTTTCTGTAAGAAGAAATCTTGGAATTGCAGACTATGATGTGCTTGCAGAATGACCAGAGCTGTCTAGCCTTTTCTAGGAGACAGAGTTTATTTTCTTCTTTTCTTTTTTTTTTTCCCCCCACTTTTCCTCTTTGTGTGTCTGCTAGATGACTAAATGATATCAGATTCATGAAGGCAGTATTCATCAGAGTAAGCAGCTGAGCAGTTATTCTATGCACAGACCTGGTGTGAAAGAGAATTAGTTCCTTAAGTAAGAGATGCCACTTTAGCATTTATTTTCGTCTACTCTGTGTGTATGTTGCATGATTTCCGTACCAACATTTTCTCTAATAAAGTATTTGGTGTCATATTCTCTGTGTTCCAGCAAAAAGGAACTGCTTGAAAAGTTAAAATAATTTTTATATGTCATAAAATTTCTAGCTCTCAGAAGGTTTAACCTGTTAGATTTAGAATATGGTAACTTTGATCTGTTTATAAAATATTTTACTTAGATGAATCTTTTGTACTGGTTGCAAATATGTGATTTTTATGTTTAATTTTTTGAACATCTGACCAAAACAGAGTCATTAATATTATGAGCAGATAAAACTTTCCCATGCTCTTTTAAATTTGTCAAGAAAAAAAAAGTTTAACTATATTGTCACCAAATACGCCTTAATCTTGAGATTACAATGACTTGTCTTTTTTTATTTATTTGAATTTAGTCACTTTTCACCTTTATATGGAATTAGAGTTGAACTTCTGGAAATGGAGCTCTGTTTTTCTGTTTAAAACAGGCTACCTATTTACAGGTTTGATTTTGTGGTATAGAGTCTGTGTATTCCTTGACCCTGCTGAGTATCAGCTCTCCAGGAATACAGATAAAAGAGGAATATCTGGACAGGTATGTTTGCAAAGCTGCCATTATTATCACTGCTAGGTTGAACACTAGCAGAGGCTCTGTAATTCCCGAATTGAGGAATAAAATATTTCATAATCCATAGTTTTCACAGTATGAGATATATACCTACAGTGTATTAATGTTACAACTGTGCTCTGTGCCTTCCTGGTAGTTTGTTGTATGTTTTCTGTGCCTTTTTTTTTTTTTCCACATTACTTCTCTGTCCTCTTTAGGATGGTGACATCCATTTCACAGTCTGACTGAAGCTACTTCTCATCTCCTAGTCTCAAAATTCCTTTCTTTATGGGAGACCTTTACTTCTTGCTCTCTTCCATTAACACTGGGAACATTGTAGCTTTATTGGTCCCTCTGTTTTCTAGTGTTCATTTTTTATGTAGGCTATTCCAAATGAAGTTCAAAGATAAGTCTAGAAACTGAATGACTTTTTCACAGTTCCACCAAATTTCATCAGCTCATAGCTATTTAGCTTATTTATAACTGTCTGGTAGACTGTTTTATGTAACTTTTAGTACAGACTTTCACAGTTCCCAGGACAAATACTGCTGTTTATTGAAATGACCAGCAGAAGCACAGTGCAGCTTTAAAGATATTCATTTATTTGTTATATTTTTTTTTATGAACTGGGGCCCCTTTCCAAATTGTTATTCATGTAAAAACCTGGATATTGTTCCTGAGAGAACTTGTTGAAGGTCAACTAAGAAAACCTGAAGAACTAAAAGGAAAGTTTCACTTTTTGGTCTCTTTTAGCAAATATACTTCTAGAAAAGGTGATGTCAACATATGCTTAACAATGCAACTAACTTTTTGAGAGACTTTACTTTCCCTTATGAGGAGAAATTCTTAAGGAATCTCCAAAATAAGTTTTCTCTGGTATGTCCATGAGAATTCTTTCCTATATTGCCCTGTGTGATATTCCATGAAAAATGCCTGTCAGGAAACATGGTGATTTATGAGTTGAGATACGGGAAGGTCATTGACTTATAAATCAGTTTAAAGTTTATGGCGAGGGGAGTAGAAAAATAGTTTGGCTCCTAGAGTGAAATCTCACTGAGAAAGAGAATTGAAATGGTTGCAAGATTATCAGAGATACAAGGGGACATAGCAGTATGTCTTGTCAAAATATTAATTATCTGTGCAATATTATAGGAAAAAGACAAAGAGAAATCTTAATGTTGGTATATACAAACTGAAAATTGAAAAACAGTCCTCTGGAATCACTTAAATTTTAGTGCAAAGTCCTATTAGGAAAGGCATCAAAAAGAAAGCATTTTATATTGATCCTGGTTTCGGCCAGGACAGAGTTAATTATTTCGCAGTAGCCATGAGGAGGTGGAGGCGGAACCATGCCATGTGGGCATGTCTCCATGCTATTCTCTACCACCTCATGTCACTGCTGGAGTGGGGAAGTAAAGGACTCTCTGGCTTCTTGGGAGGTTGGCATGGCTTGAGGTCAAGAAAAACCATGATGGGGTAAGGAACTCGTGTTTCATTGGTTTTCATTGTCCCAGACTTGGTGAGAGTTTTGCATATAAATCACATACTCTTTTTACACTTTTGTTATTAATATTGTTGCTGTTACTGTTAGTTTTCTATCTCGTTGCTATTTCCAGTAACTTCTTCTTATCTCAATCCACTATCTTTGCCTTTTGTGCTTCCAGCTGGAGGGGAAGGGAAGCGAGTACTGGCATGGTTTTAGTGGGAGCCCTAACAGGGGAATATCATTCCTAAATCACGACAACAGAGCACTCCAGAGAGATGAGATGGCAAGAACAGTCGTATTTGCTTGAAAGGGAACTGAGGGATGTTGCAGAAGTAGTTTATCCTAGATCTTTGCACTAGTGATGTAAGACCCCAGTCATGGAGCCACAAGCTCCACTGGGAGTCCAAAAGTTTTTGCCCACTGAACTTTTGCAGAGCCTTTGGCTTTTTAATACCTTGAGGATGTGTAAGAAGAAAATGTTGTACACATTTTTCCAAGAGATACTTTTAATTTCAGATGAAATATAGGAGAAAATAAGAGATCTTAGCGAAAGTTTAAAGGGATAACACACAGGCAAGTAGAGCATTCCCCAAAGCACTGACCCAGGGCATGCCAACCAACACAATTTAGCAGAATCCAACTCACTGGTTTTAAGTTACCCAAAATATTAAGAAAAAAGATTAAAACAGTAAAGAAAGAGAGAGGTTAAGAGGAGTAAATAAAAAGGACTAAATAGCTACCACCAAAGAGTCCCAAGGAAGTCCAGCTCCACAAGGCAGGAATCCCAAGAGAAAAGGCAAGATGGAGACCATGTATTTCTGTATTTCTGCGCTTTGCCCTCTGTGGCTGCTCCTCCCAGGCAGGAAACCTGGTACCAACCACTCAACACCTGCCATGTGGGAGTGAGGGGTGGTGTAGCCAGTCAGAGGCTGGGTTAGGAGTTCCAGAGGGTGTGATGTGGGTGAGATCCCAGGCTGCCCTTTTGATTGACAGCTGCTACTGCAGAGCCTGCAAGGTGGGCACAGTGAACTTTGCTGTATGGGATATGGCTTGGCCCTTCTCCACACACACTTGAGTTAGTTCTGACCCAATATAATATAATAATCTAGTGCATCACAAGTGGGTAGATTTGTGTTTTTATTTAAACACAAAATAAGTATAAGAAGGTGGGATTGGTAATAGCAATAAACTTTCATTACTTGATTACCCTTTAGAGAAACATTAACCACATCACTTTTTTTTTTTTTAAAGAGACACTTTCAACGTCTTTGTAAAATGCAGAAGTAATAAAGGAAATACCAAATGCTGGTAAGAAAGATCAGTTATTTTATATTTGATTGTAATTCGATTTTGACTAAGTCCCAAGGAATGACTGAAATATAGAAATGTGGGAAGAAAATGTATGTGAAAGTGATCATGAAATCATAGCATTCATACTACTAAAGAGAAGAAAAAATGGATTTAAAAAACCCCAACAAAACAAAACTGACCTGACTCAGGTTCTGTACACCTATCATGGTAAGAGAGAGTTTTCATGAGGAAAGGAAGTTTAGAACAGTTGGCAGTTTCTGAAAGAGAGAGTATCAAAGAAAACGTCTTCTGAATACATAGGCCATTAAACATAAAGGTGCAAATACCTTGAACCACCACTTCAAAAAGACTTATTGAAACTGCAGAGTAGACATTCTTTCTCAGTGCCTCTACCACTGTCTGTTATGAGATGAATCTTTCCTCTGAGCCAGTGAGACAATTCCTCTAATGCTGTCATGATGATTGTGATTTACTTAACTCAAAAAAAGTGAAGAATGATATAGACCATAATCTATCTGCCTATTCCAAGTACATAATCTAGATATTGTGACATTTTAAAAGGGCACATGGCCAGCACAGAATGATTAAAATCAACTGACTTTTTTTTTCCCACTTTGTCATAGATCCTTGAATTCCATGATAATGCAAACACCATTTTTTTAGCTTCACCCTGAATATACCATGCAATCCATTAGGCCAGAAAGAAATTACAGTGGGGGGCATCAAGTCCCTTTCTCTAATGGCAGGTATGGTTTTAATTCTTTTTTCTCTTTCCATGCTAAGAAAACAAACTTGCTAAGAAAACCACTAGAATAGTTTAATTGATAATTCTAATTTTAGTGCTAATTTTAGTGCATTTTTAATGTAATTTTCCTTTTATTTTACTTACATCCAAACACTTTACACTGTATTTGTCCTTTATTTCTTATGTAGTTAATATGAATAATTGAATCCTGTACTCTTCATATTAGTACAATTCTTTGCAGAAAGCGATCTCTTGACGTCTCTCTCATAAAAACCTCTCCCATTCTCTGTCTCTCTCTCTTTTTTTTTTTATTGTCTCCCCCCACTTTAGCTTTTTCCATTTTCTATGACATTTATTATCATGCAACTATGCTCTGAATTCTGTCTTTTTACCACTTTGTGTGAATCACTGCAGGGAAGTACAGGATTATTTAAATCCATCCTGACACCTTGAGAGCATGAACATAGTTTTGGTTGTTCCGGCAGTTCTCTTGAGATTATGGTGGGGTTTTTTTCTGGAAATAGGGTAATTTCCAAAATCAAGACTGCTTCCTTTCTTCCGCTCTCTTGGTTCAGTAAGATCTTGTAGATTTCTTTTTCAAAATATAGAGTTCAGCAGCTCAGTCCAGGTGGCTGCCTGGTTGAAGCTTAACAGCCTTATTTCTGAGAGTAAAAAATTCAGTGTCCAGAAATACAAAATTATCCGCTGAGGGAAAAATCCACCAATGCACTGTTGTACTCAAAACTTTCAATTTCATAGGTATTGTATCTGATAGAAAATTACAGTTGCCTTTACTGTGTGAAGGGAATCTTCAGGATTCAATACTGAATTTCAAGACAGTTTTAAAAATGAAGTGTTTGAAGATTTTGTCATTTTTATAGCATGTTTTTTCTGACTGTGGTTCTCACATAACATTTGATTTGATGAAACATCATCAATATTCCTTCAGTAAAGTTAAAAAGACACTCTACCAATTCTTTAACCCTTTTTCATAAAACATTTTCATTAACGTGGAACACTATAAACTTTCTAGATGGACATATCAGAAATAGAGCATTAATATTCAGAAGAAAATAATATTCACAGAATACTGAAGCAAAGCGTGAGATGCCATCACTTGTGGACTCTGAATATAGTCATCAGACTCTCCTTATTGACCACAATGGCTGTCAGGAAAGATACTGTTACTGGGTTTTTCATGTCAGCACTACAAAACATCGATGCTAATTGTCTGATGTGTGGTACCATGCCTTGATGCACACCTCAAGTAGTTCTGATAACATATTCTTACCAAAGATTTATTTAACCCTTTATATTGCTCAGAGTTTAAGCAGGTGTCAAGTGAGGTGATAATTTGAGGTCTCCTCAGCCCATGTGGTGTCAGCCCTTCTACCAGTAGCAAGGCAGAAGGTTTTGTGAGGGCCACGAGGAAGTATGCTTCTCCATGAGACATAAATAAGGTTGGGCTTCTTACCAGTGGGTGGGCAAAGGGCAAATAATGTTTATTTGAACATGTCAGTAAAACCATGTCTGCGGGGAAAAGAACAAACCAGATGCTGCTTAAGTCACGGAAAAGTCACGATCACTAGATAGCTCTGCAATCAGCTGGAGTGGAACCCCTGAGCGAGCAGCCATTTCTGTCTATTACCTGAATGTAAGCACAGCATGCAAGTCATTTGTTTTTTTACCTGGGCTTTGAAACTGGAAAACCTCTATCCAATAATCCTATTACAGCATTTTTCGTGCAGCCTGAGTGCCAGTCAGTGAGTTGTGTGCAAATACTCTCTTGTATTTTTAGCATTTTATTTTAATATCCAGGTGCAGATTTTCATGGATTTCCATGTTAGATATGAATCCACTGAATGTGAACAGACTTTTTTATTAATATTATTTTATGGGAAATACTTTTGTCTCTGAAAATTTACTCTGAATGCATCAAAGACCCTGACCAAAAACAAAAAAAAATTGATAGCCAAATATATGTATGGTATTTATATTTAATTATTTTTAAAGCTTTTATAGCTAATTGGTTATTTTTCACATTATCAAATTGAATTATTAAATTATTCACAGGTAAATTTAACTGCCATTTTGATATATGGACAGAGTAAAAGATGAACTGTTAAGACAATAAAGAAATTTAATGTTAATATAAAATATAACTTACATTTTTTTCCTCCTTCCTTTCTTCTTGTGGATCAGGGTGGAGAGAAGAATCTCAAACTAAAGCTTAACCTTAGGCACTCACAGTACAGGTGTAAAATTACTGCCAGTTTAAGAGATTATCAATATTACAGGTCCATATCAATGTCAAAATTTACTGCATTATACAGTAATGGTCCTTTTGCCTGACATATAATTGTGATAGAAATAGTCCACTCTAGCCTTGGAAAGTTAAAGCTGTGCAAGCTGCAGTTTGGGCTGCTTTTCACACTGGAGCTAGCTAGTCAATCATAGAAGGATGTCTTTTTCCTAAAGGTTCATCAGGTTAATGGGATGCAAGGGACAGAACAGCAATCCTACTGTATTATGTACAAAAATGGAGCAGTTCTGCTTGCCATGGCAGTGCTGCCCACCTCCTACCTGTAGGGTGAGTTTGAAAGGGAATGCACTATAATATTTTTTATTAATTATAGTTACTATGTGGCATTTTATTAAATTAATAACTTCACTAACAACAGCTTTCCAGAAGACTGTTGCAGCAATTAAAACCCAGCCCTATTTCCAGCCTTACAGTTTTATTTCTTCCCTTTGCTTTATCAAAGACATCCTGCATCAAATTAAGTCTCAATCCACCACTGACTCTACATAAGGGTGGCTTTTGGTCTAAATGCTCACACTACACAACTTTACATGTATGATGGAAACTACTCTTGAGGTGTGAGAAAGAGGAGGAGGAGAAGAGAGCTTCTGCTGTTTCACTGGAAGGAGGTGGCTTTTCTTTTCTACACCCTTTGGGCTTAATCTTTACTTTTGAATCTTGAAAAGCAGTAAAGCTGAAGCCCATTGCAAAGTAATTATCCTTGATGTTCCCATTTCCTGCAGTTCCTTTCAAGGGAATGACACTGTACAGAGCTATGAATCAAGTATCACTTACCTTGAAGCCAGACATTCATCTATTTAGATGAGTTAAAAATCAACATTTGAGAAAACTGGTCTAGCCACAAGTGGCAATAAAAACTAAGCTCTGTTTTCAAAGCATTCAAAACTAACTGCAGTTAAGCAAGCTGATGAACTGATGACCCAGCACTGAAATGTTGGAGATCAACAAGTGGGAAAAAGCCATGCCATTTGATGGGGTTCAGTCTTGAAGTGCATGAAGGGTGGACGGGTCTTATTCTAGTTGATATGTGTGCACAGCAAGTGTTCCTGTCCCTCAGGGATTTTAAGCAGGTTTTTTTTTCTACCTTGATAAGCTACTAGAATCTCAGTGCTGAAATCCATTACAACAAAATTGTTCTGTCTATTCTGGCTTCTTTACTGTTCTTCTGCCAGGGAGCTCAGGTACCTGCATAAAGCATTATATTACTCATTAGGATGGCTCTCCTCTTGACTAGATGTGTTTAAACAAAACCAACTCAAATCTTAAATATTCATGACATTCCCCTTTCAAGATCATATGATAAATATTAACGGGGGAAATTGATACTCTTGTTACTATATCATAAGTTGCACTTGAGTAAAATTATTTAAGACTAAACTCTAAGAAGGGGCAAGTTGCACCTCTTGATTAAAAGCATGCCCCTTTTAAATAGTTATATGATGTCTGAAAGTTAAGAAGATGAGCTTATCATGAGGCATTAACCAGATTCTTGAAATAATAATATTTTGACCTTCTGTAAAATCCTTCATCCATAGATCACAGAAACAATCATCAAATGTCTAGATCTTAAAATTGTTAATCTTGTGTGTACTTACGCTTCATGTGGAATATCAGTACGCTCAGTTGAACTTCCTGTCTGAATGAGTACAGGTCACAGAATAACCCAGTTCATCTTAGACTTCCAAAATGTTTTTTTAGATAACTGAAGTTGCACGGTTTCGAGAGAAGCAAAACTAATAATATTTTTGGCTGGAAGATACTTACATTTTACAAGAAGTAGCATGGCTGGAAATAAAACACAGGACTAAATTCAGATTTAGAGAATACTTTTTTCCAAGTATTGATGAAGACATTCAACAAGATGTTATAAATTATGGGGGTTTTAAATGTCAGCAAATCAACTATCTTTTTTCTGTGTTTGAGAAAGGATGAAACAAGGTAACCAGGCAAGTCCAGACTTACAGAATTTCTGCAATGATGAAAGGAAAAGCCACTTGTAAGGACAGGGACAATAGGAATACAGTGAAAATATCTTCTTAACTAGATAATAACCTTGCGTATTCTGTGTGTTGGGGGGGGGGGGTCAGGTTTTTTCTTTTTCTTTTTTTAACTTTTCCTTTTTTTCATCCTTGTGGATTAGATCCTGCAGGAGAACAATACCTGGCTAAGGATAGCAGGTCACATTGCTTAATCCTCACTTTTTTACCATATGAGTGAAAAGATTTGACTAATATTGCCTGGTGCTTAGATTAAGAGACATTCTCAATGGCAATGGTTATGAAAAGGCACCAATAATCTTTTTTTATTTAAGCAAAGAAAATCCTTAAATAATAATTTTTACCTTTTTCTTTATATAAATGAAACGTGTTTTCTTTTGAAATATATTCTCTATGGTTACACACAAACCCTGTTCCTTACTGTGGAACTAGAATATTCTATCACATTGCTGACTTTGCTACAACTGCAAGATACTTACAATACTAATACTAATACTAATTAAAAGTATTAAGGGAAAACAGACCTAAAGTAACATGCAAGAATACTACTACGGTAGGAACAGTGAGGAGAAAGGTTTAACGTTGTCCAGCTCTAAATACAGAAGAGTAAAGAGTGCCACAGTTTAGAAAGTATATTCTTTACAGTTTTACATGATCATTTTCTGTAACTGATAGGTTCTAATCTCTAGAAGTTACCAAATGACTATGACTGTTTCTGTGTTTTCCAATGGACTAATCTATCTGTACAATGAAACATTCAATTCCTTTAGGACGAAGGTCGTCAATGTTTACACTGTGCTAGCTGTTGCACCCAAAAGTTCCAAACATACACACAAATCAAACAGATGTGCTGGCATCTGTGTCAGAACTGAGGATGCAGGATCCTCCAGGATCCACATGATTTGGCATGTGTGTGGGTGCTTTATTTTAGTATCATAAAAAGGGAAACACCTATTGCTGTTTGGTCTTGTAGCCTGTTTCTTATTCTGTTGGTCGTGTTCTGTTCAGCACTCCACCCTGCTTCTTTTATTATAACTTGAATGTCAAGCCCCTCTTTTTGAGCTCAGGGGTACACACAAAGGTAACATAATACCATTACTGCTTTATTGTCTACATAAATAATGGATTTCTTTTGAAGAGCTAGGAGAAATTTGGAGAAAAGCTCTCACTCCTTTTAATGCATCAAAGCCAAATGGTGCTACAACTCTTTTATACTACTAAAGTGAGTGCAACTGTATTTTCCAAGGGCCATTTACACATCTAGAGTAGAGAAATATGTAGACTGCTGTGGGAAACTTTCAGACTTGCAACATTTTAAAAGAGATGACAGTTACCAGTGAAAACAGTGGTGTTCTGGCTTACAAGTACTTTGTCATAAAATGTGTTTCTGACAACAGCTCTATAGCACAAGGAACTGAGGTAAGAAGGAAAACAGATAATTTGTTCTATAAAGGAACTGCTCTTCATAGACAGATAGGCATATATTTTTAAGAGAAAATTAGTGTTATGTTGACCCAGATCACATCAGTTGTCTGTACTGGCATGGGAAAAACCTTGTTCCAAAGATGCAGGAAAAATTTGCTGTGTCAAAAAAAGGAGTTTAAAAGAGCTTTCAAAAGTACAACTATGTAAAAAATTGTCTTTACATAATCTCTGGTACATAACTTTCTAAACCAAGAAGTTCAGGTGTGATTCATGTCTTGTTCTGACAATTTGTTATCACTCTTGAAGAGCAAGTGTTTCTGTTGTGTTTGACAACTGCGAATAAGGGGACATGTTTATGAAATCAGAAAAAAAAATATTTGTCAGCAAAAGCCACATATGCTCCTTTACTTTTTCTAGTTCAGTCTGTATGCTAAAAGCTCACTTGCACATGAATTCTGGAATAATATCTAGTAGTGTAAATTGCATGCAATAATGCTCCTTCTTTTTTCTAGAGTAAGCATTCATGCTTTCATAATGTAGTGCATGCATTTTAAACATCACAAGTCCATTAAGAAGATGGAAAGCTTCTAGAAATTGTTTCCTAATTAATGTATTTTCTTGCCTTAAGCCTTATGTTTCTGTATAAATATACAGATATGCCATTTAACGTAGATTATCATAACATATAAATCATAACAGTAGCACGCATAAGCACAGAAGTCCAATTGCATTGATAAATACTTAAAAAAATAACTTGAAATATGTCTATAAATAGGGAAAAGCTTTATAAACAGAGCCTTTTCTGAAGATAGTGTAGCTGCAGTGGCTGAAGGAGCCAGAGAGAATTAATTTTGTTGGCTTTGTGTATTTGAAGCACTTTACATCTGACCAATTTCATACTTTCTCTTACCTACTCAGTTTTGCTGGAATATGCCTGGGTTAGACCTCATGAATGCTATCTTCGCAGGAGTTCCTGATTCAGGCATTTTGTGTGGATGAATTTATGCAATTTTTCTGTGTTCAACTTTCAGGATATTTGGTATTCTTAAAGACCTAACTCCTGCAATCCTTTCCTCATATGCCTTCTTACAGACATATCTTTCTGGCTCTTGCAGGAAGACTGAAAATATGAATGTGGAAAAGTTAAGTGGTAATTAAAAAAGAGGCTGAAAAGATCTATTCATTTTCAGGGCCCAACTCATGATATTCGTGGGAAATGCTTCCCTTGGTAGTGCTGTGCAGGTGAGATACTTGGTACATGTAGAAGCAAACCCAAATATTTTTTTTTATTGTGATAGAAAATGTTTTTAGGAATATTTTCCATGTTTCTATTTCAGACGTTTCAGTGAAAGCATTTAAAAAAGTGTTCAAGTAGTCCAAATTATCTATATTCTATTTAAAATAAAATCACTATTGTATGAAAAGTGGTCAGTTTTAAAATCTGATGTGTATGGAGAAGTGGTCATTAAAACAAAGTTTGTGTGATATTTTCATGACACTCAGTGTTTCTTCATAAAAGGACTTATGCTTTCTGCTATGAGGAAAAGTAACAAAAATGCCTACAAAATGCAGGTTAGGTTTTTGTATTATATACAGTAGCATGGTGATTTACATAATAAAAATGGAACTGTAAATAACTTGGTATTTGTGTATTGAGGAAACAGCACCTTTACATATGTACTATGCCTTCTGAGCATTAAAACATGAATGATTAATTAGATACAAAACAAAGCAATTGGACATTTAAAAAAATCCCCAGTTGTCATTGTCACTTCAATGCAAGCATTTTAAAAATAAACAAATTACTAACTAGTTAGATTAATGGAAACATTTAATGGGTCTTCTAAAAGTTCTTCTGATTGCTTTTGAGAATTTCTCTGTGTAGTTGAATATAATTTGAGTAATTCATGAGGAAACCCTCCCAGTATTCCACAAATGCTTTCAATTCCCACTCTGATGCAGGAAAAAACCTGCAAATAATAATGTCTGTCAGTTTAATAAAGTGAATTACCTGAAATTTTCTAAACTGTGTGTTCCATCTATGTCCATTTTAAAAAATCAGATAAATAAGTGACAAGTTTTAAAGAACTCTCTTGGCTCCATTGGCTACATGGGGAAGATGGTCCTTTAGCTGTCTCAGGAGTCCTATTTCATCAGACAGTTAAAATTACCTGAGGTAGACTGAAATCAAGCATCAATCTTTTTCCTAGGGAAACTAAGTGATAAGAAGAACAAGGTAAGCTTTTAATAGTTTCCAGGTAAGATTTTAATAGTTTCCAGATATTAAGATGCAGATTTCAGAGCAATTGACATGAGCAATTTCTGTCAAGTTTTTAGAAGATCTTGGGTCCCATTTAAATTAAAGTCAAGAGAAGTTAGCCAGATTTTCAACACCCTCCAAGGGGAAAATCAGTAGGAGCTGTGGAGATCTGAACCCTAGGGTACCTTAACCATATCACATAGATGCTGAAACAGAAAGACTGACATGCAAAACTGCTTCTGAAATAGAGTATGAAAATTTTATTTTCCACCAACTTAATTTCATGAAGATTCACTTGCTGCCATGTCTGGAGCAGGGATGTGGATTCCCAGTTTATCTGACAGGTAATCTTTCAGCAGTACAGGCTGAGCACTGACCTGCTGGGAAGCAGCTCTTTGGAGAAGGACCTGGGGGTCCTGGTGGACAACAAGCTGTCCATGAGCCAGCAGGACCCTTGTGGCCAAGAAGGCCAATGAATATCCCAGAGTGCACTAGGAAGAGCATTGCCAGCAGGTCTAGGGAGGTGATCCTGCCCCTCTACTCAGCCCTGGTGAGGCACATCTGGAGTGCTGTGTCCAGTTCTGGGCTCCTCAGTACAAGAGAGACATGGAGCTTCTGGAATGGGTCCAATGGAAGGCTATGAAGATGATTGAGAGACTGGAGCACTTCTCTTACAAGGAAAGGCTGAGAGAGTTGGGCCTGTTCAGGCTTGAGAAGAGACAACCGAAAGAGGACCTCATCAATGTCTATAGGTATCTGAAAGGAGGATGTCAGAGGTTGGACCCAGGCTCTTCTCGGTGGTGCTGAGCACTACGACAAGAGACAATGGGCAGAAGCTGATACACAGAAAGTTCCACCTGAATATGAGGAAGAATTTCTTTACTGTGCAGGTGACTGAGCACTGGAACAGGTTGCTTAGAGATATTGTGGAGTCTCGCTCACTGGAGGTATTCAAGAATCACCTGGACTCAAACCTGTGCTATGTGCCCTAGGATGAACCTGCTTGAGGAGGGAAGTTGGACCAGATGTGGCCCCCATTGTGGCCCCTTCCAACCTGACCAAATCTGTGATTCTGTAAACTGAATCTGCATGTGAGTTTTTTGGCACTGAGGGAAAAAAAAGTATTTGTGGGAGTGACCATGCCATGTGTATGTGACCACACCATGTAAGACCCCACACAGATATATAAAGACGAATGAGAAGAGGTGGATACCTGTGGAGGCCTCCAGAGGAAGATCCTGTCTACAAATTTCAGTGGCAGAAATGAAGCAGACAGCACCTTTTTCCTGAGACCTTTGTGGCATTTTACCTAATTACATCAACAGTATATGAAATGTTATTTAGTAGCTCTGACTAGATACCTGAAATTTAGGCATTGCTACTTCCATGATTCAACTTATTCTCAAGAAGAAAGCAAAGTTGTCATATCTTTACCCCTCTCTCTGAGGCACCGTAAAGATAAACATCTAAACAGAAAATCTTTAAATGAATCATCTGCTCAAAAACTAATTGTAATTTGTGTCCCCATTTTTATATGCATATACAGCTAAAAAAGGCCAAGTCACAATTATTTGGGCCACACTACTGTGAATGTTTATGTACATATTTATGTCTGTCATAATGGGTGTCTTGTGTTAATTTTGTTAATTGGGCATGGATACATGTTTTTAGGCTTATGTGCATTATGTCAAGAAGAGCTGAATGAGGAAAAGGCATAACATTTTTGTTCTTTTCCAGTACAAACCTAACAAGTCTGCCAGTGATTGACTCTGGGAGTGTAGAAGAACATGATAAAAAAGATGTGTAACGTAAAAAGTGGCAGTACATGAACTAAAACTGAATTCTGATCCTGAAGACTTCTTGCTCAGACATGAAGACAGAAGTAAAATCTTCAAGTTTTCATAACAAATTGTGTTTCATCTTAAGTTAGTGTCAAAGAATTCCAATAAATTTTATAATGCTCTAATTAGCACTCTTACAAACTGTTAACATTTTTACTTGCAGTCAAGTGGCATTCAGAGAAGTGTGAAATTTTTCTGCCTTTGAAAATATTTAGGAAATCAGTTCTCCCACAATGGAGAGGCTCACTTTAAAAGCTTGTACATACATCAATGGAAACTGGAACTAATTCTCAGCAAGGTACTTTGGATATCTATTGTCGAACAAATTAATGGATAATGCTCCCTAAAAGTGTAAGTTTTCTTGTACACCTACTTCCTACGTAAACTGTTAGTTTATTTACAGTAATGTTTGCAGTCATTAAAATTATGACGTCTGTCACACGCTCTTCAGTTGCAATGACAATTATAAGTTAACGTAAATTCATTTCCTATGGGTTTGTGTCTCAGTTGATTGACTTTTAAATCAAACGATGCTAATATCTTTGACTGTCTGTGCCTGTATGTAAAAGTGTTCTCACAGAGAATTTTGGAAGACAAGATACTTTATTTTATTTTCAATACTGTATTTTACAAACAGAATTGAGAAGTATTGGGAGCAAAGTTGTGAATTTTCAATCTTTGTATCTCCTTTACTCAGTTTATGGTTTTTAGGGGATGTTCCATGGGAACTCTAGTCTTGATTGAAATTAGACAGAAGGTTCAAAAGTTGCCAGAGGGATACACAGACATACACAAAGAGTCTGTGATTACATTCACTGTTATCAGCAGAAACAAATGAAAAAAGAATCACAAAAAATTCCTTTCAGTATTGTTCAAGGTGATGTGAGAATGACTGGGAATGAGACGATCTGTTCTCAAGGGGGTAACTTAGATTGTTAAAAGAGAATGAAAGCATACACAAACATTCTTTAGATTTGTTTAGAGGAGGAAAACTTTGGAGGTCAGACCAATGAGTGTAGATAACAGCAACACCTGAACTACTCCAATTCTTTTCTTCCTCCAGCCTAAGAAGGCTGCT
This sequence comes from Sclerurus mexicanus, assembly GCA_013396755.1. Taxonomy (NCBI): domain Eukaryota; kingdom Metazoa; phylum Chordata; class Aves; order Passeriformes; family Furnariidae; genus Sclerurus; species Sclerurus mexicanus. The sequence continues at coordinate 148,390 of VWZF01005096.1, forward strand.
AAAACCCATTTATATTGCAGGCTTCCTGGCTTATCTGAGCCCCTGACAATAGGGACTTCATAAAAACATTTTTGACCAACGTTGTGTCCTAGAGGCAGAAAAGATGAGCAATGAGGCAACATCTCCTTCTATCAGCTTCTGACCTCTTCTCTTTATACTGTAGCCACTCATTAGGTGCCCTCATTTGGGCTGCTTACAACTGAGACTAAAAGCAACTGGCCAATCATTACATACAATATTTTAAGTTGAATCACTGTCTGGGCTCCACTCAGTAGATCTAAGGCTGAGAGAACTGGGATTGTTCAACCTGGAGAAGAGAAGGCTTCAAGGTGACCTCCTTGTGGCCTTTCAGTGTCTGAAGGGAGCCTACAAGAAAAGTGGAAAGAGACTTTTTACAAGGACTTGTAGGGACAGGACAAGGGGTAATGGCTTCAAATGGACAGCAAGTTCAGATTAGATGTTAGGAGGAATTTCTTTACTGTGAAGGTTGCGAGGCACTGAAACAGGATTACCAGAGAAGCTGTGGATGCCCCATTCCTGGGAGTGGTCAAGGCCAGACTGGTGGGGTTTTGAGTAACCTGGTCTAGCGGAAGAGGGATTGGAATGAGATGATCTTTAAGGTACAACCTAAGACATTCTATGATTCTATGACCTGCTTTAACTATAATAAAGATTTAAATATCTGTTACATATGTTGACAGCTACATGTAGAATATTATATTTGATTCCCTAAATTCAAGTCACAATGTAGAACACAGGAAAAAATTTCTAATGATGATCGAGTTGTACTAGGCTATCTAGGATATCTTCATTAAGTTGAGTGATGGAATATATTTTACCCTGTGGAAAGGCAGTTGAAGCCTTTGACATATGATAGTGCAATTCTGTTTCAATAAAAAATTTCCTCCCCTCAGGTCAGGAGAACATCTACCGCTGTGCAAATACAGAAATATCTGGATGCTTTGCACAGATCTGAAGTCCAGCTCTTGACTCTGACTCAAGTGTTGTCGCAGAGGTCTCACTACCACTTCTGAATGTTACTTCACTGTATTTGGCTAGAATTCCATATGGGTATTTTTGGTCTGTGTTTGGCTCAGCCACCTGTGAGAAGTTGGGTCTTCTTCTGTCAAGTTATGGGAAAACAGGCTGATAAAGACGGTCTCTAGCCTTGAGAGAGAGATTTCTGTGTAAACTAAAATTAATTGGTCTCTCATGATTGGCTGATGGCCCTCCAAGGGAACTTGAAGGAGAAAGAGAGGAGGAGGAGGATGAAGTAAGCCCCCAGACCTATTTAATAAAGACCCCCTGGAGCATATCACGCAGGTGCCAATGCCCCCAGACATGCGAAAGAGGATCCCACTTGCAAAACTTGGGGGAGGTGCCAAATACCTTTGTTTGGGTAGCACTGGCCACACCGCTCAGGTAAATGTCATTTTGGCCAAGTCAAAGGCAGATGGCTCATGTTTTGGGGCTCGCTCGCTTCACATCACAGGACAACGTTGCCTTGGCGGGGACGCCCACCGTCACCTGCTAGCCAGCTGACCCTTGGGGATGCAGCCACTGCTAGGGAAGTCTGGGCATTCCAGGGGGCAGTGAGACAACTCCATGGGGGACACCTGGGCAATTTGGGTGTTGGCACCTGGAGGCTTGTTTCCTCTTTTCTCTCTCTCTTGTTTTTTGTTGGGTTTTTTTTTCCTGTTTACTTGGCCACTTTTGGTAATAAAACTACTGTTGGGTTCAGTTTTCTGCGGTATCTCAGTTCCAGTTTCCACATCCCTTCGGACCCTGTTTCTCCTTGGAACATTCACACAGAGAGAATCTGTCACTTTTGAAAGTGACAAAGTTTGTTGTGGGCATCCATTAGTCCAGGATGAAGGTATTGGATGTCTGTGAAGCATCTTGCCCTTCTCCCTCCCTGCAATGTGTGATTTGAACCAAGAACTTCAGATTACTGCTTTCTTCTGCACAAGCCTTCACAAGGGTCATAATTAGCTACCAGTCAGGTAATTAGTTTTGTGCAATGAAACTTTTTAAAGTCTCTTTTTCTATAGCTATTTAATTTTGTACCAGAAAGTAAAAATTAACTGCAGAAAAGACTTCAGTTAAACTCTTCTGGTACACAGATGATCAGTCTCTCCTAAACTTTTTCAGTTAGGTTTTTCTTATTTTGCTTTTATATAGAAAATTATTATCTTATTTTAGATATTAAAATCCAATTGAGATCAGATCCATCTTTCCAAACAGATTTATCTACAGTTCAGGCATTTGCATATGAATATTTTTTCAAGGATATCCTTATAGTTAATAATAAATAAACGACAGTGTGACAGCATGAATAATTCTATTCTAAAACAATTTTTTCATATCAGTCTGATGAAATGCCTTCCTCATTTATTTGATTATCTCAGTTGAAGGCATCAAAATTAGGTGGGATAGGCCTCAGTCTCTGGAAATCCTAGGAGGTAGGGAGATCTTCCTTTCAAGTTCATGAGTGCTAGGACTTAATCCTCCAGCCTGTATTCTCAGCAATTTCCTGAGCCAGAAGGGTTGACTTAAGCAATTCAAATTATCTAAAATTGTGAGCAATATGGAACCCATCATTTCTTTTGTAATGAAATCTGACCATGAGATTGCTTCCCCCCCCTTTAGGTGTTTGTTTAGAAGATCAATTATCAAATACTGTAGATTAAATTCTCTGTATATTTGATTTTTAAGGAAATTTTGTAGTATTATGGTTGAAATGCAAATGGAACAATTTATCACATGTAGCTCTGTGATTGTATTTAGGAGTGACACAGCTACCTAGCTCTTCAAGGTTGATTGAAAGTACATTGACATAAAAAAATGTCAAAGTTGAGCTTCAGAAAAACCAGTCATTCATGACGTTGTAATTGAAACTTTCAGTGTTGAACTAGCAAGAGAAAATTCTGCAAAAATACAGTGTACTTCAAGAAAAACTGTGGTTCTTTTCAAATTTAGGGTGATGGATAATCAAGAGGCAGTTGTTATCCTAAGCACACTCTTAAGGTATGTGTTATTTTAGCCGCCTGTTTTGAGCATTTTGCACTTTAGTTGTAGTTTTCAGCAGAGAGCTTACAATTTCTTTTTCACTTGACACATGGTTCTTCTAACTCAGATGGAATCACATTTGCAGGAAGTAGGGGAACTAGCACATCTGCTGCTCCTTTTAAACTCATTCTGGACAAAAGGAAGAGGTTTGAGATTTGTTTCTTGTTTCCAAAGTCTCAGTGTTTGTAAGAATTAATGTCTTATTATTCCTATGTTAATGTAACAGTGTTTAGCTTGTGATACAATATTTTGATAGGATGAACCTCAGGTACTAAAACATGCTAACACAAATCAATTTGGAATCTAATTATGTTTGTAAATTAAATCAGTTTGGCATTGATTTTAGCCAGCCATAAGGGTTTTCACACTTAAAAAAAAAAAAAATTAGAGAGGAAAAGAGAAGTCAGTATGACTTTAAATACACTTTTCATCTGTTAAGTAGTCAGGAAGATTTGTTAATTAACAGTTACAGTAGGAATGTAGATTTCAGTGACTTTAATTACATAGAAATATTAGAAGAGCTATGTCACCATGAACAAGGGGAGAAAAAACAGCAATAGAAGGATAGCAGAAGCAAAACCAGCTGACGTCTTTGAATACCTCTTCCACGTGGACTGGAAACACAGCAATGAATCAACATGTCATTGTCATTTTGGTGGCAGAAGACCTCTCAAAATGAGTGATTGAACAAAACAAATACCGACAGAGGTGACAGCAATGGAATACATAGCTTTGGGGCTGAAAGAAACTTAGGTTAAAGATTTTTAGAGTCATAAGGGGCACACGGGCACAGAAATAAACTGTAAAGCTTTGCTGCACCCCAGTAGTATCTTGTTAATAGATTATATTAATTATATTTTGATACTAGAGAAGCTACTCAGTTGTATGCACATATTTTTCCCTTTTACATAGTTTCAACTGAAGACTGGAAGTCAGTGAACCCTCCAGTCCACAGTTCAGGCCTCTGCTTATCAGTGTTAGGAAGGAAAAACCTATTTAATTTGCTTACTGTAATAGCAGCAACGGAAGGCAACAATACTGATATAGAATGAAGACAAGAAAAGGATTAGTTCTGAGATATGATATCTTTCAGCTCCCTAGGCCTGGCTTGAATTCTAAGAGCTGTAGCAAGTAATGAGATACCAGAAAAAACTACATTATCCTGATTTATCAGATATTTTCCTCTCAGCACTTTGCTCTGCTCAAGGACCCCTGAAGCCATAGATTATTCCCATAATGCATCCACAAAAAGTTTGGTATCACAGTTTTGAAGCTCTGGAAATCAGTTCCTAACTCAGACAGTATCAGACTTAACACTTCCATTAGTTCCTCGCACATACAGCTTTTTCTTGCTACTACACTGTAAGCAGGAAATGTTGCTTCTGAATCCAGCCATAAGCAATAGTTTTCAGTGCAAAGCTATACTATGAACCATGCAAAAATCTTACAGAGACTGTTCCTGCTAGGTGCAACCTGCAGATGCCCAGATCTGTACAATGAAAACACTCCCCAAATTTGAGCTGATTGTGCCTGAGGCTGAACAAGCACGTATTTTTTATAAATTCACATTAGCAGTGACTTCATTATGGAAGAGCCTGGAAGAGGACTTTTGACTACCAGTGAAATAACAACTGCGGACATAAAAATAGTTAGAAACTGGAGGAAAAGCAAAATGCAAATTTACCATTGCTTTTGATTGATGCAAGTCTATCAAAGTAAAAGGAACACTGGTTTCTTCATGTATGAAATAAATTTGTTTCCAAGTATTTAATATCCTGATCTATGCAATGACTTGATTCAACTCCAGTAAGAAGAAAACAAAGTCTGTGGAAGAAGACATTAGGTATGTATACTTCACCAATTCAAAGAGGAATCCTAATGGAAATTTTGGGATGTTGCAAAGAACTGCTGCCTGATTAAGAAAACTGCTAGACATACAATGTTCTCAGGACACTTTAGAGCATAATAAAAGCTGATGGGAAATGCACAACATATGAATCATCCGTAAAGAGATACTAATAAGATTATTGTTTTCATTTCGCTTTTCAGAGTAGGTGTTAACTTCAATGAGTGAATGACATCTGGTCCTCATTTATAAGAAGTAGTTTTATGAGTTAAATGAAGTATCAATTTAACTTCCATTGGAATTATTTAATGTCTTACAGCATAAATAAACAACTTGGAAAGAACAGAAATGAAACTACTTGGATGACTGGAAAAGTCACGTGGCTTTTTATTAATATTTTCTGAGGAAAGAGCCTAAAAATGATCTGTTATAAAGTTTTTCATGTATACTTACATATCTCTTCTGTTCTATGTTTTATTGCCATTATTGGATTGCATCTGTGTGTGCAATTATATTTGTTCATACAGCTGGCAGATGAAATGCAACAAGAAACTCTCATAATACCAAAAGGACATGACGAAGACTTTTTCTGTGAATTACTATATATTTATTATGTATTGTGTCTTCCTGCCTTTCATTTCCAACTGGATTATGAGGGTTCTTCTAAGTATAACAGTAGTGACAAAGCTGAAGAATCACTGTTTGGTCTTTTAAGGGCTTCCTGATCACATTTATGAAGAAGTCTTTTCTTCGCAATGAACCTACAGTTCCTAGGCCAAGCTGAAGGTAGAATACATCACATTAATTGTCCTTGCTGTGAGATGTAATCTATTCCTCCCATGAGGTACCAAGAGACAAAAGGAATTGAATCAATCAGAAGAATACATATTTGTCAGGAAATGGGGAACTGTCATGGGCAACAGCATGAAGGAATAAGCAGCACAAGCCAAAAGAGGAACTATAAGTATTCAGTATATTTAGAATTAGAAATATTAAGCAAAAAATGGATTTGATAGCAGGTGGATCTTTCTGGGAATGGAGCCCTGTGAGATAAAAACCAGAGTGAGTGTGTGGAAAGCAAAGAGATTCTTCAGCTTCCAGTTCTGATGCAGGGCATACACAGGGCTTTGCACAGTTCATAAACTTGTTCACTTTGACATTTGCTTATGGGAGTTCTAATTTTCCCCTTACTCTCATTGTATTTTCAGTCTGCTGTATGCTACTTCTTTTCCTTTTTGATCACCCTTTTCTTAGGAGTGTTAGTTGCAAGGTTCAATAAGTCAACAAGTGTCTATTTTCCTGTATTCACTGTTGGCCACATAGTGCATATGTCTATCCTCATTTAACCAGATGGATCCAAATTTTACTGTCATATCATAGTGGTAAATCATAAGGGCTGAACAAGCAAAATGTGAGTTCCTTGCTGAATTGGGTAGGTATTTTGGTGACAGACAACACAAATAAGGCTTTGTTGGCCTTAGCCTTCACTGCATCAGTCTCCCAGGCCTCTGTGCTTGAAGACATGGTTCAAGGATTCTCATCGTTCTAGAAGTGTCATTAAACCTGACTGATTTGTGTAGCTTTAGAACTAAGCTACCATTAAAGCTGCCTAAAAGTCTTCCCCTGTGCAGTTCCAGCAAAGGAGATTAAAGTCTGTGTCGTACCGTGTTGGTTCTGCAACTGGTACCATGGCAATGCAAATTCACATAAGCTGCTCTCCGTAAACTATATACTCTATAGGAACCATGAAATATCAATGTGACATTTATTAGGGAAAAAAATGTGTTTTTAAAGCTTCTGAGCTGGCACAGATGTGTAACTCTCTATCTAGTTGTATTATAAAATATTCACTTTTAATACTTTCTTATTCCCCAGGCTCATAGATTACAAGGAAAATTTTACACAGCCATACTGATATTAGTCACAAACATGACTCTCATTAATAATTTTTCTCCAGTTAATTATGTACTGAAATAGTATGAAATTGTAAAAGCTTGAGACAAGGTCAATCTAATTTCTTAGTGATGTAGAAAATAGTATTTTCTCATAAGGTTTTCTGCGTCTGAGATCTCAGAGTTTGATCATTTAGCTAATTATGCCATTAATTTTCATGCAACAGTTCCTTGTCAAGGCCTGTGTGATGTTAAGAGTTTTTTTGTTGATACTTCATGTACTATGTTTAATCCTACCGTAGCACTATTTAAAATCAGTATCAAATTTTGGTACCACCATGACAGGGAAAAGATACATTTGTGTATGAAATAATTTCCATTCTGTGAGGTCACATTAAATATTTCCTTTTCCTTCCACATCCACAGATACTACAATAGTTAATAGTGTTAAGTACCACTGAAAGCATTCAGCTGTGATCTTTTTTTGCATGCCTACTAAGCAGATTTGAAAAAACTCTTATTCCTGCTGTGTTCATAAAATAGATTTTTGAGATAGGAGATTAGTAATATCTTTACTACTATTACGGTATTAAAATTTGAAATTTAGGTTGTGATATCATGTTAAGACACTGGTGGAAACCTCTGTAACAACTGCCAGTGCACATTCTTGATTCTTTCATTATTCATTAAATATGGGAGGATGAGGGGGGTAAGGAAAGAATATAGGTTAAGTATTTGTCATTAAAAAAAGCCCGATTTTTTTTTTCTGTACTCAAATACATTTTGAATAATGTATTCATTATTTACTTTCCATTGAAGAGGATAAAAGTTTTTTCTTTTCATATTGAGCTTCTTTTTCTTTGGATGAAGACAGAGCCAATCTTGCTCTAATGTTGCACTTCCCTCTAAAAGAAATAAGGACGATATTCAGTAAAATGCTAGGAAGAACAGTAGAAGAGACGGAAAATGGATTTTTTTTTTTTTAATTTGAACCTTGCTGATGGATATTACCAACATAGCATAAGGTCTTAGCAGCCAGTCTGAGGCCTGAAAAACTTCTTTCAGTGTCAATCTCTTTAAGTCATTGCTTTGTGTTTGCTTTTCTAGTCATACATTGCTATCAGTAATAGAAAAAATAGAATTGACTTGGCAGTCTGAGCCAGGCTATTAGGCAGGAATCAGAAAGAAAAATACTAGGAAAGAAGAAAAATCTCAGAAGAAAATGATGCATTAGGGAGGGGGAAACAGCAGAGCAGTGAGCATTGTATCCTAAATAAAATTTAGGATTTAGCCAAAGCTATTTTCCACCCTCTAAGAACCACATTGTATAATAAGAAAAGTAAGTAGAGAGCTAATTATTTTTCAAGTGTAAATATTAAACATTTAGTTTCATTGCTATTCAGAGAACAAACTTCAAATCCCAAAACTCACTAGAAAAACATTTAACCCTGATTATGTGGCAGTTCACACATCTACTGCCTCAGTCCCATGGGCAGTGGTGGTGCCCCGCTCCTGAAGCAGCACAAATGTCAAGAGTTGAGACAGAAGTCTGTGAGACTAGACTTCTGACAAGCTGTGAGGGAACCTGAAGCTCCTGGTTCCTTCCTAGTCAACCAGGCAGGAAGCCAAATGTAGATAAACTTAGAAGCAGCATTCTTCCTTCAGTCTTTTGGACAGGCTGCTTGAAGAGAAGAGTAAATGAGATGAAGAAATCTGGTTAAGTTCTGATGTGTATGTTTGATATGAGAACACTTGGAAGACTATCTCTGTTTTTGATTTTGAAGGTAACAAAAACAAAAAAAAGGGTAGATATTTCATTGTTAATCTCAATAGGGACAATGAAGCTGCCTAATAGAATAAATACTAAACCTGGAGCCTGAGATACTGCAGCACAAAAACCGCATTGTCCCAAATCTCAGTTCCTAACATTGCATTGTTCTTCAAGAGATTACCAAAATTCAGCATATTAAGGTTTTTATAACTAAATATATTTACTATTCATTGTTATTATTTATTCTTATTTTTAAAACTTCCAGTAGGTGTGGAAACAAATAATGTTTCAACATTTTAACTGTTCATTCTAACATGGAATAATTACTGAAATAAACGTCACTGAAATGACAGTAGGGAGCTAGACATTCCTAAAAATATTTTCCAAGTAATTAGTTGTTTGTCAATTATGACAAGCACTATCACGTGATGCTGCACTTAGATATTGGACAACTGTGACAAAATATTTCTTAAGGAATTAAACACACTTCCTGTGAGAAAGACTCAACACAACCTGTGCATGAAAGATAATTGACAGAATTGCTCCTGAAAAGGCTGGAGAAGAAGGATGATGTACTTTGTTAAGAGCTCTGGAATTTTAATCCTACGTAGCTCATGTAGTGGATGCTCCAGCTGATGAGATTCACCCCCTATCTTTAAACAAGTTATCTTTAAACATTTATCCTTACACTTAGTGCATATAGATGAGAAGCTTATGTATCCCTGATTCCTGCTATAGCCTAGAGAGAAATAGATTATTTCCAAAAATGCAGTTCAGATTTTTGGTAAGATAACACCTCCTCGAGATACCTTTTAACTGCACTGCTTGCAGAGGAGACCTGGAGCACTGGTTTCTGACATAGGTGGTTTGATTAAATGACTAACCCTAGCTGAGATGAGCATGTTTCTGCAAACATGGGTCTGAAAGCTGTGTATTAGCCTGAGGTGGCTGAAACAAAAATAAACACACACACACCCCCCATACCTCCTGCCATGGATATTTCCCACCTTAACCCCGTGTAAAAAGTTAGTCCATATGTAGCTAATCTGCTTTTGTGGCTGGAAACTAACATTTCCTAATATGTTTCAATCATAATGAGTTGGGTTAGTCAAAGCAGTCTTCAATAGCTGCTAATCAACAATTTTTGTTCCACATATTAAAGAGTGATAAGAAGATATCTGAAGGGGAATCAGTATCTGGAGCAGCAGCTTTTTGTTTATTAGTTTGTTTGGTTTTGGGGTTGTGGGTCTTTTTTTTTTTCTTTTTTTAGCTATGTTTATTTTCCAAACAGTGAAAAACAGTAAATATATAAATCAGTCCTATGAATTTTTTTAAGCAGGTTTCTGTTCTGCACCGGGGAATGAGGCAGGGTGAGAGAGATGGTACAGGATTGTTTCTGGAGCTCAATAAGAAAGGCAGAACAATAAAGAGCTTACTAAAACAGTTGTTTTAATAAGATAGACTAAAAAGAGGAATATAGATAGCAAGTAAATTTTCTGTCCCTTAAGATGCTGGGCACCCTGCACTCATGCAGTGTCAAAAGGACCCCACGTGGATTTTCCCACGGCTTGCAGTGGCAGAAATTTCCTATTTTTGGTTCCTTGTGCTATATATAAATTTCTTACAGGAAAACAACCCTGTTCAATTAAAGACACTTGCATGAGATCTTGCTTCACTTTTAGATCAAAGCAAAGCAGCAGACATAGCACTGCAGGTGTCAAGTGGAAGCTGCCTTCAGCCTCCTCTGTTGCAATGAGTTGCAATGAGTTGCTGCTCCTGTGTCCAAGGGATTTGTGCAGCACAGCAAGTCCTGAAGGTCATGCTGAACATACAACAGAGTGCAGCACAGCAGAGACCCATTCCTACAAAGGTTAACTGTTGTGAGTCTCTCACACCTTCATATTCACAGGTGTCCTTGTCAGGATCACTACATTTCACCCCTTGGTCCACCTACATTTCACCTTTCTCAAAGATGTTTTAAATTACAAGTTATATTAGTAAACTGTTTGCCTAAGAGAAAATTTATTGACAGGTTGAACTGTTATCTCTGTTACAATGCCAATGTACGTGCAGCCCAGCCTGACATGGGGCACTCCAGCATGTTCTCATACAGTGGCTACTCCTCATAACTTATGGACTTCTCAAGCTGTAAGAAAGCTCAATAAAGCAGACCTAACCTGCTCAAAACCACTAACTTCTCAAATACACTATCTTCTCCAGGGTTCCCAGTATAGTTTCTAACTTTATTTAGACAGAGTCATCCAGTCTTAATTTTCTATAAAGGAATTTCATGGTAAAGTAACTATGATCAGACAAATCCCATCTCACATAACCTCTGTGACCTGAAATTCAGCAGAACAGTGTGTGCCACAGCAAAGTAAAGTGAACAACATGGTGTCAATGATCCATAACCACTATATATCACCAAAATGTAACATTTATTCTACTGCATTAATGACAGGGGAAAAGCTATGGAACATGGATCTTCAACTATATGTATCAACTGGCTGATCTCTTCAGTCTTTAAAAGTCTTTGAGTGCATAAAATCCTGGGTAGCTATGGCAACCTCAAAACTGACTAGGTCATGATTGAGGAGTGGAGTTTGAGAGATAAGAGAGGGTATCCCATAATGATGTTGATCTCATCACACTTACATGCATCCTGTCTGGCTCTATGGACTTGTTCTTATGTGCAGTTTAAGTAACTGGTCCCTAACCCAGTCATCATATATAATGAGTAATATCTTTGTCCCCTGAACTTTGCTAATTGTCATAAAGATCTGGGAGGTGAGTGCACACAGAGGCAAAATGCCTCTCAATGTTTTCTATCCTTTGTCACTATTTGCTCGGCCACTCAGGAGTAACTGTCATCAGCATTTTCCTTGACCATTTTGTTGCTGATATAACTTTAGGTAGCCTTCATGTTGCATTTGATATTTGTACCCACCTTTGAATGCATCTAACCTTTGTTTTTCCTAATTTCATCCTTGCATATCCAGGTGATTCTCCTGGATAGCTCCTCCTCACTTTCACTTTTCAAATACTTATTTGTATTTGCACTCAATCTACTTTCTACTCTACCTTCTGCAATCAAAACATAGAACTCTTGTTCTATCAGGAGGCTATTCCTGAAGAACACCTGACTCATCTGGGCTCCCTCAGAGCCACCTTGCATGAGATCCTGTACATCAGATCCCTGACAAAAAAGAAAATATGCTTTGTTACAGTTCAAGTCCTATAACTTGCCTTCTTTAAGGATTTGGAACACCAGTCTAACAGTCACTGCAATCAAACCCATCCCTGCCCATCACATTCCAACCACTACTTTATCAGTGAGTTACAGCTCCAGCTGAGCACATCCTCTGGCGTCTGAAGTAAATGCTCACTATGATGTGGCTCTTACCATTCTCTTCTCATTCTGTATCAGATCTCCATATGTTTAAAGTATTCCTTTCTGTAGAAAACACTCCCATTCCTTTGGCTTCCCTTTCTGTCTTTTCCTAAGCATCTGCATACATGGAAGAACTCTAGCCATGCGAATGATCCTGCCTCACCTGTATAATCTCAATGGTGTCAGGTCTGTGACTGCACAGGGACACACAGTTCCTTCCATGTGTTTCTCACGCTGCATTAGTCTACAAGCTGCTTAAATGGATCTCCTAATCCCTCACTTTCTCACTTTCTTTTTTTCTTTGAGCTTTGGCCTCCATCTTCTGCAAAACCTAATTTAAAGGTTTCCTAAGGCCTGGGAAAGCTTGCTCACAAAGATGTTCCCGATCCACTTTGTCAGCTAAGTCATGTCTCTCAACAGTTGGTCTCTGATCATAGTAACTGAAGGCTTGCTGGTGAAAGCAGCCATGTGACAGGTGTTTATCTGCAGTATGCATCTGCTCCTGCCCTACTCGATCTGGTGAGCTAGGAGGATGGGCAAGAACCATAGCTGGACTCCTGCTCCTTTCAACCTAGATACCAAAGTCATACTGGATCCACTCAATGCTCCCTAAATGTGCAAAATCATTGCTGCACCCACAGATGAACAACAAAAGGTAGTAAACTGTGGATCGGAACTGCCACGGCACTCTCTCCATGATGTCCTTGGCTGCAGACAAAGAGCAAACTACTGGTAACAGCATGTCTGATTTGCAGAGAACTATGTTGTGTGCAGAAGGGGTGCCACACCTTCATTACGTGGTAGGTTCTTTTGGTGGCACTAGTGTGAATCTGTTGGTCACAGCCTGCTCAGACACTCGTTTTCATCTTGTATATGAGATCTTGTACCTATTCTCTAACTGAATGTCTGCAAGTGGAGAATGACTATTCTTGTCTCTGGAAGTCACAAGCTTCTGTCCGCTATATTGACTATGTAGTCTGTATTGACTCTGTTCAATTGTTGTGTCAGGGCATTCCCCCTTACGTGCAACGTGAGACTTGCATTCTTGTCCCTGTAGAGTTTTCACAAAGATCCTGTTAAGTACCATGCCTCTTCCTCTTTGTTTCCTTGTCTTGTCTCCTCCCTGCTCAGCAGCTCCACAGTTGCTGCAGGATGGTCAGTCATCCTCAGTTTCTATCAAAGGAGGCAGCACTGGGCATAATCTATAGATCATAAAATGCGTGCAGTGGTCCTGCCACCATAGTTCAGTCTGTCCTGAAGGTGCTGGTGCATCAGAGGTGCTCACATCAGGCAGGGCATGAGGTCTTGCCACATCACCACTGTTGCACTGAGCCTTGCAGCCTCCCTTATTCTCCAGCAGTGCCTCTGGACCCCTTCTGCACCAGTTGCCACATTAACTACCAGGTTCTCACTGCACATCCTCCCCACTGTATCGTTTAACCAAGGAGCCAAACATGAGTATGCTCTGCTCCCAGTGAGACTTCCTGCTCACCAGCAACTGCTTGTGCTGTCTTGGTTCTGGTTTGCTGTCCTTCACTCATGAGTGTGGGGTTCATCACAAACATTTTCCTTCCATACGGTATTCCCCACAGGCAACAGAGGCCTGAGAGTAAATTGCCTCTTTTTAATGCTAGGCACTAGAGCCTAGATGGTTGTTTTGGTGATATAAGATAATAAATTTCCAAATCATGGTCTCCAATACTATTGCATTCACACTCACTTGAGTACTTATTCTGTAAACAGCTCATGTTACTACCACTTGTTTCACTCTCAAAATCTAACTTAAATCACAGTCTGCAGAGAATGCATTACTTAACTTTTTGAAGCTGGAAGAAGTTCGAACAGAACTGATGTTTCCTTAGCATTGAATTGTTATTGTTTAATGTTTACAGTTCTGTTTCAGGAAATACAACTGCCTACCCATATGAAAGCAGTTTCAAGTGTGATCCAGCTTCCCCTGAAGCTGACATTTCTTTTTTTTTTTTTTTTTCACTAAGTCTAAAACGTGGAACTTTGTGAGGAACTTGCAGCTTTTTCACTAAAGAGAAAAAAGGTCCTAAACATTCCCCGTTTATATGCAGATATAATATCTCTGTTATGAGTCTACCCTGCACTAAATATCCACCTCTAGTTTCATTAGACAGTTTAGCCATTCAGAAAACCTCAGAATCAACATAAATAATTTAATTTGGAAACAATAAAAGGATTTTTTTCTCAAAGAAAATAGTATGTATTGCATTACAGTAATTAAAAACTAGAAGAAATAGATATCTTCAAACTATAGTATGAATTTCTATTTTCTAGTTTATATTGTTTAAAAATTGTCAAATTGCAGATTGCCAGATGTTAAGAAAACAACAGAAAGAGAAATGCAAAGAAGCAGAAAATCCCTGAAAACTATTATTCTATAACCTGAACAAAAGACATTCTTTTATGAAGAAAAAAGTGTAGGACTGGGACCGCTGCTGTGCAAATAATATTTTGCTTTATTGACCAAATTAATAAATTGTGCACATTTAAAATTCAAAGTTGGTTATAAGTATGTTTTTCCTTGTTGTCCAAACAGCTTTTCCCTTTAGAAATCCCTCCTCTGCAAAACAAATAAAATCAAAACGCCAACAAGAACAAAGAGAGGAAAAAGCAATGAACAAAATCTAGCAGCATTTGGGAAAAAAACAATCTTTATCCTTCTCGTTATTTTTGTTAAACTCTATAATAGAATTTTATACATTTAAAAGAACTTCCTCCAAATCATCATGTTTCATATAGAAATTTTAGGAACAAAATACTTTGGCTTTTTCCAGTGTTTTTTTCATAATTTTTCTTCATCAAAGCTATCCTTTTGTTTTGTAAGAATTTATGAAGCATTTTATTAAATCAAAAAATTGTGTTACTCGAAAAAATATTTTATTGAAAATTGGTATAACTTTCCTCACAATGATAATGACATACAAGTTATGTCATTGTAGTCATTAAAAGACCCATCCTCCTTAGGAATCAGCAATTAAATCTTAATACATGAATTTTAACAGGAATGTGTTAATGGCAACACGAGACAGTGGTCAGTGGTGCTTTTTTAAAGTGGTTTTGGATTGAAACGTGTTGTATAATGCTGGAGTTAAGAGTCTCTCAAGACTTTATACAGATCTAAACCATCCCAAAGGAGTGAATATGCAGAGTCTGACTTACAGATGAAGCATTAGGAGCAAAGAGCCAGTTGGAAATAGGTCTAGGCTGATCATTGTCATACAGTGGTCATGGTCATACAATGAGGGTGGTAAAACACTGGCACAGGTCTCCCAGAATGCTGGTGGATGCCCCATTGCAACATTCAAGGTTAAATTGGACAGGGCTCTGAGCCACCTGGTCTAGTTGAAGATGTCCCTGGTCATTGCAGGGGAGTTGGACTAGATGGCATCCAAAGCTCCCTTCTAACATGAATGGTTCTGTGATTCTATTTATAAGTTTCAGTTAGAGGAGAGTAGAGGGTGTGATGGATCTGTGCCTGTGTCTGTTTAGTCTGGATCCTGTCGTATAGGTTTTAGGCACAATAAGTAAGCCAAGATGGGCTACTGCCACTGGTAATGAAAATAAAATCTGTGATCCAACATTCCAGTTACATGTAGTTACAAAATTAGTATAACCTAAAAAGCTATTTTTATTTCTGATTATGCTTTACATACACAAAGGGACAAATATTTTTAGAGGCATGTATATATATGTGAGATATATATATATAATATACAAATATATACATATATATATATATAACTAAAAGTGCTTTTCATAAATAACTGTTCTGACTAATCTTAAATATCATGTAAAGGAGCTTGTTTGTTTGTTTGTTTGTTTTGGCATTTGGTGTTCATTTGTTTTGTTTTCCCTGTAACTTGCAATATCAGTTCTTCAGAAAATATGTGAGGGAGGCATCCTGCTGATTTTAATGGTCAGGTGATTTAAACACTTGCTTTTCTCAACTTGTAAAGGCCTAGTTGTAGCGTTAAAAATACCAGCCTCCCTTGTATTTCAACATCTCCCTCTATGCCTGGCGGGCATGATGGCCTGTGCATCTGGATGTCACTAAGCGTTAGTTGTTTTTAGGCTGGCTGCTATAAATTTGGTGCTGCAGCTGTGGTGAGACGGTCTGGTTGTCTTTTAAACAGACCTACCTGTGTGTCCTTTACACACAGTGGAAAAATTATGTTTAAATTGGGCAGACTGTTGATGATGAGGCATATCTGTGGTAGTAAATTAAGCAGTGGTTGGCCTGCTCTTGGCCCTGAGATCAAGTGGCATGATCTGGCCCCTCCAGTATTTTCTACACTACTAAAATCCAAGCCAGGATTGCCACAACCATGCATTTTGGGAACCATGCTAGACCCTGAACAGTGTCTGGGAGTAGTCTGGAAAGAAAGTGCCGGTGGATATAGGCTGAAACCATGCCAAATACACTTCTGACTGTTTGTAAGTGTAGATGATAGTTTGCTGGAGCTCAGGAACATTCACACTGAATTTATGTAATATACACATAGCCACGTTTGATAAGTTAGGTGTCATGACTCCTCTTCAACGACTTTAAATGTCAGGCAGCATTAAATAGTAGGCAATCTAAATTGCCCATAACTCTTTGGCTTTAAGAACCACCATCATTAAAATGTCTAGGTAGCCACTATAATAGATAGCATGAATATATCCTTATGTAACTTCCCAGTGAGTGCCTGGGAAGTACACATTGCCACACCGTACTCCGAGCACTCAGTGAATCACTGAAGAAGATGGGGTGGGTCACCAGCCTGAGATAACTCAGCAGGGGAAGATTCACTCATCTTGTTAAGCAAGGTGCAGATAGAGTTGATCCACACTTATGGATCTTGGGGTATCTGTCCACTAATCTCAAGGTCCCCCGAGTAGCTGTTTTCTCATCTAATGCCTTGGAGGAGTGGTAATCTCATACTCTCCAACATTATGAATGCAGAAGGGGAGCTACTCCTGGGCAGCTCATGGTGACTCACATTTTCATGTGGAAACCTATCTAACCAGAAAATCCACTATGAATTGGGGCTTCTTCAGTTAAAAAGGAAATACTACAGCTAAGAATGTGAACACTAAACCTTATTACAAATATTGATGCCCTTATTCTACACAAAGGTAGGGATGTTGCAGTCTTGCTTTGCTTTCCTTTTTGAGTCCAATCTTCCATCTTTTTTAATCCTTCATGCTGGGTAGTAGAGGGTATCCTAAGCAGTCTCTTAATGCTCAGATAACTGATTGTATGAGTGATGATTTAGCAAACAGCATATTTTCCCTGTTCTTTCAGAGAAAAGGAAAACCCCCAAACACCACCACTTTGGCTTTTTCAAAATAAAACAGCAGTGAAAAACATTGTCAGTAATTCAATTATCTTTGAGGCTGACAGCTTTAGCTGTATTTAAAAATTACCAACTGAGGGCTTTACATTAAGCCTGCCAAAAAGGGAACAGTGACTAGCAGATGTGCTTTACTTTTCTTGGGCTCATCACCAGTGAGGTGCAGCTGCTGCTTTGACTTTGTCTTTTGTGGCTTGCTTTGAAATGTTGTCCTTTTTTATTACTATACACTAGTTTTATTACCTTGTCTTTTTCTAAAACCTAACACTTTTTTTTGACAACGTCATGCTGATGAGCTGCAAGAAGGATGCTCTGTGGATTTTGCGGTACATTAAAACTGTGCCAGTGGTGCAGAGAACAGGTTTAGGCAATATAGACATGTCTACAGGATGCAGCAGAGTGATGCTTATTTTTAATTAATGGGACACTTCTCAGTGAAAGGATGGCAATTGTTTTATAACCAAGGCAGGAATATCAGCTGGAACACACTGAGTGTGTTTGCTCACCTTGGAAGAGAAATTAGAGTATTGCATTTGTTTTATGTAAACTGCATTTAGGAATATAAAGAGATGGCAGCACTGGGAAAGTGATTTGGCTGGCAAGATTAGTAAAGTGAACATTCCTCAGCTTGACATTATTCATATTTGAATAGAGTAGATTAGACAGAGAATTTTCACTGTTCTACCTCTTAGCACATCCGGTAATTACAACAGCAAAAATACAGAAGTGATTTTTTTTTTTTCCCCAGGAACACATAGGAGTGTGAAAACTGGAAAGCTGGAAGACAACTACTTAGGGAATAAATAAGCTACTGGAGAACTTTTATAAAAGACTCAACAGTTCTTTTTTTATTTTTTTTCATTCTGTGTAATTTTTATTTTAAATGCTGTCAAAGATCCATACACAGAGCAACTTCAGACTAAACTCGGTATTTTTACCTAGAAAGAAGAACACTTCTTGTGTAATGAAAGCAGTAATTACAATTAGCTGAGATGCTAATATCCAATGGGGTAGAATTATTTCATTTTACATCCTTAGCAAAAATGTACTTACTTGCTTCTCAGCCAGAAAATGTTAGTCTCATGCTGAGAACTAAGTGTGACATTGAACATTGGTCACAGCTTTGAATTAGAGAGTGGGTGGTAGGAATGAACAAGGGGAGTCTGAGGGAGGTAGGAGCAGGGAGGAAGGAGAAAAAAGTTAATACAAATACTGAGAGCTGTGAGCGTATTCCTCCTTTCCTCTTCCATACACACTGTCTGACTCTATCTGTGGTGTAGGAGCAGTGCCAATCCTGTTTTCCAGCCTTCTTCCCTTGTTGGAAATTCATAATAGGAGTTGATCCTGAGTAGCAGACTAAGGTGGGGAAAGAGGTGAGGGAAAAGCAGAAATAGAAGGTTGGGATGCCAACAGACAATCCATTACCTCTTTTCCCACCCACTGTACAATCAATTAGATGCAGCTCAGCACTGTGTATTTTTGTTACAAGGACATCTTCCAACTCACCCTTACTTACCATGTGCTTGTTTTCAACTTGCCATACAGTTCTGCACACACAGGTGACTTACAACTCCAGAACCTGTAAGACCTCGGGCTTGTCAGCCTCTGGTAAGCTAGAGGAGAGCACCAAGGGAACCCTTCCATACTCTCTGCCCAAATAAGAGGGAAATTTAATTTGTTTGTTGGTGAGGCTGGGTTCTGAATTATAGAAGCATAGAACCATAGAATAACAGTTTCTGTGGGAAGGGACCTTAAAGAATGCTGCCATGGGCAAGGACATCCTCCACTAAATCAGGTTGCTTAGAGCTCCATGCAACCTGGCCTTGAATGCAGCCATAACTTTTCTGGGCAACCTGTTCCGCTGCCTCACTACCCACAGAGTGAAGAATTTCTCCCTAAAATCTAATCTTTCTCCCTAAAATCTAATCTAAAACTCCCCTCTTTCAGTTTAAAGCCATTACCCCCTGTTCTATCCTTCCATGCCGTTGTAAAAAGTTCCTCTCCAATTCTCTTCCAGGCACTCTTTAGGTACTGGAAGGTGCTATAAGGTCACCCAGAGCTTTCTCTTCTCCAGGCTGAAAAACTCCAACTCTCTCAGCCTGTCTTCACAGGAAAGGTGCTCAGCTCTCTGAGCATCTTCATGGCTCTCCTCTGAAATCACTTCAGCAGGTCCATGTCCATCTTATGTTGGGCGCTCCAGAGCTGGACATGTACTACAGGTGGGGTTTCATGAGAGGAGAGTAGAATATTGAGACGGTGTATCTGGCATTGACCCAAGAAATAACCTATGAAAGATGAAAAAGACAAATTAGATCACACTGTCCTCAGTGTTACTTCCTCCGTAGTGATCACTTCTGTCCTTAAGTTCACTTGTTCTGTCCTTACGTTTGCAAACATAATACTTTTTTTCACTTGACAAAATCTAAATAACACATCTTTCCACTTATGGCCCTCCAAGTTTAGTCTGAAGTTTTCATAGATTTGAGAAGTTAACCATGAAATTTAATTTTCTTTTGTTTTAACAAATAACTGGTCTTCATTGCAGGTCATTGCCTCTCATGAAGACTTCAAACATAATTATCATGGCAGTAATAGGTAGCTGCAAATCTTAAAGCCAGATGTTGCAAATTCATGCTCATAAAAATAGTGTTTTATAAACTGTTTCAATGACAATATTTACCTCATTAAGAAACACAGCATGAATATGAGATCTGAATGCTTCCGTGTTCAATTTTTAAAGTATTGAAATCTAGTAGAAAACAGTCTTAAATACAATGCAGAAAATGAGTTGTTAAAACACAGAAGAATTATCTCTAGAACTACATCACTGAACTGGGATACTTGGGGAAATAACAGAAAATGCAGCTGTGGGAGGAATGGGGAAACAGAGGGTGCAATGCCTAGCTCTTGCTGCTTTTAGGCAAAGAAGCCTCCACAGGCTCTTTCTTTAGCTGCACCTTTTAATGTGTGAACCTGCTGGTAGGATTTCACATTCTGACCCACTTTCTTATAGGTGTTCAACCTAGGACTAGTTGGAACCAATTTTAGATTGTCTCATACTGCTTTCTTCAATAGCTCCTAATAACTACCTACCCATAAGTTACGGTAACTACTGTGAATTCCTCTTTCAGGTGTCTAGCTCTCCATTCATCAGGCAGAAAATGCAGGCACTTATCAATGGTTCATTCCAGGAGTACAGGAATACAGAGAAGTTCCCAGCATTGCAATATTGAGTGTTAGTACACTGACAATCCTCTTTAGATCACTGAGATTTGATTTTGTCTTATATAACTTTATTGAATTAAAATTTTATTCTATTGTGGTTGTAACTGAATGCAAAAATCTATCTTTTTCAGTCCTGTTTCATGATGGCAACATTGCTTGGAACAGGGAAGTGTACAAGAGCATCTACTATATACGGCTATTCCTTTCTTGTCTCATATTAAATACTACATCATTAATTAGTTAGTCGAAGTGAAGTATTGTCACTCAGTAATTTAGTGGACCTATCTTGGTCACACTTTCTACCTGTTGAAATACCAAAAGCAGGTATTGCCATAAATAATTTGTGAATAGAATGAGAAATGTAATAAATGTATATACTTAGAAAATATGTGGGTTCATCACGATTTATTTATTATGGCCACTCAGTATTTAATCTTTGATTTTTGACACTTAAGCTAGGGTGAATTTTGACCGTACCTTGAAATTTCATATAATGACTAGGTGAGATTCAGATTTAGAGCTTAATCCCTCAAAACAGTACATGAAAATTGTCATACTCAAAAGAACATAGTTAAGGGGAGAATAAGGAAAAAGGATGCAGTACAACACGAGCATTAAGTGCAAACATTTTCACTTGGTTGTCACTCTCAGATTTTTTTTCTGTCTGGATGGACTGTATTAAAATCCATGACAATTTTATTTTTGCATAGGTATAGGCAGTAGAGCAGGAAAATGGTTAAGCAGAAAGTTATTGGACTTTTTTTGCTTCTGTGCAGGATCTTGGACAGAGTGATTCCATCAATGACATCATTCGTTACCTTCTTTTAAGGACTCCATCTCTTTTAAGCTTACACAATTCTTCTTGAGAAGAATGCATGCCTCAAGAATATGAATAACTGATAGAGAAAGGAAAGGACTTGAATCTATCTCAACTACTTGCTTTAAAATCTAATTGTCTGATTTAGTAAAACATCTCCCCAGAAAAGGTATATTTTGGGCAGTAAGAGACTTAAATGCAGTGCTCATAGGTCAATCACAATCTGTGCCAATTTCTCTAATATTTACCTTTTACAATAACAACTTTTACTTTACCCCTTGTGCTATTTCCTCATGTTTCTTCATACTTTTCCTAGCTTTTCTCCCCACTTGAGGCTCCAGTGACACCCAGGAACTCTTCATGAGCTCTGTCCAGTCCATGGCTTATTTAGGCACCCCACCACCAGGTGGGTGTCCCGTCTCTGCTGCTTTGACTGCTGGTGTCCTTGAGCAGAGCAGCACCACTGAATGCCATTCAGCACTAGCCTGGCCCTATGGGAAAAAATACAGGAAACAAGGCAATTTCTCCCTACCACAGACATGTTCCTGGATGTCTTGTCATTCCCCTCCAATGCTACCACAACTTAGTCTGGTCTCAATTGCCTTCACCCATTTAACCCTCAACTATTTTAATCATGAAGGCAAAACATAGCACAGTACAAGCTACTACAAAGAAAACAAAATCTATTGCAGTCAAAAGCGGTACACACAAAGTCATTTCTACCCTTCTCCATTTCTCCTAAGGCCTGATATAAGAGAATTCAAATTTAAACTCATGTGAATAGGGCCTGAGAAGGATCTACACTTGATATAAATTAGCCTGGGGGTAATTTTTTCAATATGAAAAGAAAAGATCCTGAAACTGGATGAAGAAAAAAGTGAAGAAAACCCCAATACAAACAAAGAAACAAAGCAAGCATGAGGTGCACCTAACAGGAATACTTTATAAACCATGAAGTGGAATTTTTCTAAGTAGCACAACTGCAATGTGGCATATACTACAGATGGATAGCATCACAAAAGCAGTACACTTTTATGACTGGCAAACAGGTGTCTATGTTTATTTAACAATCTAGCTAGCACAAACCAGATTTCTATTTATTATTGGAATACTTGGTGCATATGATGTTGTTTCAAGGAAGCAGGGGAGCCAAATCTCTGTGAAACGTTTGCAGATTTAAGGTATTCCTGCAGATATTGCTTCATCTTCTATAAATTTTCAAAAGAGCTGCTTTCATCTGTTATTAGTATGCAGCATCCATTCACTCCCTATAGTGATACCTTAGACCTATGATACCTACATCCCTGAGATATGAACAGGATTTCCCCTTTTGTATGTGTAATATGTGTATTATGTATGTGTGAAAGAAGAGAAAAAATACTCCTTTTTTTTTTTTGCAAACATAATATGAAGCTAATTTTTGTTTGCATACAAACAATGTTCAGTACTCAACACAGATAATTCTGCTCTCCAGGTAAACCTTTCATGATTATATGCTACAGTGCTGTTAGACATGTAAACTGCTGGTTTCTGTGCCAGGATGATTAACTGCTGAGGCTTTGCACAAATCTTGAGCAACCCTCTTAGTCCCCATTGGGACTTGAACATAATGGAGATGAAAAAGCTCAGGACACACACCACTGTTAATGTAAGCACTAAAAAGTGTTATTCATAGAAATGAGGGCTACGTGTAGAGTAACGAGCTGAGCAGGAGGAGGTAAGGTTTTGCCGACCAGCCAGCAGCAGTCTGCAATGAATAATTGTTAACATGGACCCTGTTATGGCTTTGTCTCGGGCCAAAGATCACTCTCACAAGCAAGGCCTAATTTAGGTTAGCATTGGCCAGGCATGGCTCCAGTAGGGAACACAGACAAGCTACCCTGTTTTGAGTAGGGTGAAAAGTTGTATACAACTTGCAGCCAGAAAGCCAGCTGAGTGTACAGATGGAGCCCAAAGTCTCAGGCATCTAAGCTCATTTGAGTGTTGGATTGGGTACCTGAATGGACAAAGGAGTTCCTTGGCTCTCCTGTAGCTCTGATCATAGGTGCAAAATTAGAGAGAAAAATTGCTGGTAACTACTAACCTCATGGACAAGCAGTCATGTGGAAAAAGACAGAAGATTGCTGAAAACAGGTATACTTAGATATGATGTGAGAGTGTTTAGAGCCATGGGAGCAAATCATTAATAGAAATAGTAGGCTTTTCGCTTCCTAGTGTCTTCAGATTGTTCAAACATTTATGAAAAATCTGTGTTAGTCAAAAACAAAGTATGGAGCTGAGAACAAAAAATAACTGGTTGCAAATGAAGAATTTGCACTGCAGGGGGTCTAGGAGTACAGGTCTGAGCAGTTACAGCAATGAGAAAACCCACCATTATTATTTTTAATTTACATATGTGGAGAACAAACCGTGTACATGATACAGATCAATAGCAGAGTTTAAAGCAACGTGAAGGGGTCTCTGAAATCTAGGAGCAGGTGACCTGTTCCAAAATCTATTGCCTGTCCTACTGGAAAAGGGCTGCAATGCATAAGCAACTTATGAGTTAAAGGCATTTTGACTTATTCTAATTAAAAAAAAAAAAAAAAAAGGGATTTTTTTTGCCCACACACATCCTGAAGATTATAGACTATGTTATTCCCTTTAGCAGTGCACAGGTTCATGAATGATTAATGATGGCTAGGTCAAAAATCACTGAGAGGTGGTATATTGCAAGTTTTACAGTGTGATCTGTTATCAGCAAATGTATCTTTTGGTGTTTCATTTGTTGGATATAGTGTTCTGTGAACTGGATAATCCTCACAACTTTCCCCCCTTATAGAAATTACCAGTTAGGTGGGAGTGAGAGCAAAATTTTACCGCATAAAATGGGTATTGTTGTTAAGCATCTCGCTCCTTCTTTGTATGCTTGGTAGGTGAAGAGTAGGGGGAAAGGATTTAGCTCTCATTTTCTGGTATTTTTCTTCCAGTAGTAAGGTATAATTTGCATAGTTTATCACTGCAGCTTTTTCAGCTGCTTTTTAAGTCAGCTAGCAATACTCATCTAAATAGCTTTGTTTGGAAACCCTTTCCATGACTGAGTTTTAGAAACTGAAAGAAAAGGATGAGTCACTGCAAGCTTTCAGGATGTGAGTGATCCTGCAGCAAAGATGACTGGAAGAATAAAGGGGCTAAGAAAAATTATTGGGTTTGTTTGTTTGTTTGTTTTTTTGAGATTAGAAGCCCTGCCTGTGAGTGTAAGAAGATAAGAAATCATAGAATCAAAGGATAGCAGGTTGGAAGGAGCCTCAAGAATTACCTGGTCCAACCTTTCCCAGCAAAAGCACTGTTCAGACAAGATGGCCCAGCAGCATGTCCAGCTGAGCCCTTAAAATGTGTGATGTTGGGAAATCCACCATTTCCCTGTGGAGATTATTCCAGTGGCTGATTGGTCGCATTGTGAAAAGTTTTCGTCTTGTGTTCAATCAGAATCTTATCTCTAATCTTTTCCATGTGACTCTATGTAAAAAGGGAGTCTCCATCTTCTTTGTAGCTTCTTGAAATACTGTAACATAGTGATAAGGTCTTCCCTAAGCTGGCTTTTCTCAAGGCTGAATAGTCCTCTCAGCCTTTCCCCATGTGTCAGGCTTCTCAATCCTTTGAACATCTCTGTGGTCCTTCTCTGGACCTTCTCCAGGTGGTCCATGCCTTTTTTTTTTTATAATGGGGACCAAAACTGAACACAGTGTTCCAGGTGTGGCCTGACAAGTGCTTAGTAGAGTGTGATAATGACTTCTTTATCTATGCTGGTGATTTCCCTGTTGACCAGCATCCTGTTGGCTTTCCTCTTTGCAGCAGCACAAGTGTCAATTTCTCTTGTTCTTCAGGACTCCCACACCCATTTCCACAGAGCTGCTCTCCAGCCAGGTCTGTACTGCACTCCTGGATTGTGTTCTCCTAGGCACAAGACCTTACATTTGTTTTGCTGAACTTCACAAGGTTCTTGTCAGTCCACTCTTCCAGCCTATGCTGGTCTTTCTGATCTCTCTTCTGAAGTGTCCACTTCTCCACTCAGTTTGCTATCATGAGTAAACACTTGATCCCATCCTACACATCACTGATGAAGATATTAAACAGTATTGAGCCCAACGCCAATCCCTGGGGGACTCAACCTCATAGGTTGCTGGTTTAAGAAGGAGATATTTGCCACCTGTCATGAAGTTCCCCATGCACTGCACAGCCCTCTTGTCTAGACTGTAATCAGTTTGTCTAGGAGGAACTGTGGAAAACAGTGGGAAAAGCCTTGGAGGAAAACAGGTAGGCAATGTCCACTGCTCACCCCTCTTCAACTGAGCAGGTTACTTTGTTGTAGAAGGTGGTGAGGTCTGTCATGCATGATTTGTCCTTGGTGAATCCTTCTGGTTTTTGCCATTCGTGTTTCATTTGACTTGGGATAGCCCCCAGCAGGATTTGTTCCATAACTTTTCCAGGGACTGAAGTAAGATGGATGGGGCTGATAATTTCCCAGATCCTTCTTTAAGCCCTTCTTGTAGATGGGGATGACATTCATATCATATAATCAGAGAATGATTTGTGTTGGAAGAAACCTTAAAGACCATCTAGTTTCCAACCCCTGTGCTGTGGGCAGAGACACCTCCCACCTCCCACTTGGCCAGGTTGCTCAGGGCCCCATCCAACCTGGCCTTGAACATTGCCAGGAATGGGACCTCCACAGCTTCTCTGGGCAACCTGTGCCACTGCTTCATCACTCTCACTGAAAAGACTTTACTTTTCTACAATCCAATCTAAATCTTCCCTTTTTCACTTTAAAGTCGTTACCTCTTGTCCTATCACTACATGCTCTTGTAAGAAGTCTCTCTCCAGTTCTCTTGCAGGCCTCCTTTAGGTACTGAAGGTGCTCTAAGGTCACCCCAAAGTCTTTTCTTTTTGAGGCTGAAGAACTGCAACTGTTTCAGTCTCTCTTCATACGAGGTGCTCAATCCCACTGGACATCTTCGCAATCCTCTGAACTCTCTCCAAAAGATCCAAGTTCTTATGTTTCTTCCAGTCATGTGGGACATCTTCCAATCTCCTTAGCTACCGAAAGGTTATGGCAAGAGGCTTGCAATGACATCAGTCAGCCCTCCTAACACCCTCGGGTGGACATTATCAGGGACCATCCATTTGCAGGGGTCAGACTTCTGTAGTCATTCACATACTGACTCTTCCTTCACTGATGGTGGGTCTGTGTTTGCATCAACCTGAACTTTTTTACACAGGGCCTGAGGTCCACTGGTGCTGGGAAAGACAGTGATGAAGAAAGTGCTGAGAACCTCTGTGTTGTTGAATAATTTACCTCTCCTTCTGTTTCTGCTTCTTGTTTACTTATCTGAAGAACCTTTTCTTGTAGTTTGGTAACTTTGGCCAATTTCAATTTGAGTTTTTGCTTTTCTAAATGCATCTTTGCATGCACTGGCAATGCCTTTATAGTTCTTGATGTGTATTGTTCCACTTTTCCATCCCTGGTTTGCTTCCTTTTTGTTTTGAGAAGTCTCAGCGATTAGCAGCTCACAGAAAAGACAAGGGGGTCTCTTGCTGCATCTGCTTCTCTTTCCTTCAAAGGGGATGAACTGTTTTTGTGTTTCCAGAAGAGTGTTTTTTAAAAACTCCCAGCACTCACTATCTCCTTTATCCTCCATGAAAGCTTCCCACGGAATCCATCCCAACTGAGCTCTGAGTGAACTGAAGTTTGCTGTTCCAAAATGAAGTCCTAACAATAAGACAAAAACTGTATCTCAACTTTCAGAAAAAAAGATGTTTTTATCTGTGATTTTTCAAGGTGTTAGCTGTAGACTACCACAACTGTTCCTAATTTTAAGTAACCAGGACTGGAATAAAGGTATGACAGCAATTCAGATGGGATGAAATGAAAGCATCTTCAAAGTAATGACTTTCTTTGATTAGAATAGACAAAATATATTACATTTATTTTTGAACTATACTGCTCATGAGTGAATACTACAACATCTGCTTCTGCTCTTGTGCTGCTGTGCTTTCTTTTTTGCAGATAGAAGAGTCTAGAGGGCAGAAGGGGAGTTTAGGAATGTCAACACAGCAAAGTCTGGTGTGAAAAGGATGCGAAAAAATGTACTCACTGCAAATTAAAATGATAAAATTAGCCAAGTTCAGGGGGTCATTAGTGACTAAAGTACAGCAGAAGTTAATATTAAACTGAATTTTTACAAAATAAATGGTTTCTGAACTAGAGAAATAGATCAAATAATGTTTATATAAGGCATTTACAGCGTATCTTGACACATTGTTCTTATATATAAATAATATTTTCTTTTCTGGATAGTCCAAAGTTTTCCTTGATACTTGGTGTAGGTACAAAAACATGAGTAGAAATGCCCTGAATCAGAAAGGCAGAAATGGGCTAAAAAGGAAAATCTAAACTTCTGTGGTCCTCACTGTGACCATGAATGTGGCTGTAAGAACCAATAGAAGAGATGTGAGACTGGTGATAGGTTACTTAAGAGCTTGTTAAATCACATGTTCAAATGAAATGTTTGGCCTACAGGGAATTCAATTCATATCCTTCAAAAAGAGTTCTTTTTGAATTTGACAGTTCTCTTAGTGTTAAGTCATTGAAAAACCATTTTTGCAAGTGATGTATACTTGAAATGTGTGCATTTAAGCACACAGGATATATGAAAGTCAGAACTTAAAAAGGACTTGAAGTGATCAAGATGCAATGATGGTGCTTCTCATTTCCTAGTTGCTATTTTGACTACTGTTCCTGCAACTGTGTTTGTTTACTTTTGTTGTTTTAATCCAGTAAAAAACTAGTATAAAAGGCACAGTTTAAGAAAACACATTTTTGACACTCATTTTCTTTTAAGCATACCCCTTTCTTAAGTGGAAATCTAGTTTATGACACCTGATCATGGATCTTGCAGCCTTGTTGCTGAGCTGCAAACTGTTTAGTGAAGAGCATGACCTAGAAACGCCAGAACAGACGGAGTACTTTCTTAGGAAACCGAACCAATAAATTTAAACCTGCTTAAACTCTGAGGATTCTCTGAAATTACAGTTCTCTCATTCCTTGCAAGTGCTGTAAACAGTAGGATGCTGTAGAACAGTAAGGCCACACTTTCTGCACATCATCTTCTTTTTATTAGATCCAGCCTCACTCTACTAGTTGTTGGCTCTAAGAAGCGTAATTGACATGGCTGGATGCAAATCCTAGGTGGAGGATTCCTAGTATTTCTTCCTGATTTCTTATACACTTAGTGAAAAGTGGCAGAATTAAATTTATATTTCTGTTTTTCTTTTTACTCAGCTTATACTTCCCTTTAAAAATATAATATTAAATTGACATGCAAAATGTAAACTCTGATCTACTCTACTAGAAAGACTAAGACAAGTTTGGATTTTATATAACTGGATTCCTCTGTTCTAAGGACAGGAGTTTCTCTTGTTCAAATATTCTGCTTTTTTTTAATAGTTTGGGAGTGTTTGTGTTACTTCCTTGAGGAAATGAGTTAGATACAATGGCTGGGTTTTATCACACCTCATTTCTGATGTGCAGCATGTAAATTTCCATGGCTGAACTAATCACCTTAAATCCACTTTATGATGAGTGGAAAGAAACAATAAATTCAAGGACTTGATTCATTAGGTCTGCTTTGCATATCCACTTCAGAAAATACTGAATTGTACCTAAAATTGCCTGTTTTTCTTAGTTGACTTCAGATCTTTAGTGGCCATCTGTCATCATCTGTAGTGCATGTAGACATGAATATTTAAATAAATGAATTCTTTCCAACTTGCCTTTGAAGTTATGCTGAACTTGGGCAAGTTGCTAACATTGCATTCCTAAACAATGCACATTTTTTCGTTCTCTTTGCAGTAAAATTTTAATGCACATAAATGTTAACTAAATTGGATGTTTAAAGTTCAGCAAATGAAATACTTTGCCTATTTAACTATTAAAAGAAGGTCAGATTAGTCTGTATTCTAACAGGATAGTCAGGGATGTGGGATCTGGCCTAATCATTCAGTTTGAAATCAACATCAGAAGATCATCTAATCTAACTTTCTGTTCAAATCACTTCAACATTGATTTCAGACCTTTATCTATCAGGTCTTCAAGACCTCTGTGGGCGCTTTGGATAATTTGTTCCACTGTTTGACTATCCTCATTGGGAAAAGCTTTCTTCTTATGTCCAGATGGAATCTCTCCTGATTGACTTTATAATGTTGTCACTCACCCTTTTACCATATACAGCTACAAATGCCAAGGTTCTGTCTTCTTGATGACCCTCACAGATGTTGTGAAGCTGCTGTTAGGTCCCCTGAAAGCCATCTCTTCTCCAGACTGAATCAGCCCCATTTTTTCAGCCCCTCTCATGGGGCAGTGCTCCAGTCCCGCAACAATCCAGTGATCCTGTTAATACAGCCCAATATATTAGCATGGATTGCTGAATCCTGTTTATTCTTTGTAAGTCCATCTTTGAAGCAGAGGTGGTCCCTACTCCATTCACTCCCAGACTTTATAAGAGTTTCCTCCTTCTCTGATGCAGCAATTTGCCTGAATCCTTGCTGAATTTCTTGAGCCTGCTCCTCCAGCCTAAGTCTCTCTGAAAGGTGGCTCTTCCCTCAAGCATATTGATTGCCTAACTCTCAAGCAACTATCTTTTTTATGTATTATATTATTATAGTTTAAATTGATACATTTAAGTTCAACTCTCATAAGAAAGGAAGGAAGTTAGGAGGAAGCAAGCAAGACATTCTAGACCTCAAAACTGAGAAAAGTACTTCTTTCAAGCTATTGTGAATTTGAACATATGACCATAATATTTCAGTCCTCAGCAACAAAGAGACTCTGACCTAAAGATGCAGGGTACTGTTTATCTTTCTGTTCCTGTTACTGTCTTTTCAAAAACATTTAATAAAAAACCCTACAAGCGTCTAGTAGAGATTCCTAGTGTCAACTTTAGAAAAAGATCTGATGGTTAATGGAAATCTCCTGATGGCTCAAAATCTCACATGAAACATAAAAATCCAGGCTTAAATTCCAAGACTGAGGATAGAGTGACACTATAGACCCTAACATGGTGTTTGAATATTTGTGCCTGCTTAGGCAACAAAACAATTAAGGTGTAGGTGCACAAAGTTCCGAATAGTCTAGATATTCTAGGCCATGCATATTTCCATAGTCATTGAAGAAGATTGTTGATGCCAAAATCTGCTCTGATGCCTCTACTATATAGCTATATCATCAGTTGGACAAACTACGGATTCAGAAACATGACTGCTAATCCTAGTGTGAAAGCTCTAAGTACTATCTGTTCCAAAATCTATCCTTTTCCTTCTTAAATGTTTTCTCTTAGGAAAAATTTTTTCAACATGTGCAGAACAAAACCATATTTCACAATATGTTTGGGGATTTTTTTTAATGAAACAGATTTTCTGCTTTGTAGCCAGGTCTACCTATAAATATTGCTACATAGCTTCCTTTAGTTTACCTTCTAAAATCCTTCTGTCTCTCAGATTGCCTGCCAAAATTCTATGGTTTATATTACATAGAACTGAAAATAATTAATATAATCTGACTGACATAATTTTATCTGATTTTGCAAATCTGCACATATTAATCTACTCTGATTACTTCTAGTAAAATAGATGAAATATATTAATCTCTTTTTTTCTAACACTTAATTTCCCTGAGGAGACCATCTGGGACTGAGAAAAAAACTTTAACACACATAAAGAAATGTTCAACATGACTATATTATTTATTCTTCTCCATTGTGCTAATGAACTGTTTCCTACATAAACATAAGATGCTGGACCTACTTTTGAAAATGTCTAAATCTTTGCCTTTCCTTTGGATGTACTTCTTCAGAGATTTGGTTCATGGATTTCTTGCAATGCAAAACAGAGAGTGATCTGAACTCTGGTGCAAATGCACATAGAATTCCTGCCAAGGCTTAATAAAACATTGCTGTCTGATGGTTCTGCTATTTGTAAGCTACTGGACTTGAAAGAGAAAGAGAAGGTCTGAGGGAAACATGAATGAGAGGTGAAATCCTGTACCAATCACAAGTCTTCCTATGCAGACTGAGGAACTGTGCATAGAAATATAGAAGCACCCACTTTTAATCCAGCAAAATGTAGAGCTACTCATACTGACAAGCCATGGGCTTGAAATAAGCTATCAGGAAAGGTTTCATAAATACCCTCAGAGAAGTATTTGGAGATTACAACTGTGATTTGAATTTACAAAGTGGTCAACAGCTGCAAATAGCTGGAAAGCTAAATCACCTAAAACAGAAACCCAGCTATTAAATTACTGGAGGTGCATGAGCAAACCATAGCCATAACTCTTTTCTACCCATATAAACAATTGCTGAGCCATGAACAGCATGACTTGTGGCCAGCTTAAATATAGGGGTTCACTTACAGATGTTCTCACTGGCCATCTAGCTACTGCCAAAGAAAATGTGAAGTAGCTGGGCTCTGCCTGAGCTGCCTCCAGAAGGCACAGCTCATGCCTTGTGAAAATCAATGAAATTACATGAAGGCACAACATGTAATAGAGAGACAAGTTGGTCTAGTAGTGTTCCATGTCCTGAGAATACCCCTGCTTTCCCACTAATTCAAAACAGCTGCTTCAAGTTTTCAAAGCAGGGTAGACAAAACTGAATTTTGCCACCTCAGGGAGGAAGAGCTTTCATAGGTAAAAAGAAGGGGCTGAAGAGGGATAAAACATCCTGTTAGAGGTGCAAGGAAGGAAAATCCTGTAGATTCAGATTGTTCTGTCAGTAGCTGTTGCTAGATGAAAATACTGTGATTACCTGAGCACTTCTGATTTAGCACACTTTCTGATTTCATCCTCAGCTGTTGTGAGGCATTGGTGGGTGATGAATACCAGCTGGTTTGTCTCTATGTATTTGGTTGTTTACATGGCTATGGCTTAGTAACATGTCTGATTCCCAGTATGACTGCATTGCCTTACAGGAGCTAAAGCTTTGTTCACTAAAACTGAGTTTTGCATGTCTGAAGGACAAAATGAATTAAAAAGTCACTGTGTGATTGGTATGGTTTTGCCTTTTGCCGCAAAATGTACACTGTTACTGTGTCATACTCCTTTTTAATTGAAATGAAATATAATTTTTTAGAGGAAAGGAATTGTTTCATTACAGCTTTTTAGACTCTCCTAGAACTCCTTTTTTTTTTTTTTTTTTTTTCCACCCATAATGACCCTGACTGCACACCATGCTCATCATGATACACTGTGTCAGCTTGCATGGTACAATTAACACAACATGACCTTATGTCATACTGGAAGTTGCAGAAATACCTTTTCCCCCCTTCATTCCAGGAATAACTGTCAGAAATATTTATTTATTTTTTATTGTGTCAACTAGTCAAACACTTAAAATCCACAGTGGTATGTTTTATAAAATACCTTATCTTCAAAGAGTCTGGCAGTTAACCCTGGGACTATTTTCTCTAACCTTTAGATGCTCAGAATGTTTTCCCAAATGGCTGTATTTTATTTACCTCACAAAGTTGCAACATTCAGTGCCAGTAACAAGCTCCCCTGATCATTTAACCAATCTGTATCATACACCAGACTTAAATGTTGTGCTTTCACATTTTCCTGGCCAGTCCAGAAGATTTGGCAGGTCATGATTTCAGGATGTTTGTTATCCACATCAAGATGTTTGAAAGCAAATTTCTTTTTCAGTGTCCACATGACTGGCTTTGCTGTGGTATGTGGGAATTTGTTGTTGTCAACCCTGTGAAATCCTGAGTGCTAAAGCAGAGCAGAAAATGGAGTCAAGAACCATCCTGCAGGTCTCCAAGAAGAATTTCAATGAAGCATGATTAAAGCTGTGGAGGAGAAAAGTCTGCCATTTTAATTCAAATCTTTCATTGGAAGAGGGCAAGGTTTAGGGTGGTTTTTTTGTTTGTTTTGGTTGGTTATTTGGTGTTTTTGTTTTTTCATGTTAATATAAATTATTATAGTCAATGAAACTTTGGTGGTTTATGTCCCCCGAAAATCTATTTTGGTGGAGCTTAAGCAAACTACTTACATGAATATTAGCCACCTGCCTTCTGTTCTACAAAGACCTTCTTTTCTGCTAACAGATGATACTTCAAGTGCTTGTTACAAATATTTGGCTTTCATCACTACACTGAAATAATGCCCTCCTCTGCAATAATATTCCTATTTTGGGACTCAGTGTAACTCCCACTGGAGTCATTTATTGAATTAGAGAAGTAATATTGCCATGGTGACCTTTTGCTCTGGACTGCAGTGAGCTTATGTCTGTTGCTCTTCAATTCATTCATTGCTAAGATGATCCTGTTGAGTTTGCCTCAGTGTTGTCAGTATAAAGTAGCTTGCAGTTTATTCAGGAATTGGTCCTTCCAGAGTATAAGAAATTTATCCCTTCACTGTATAAGTGAGCTAGTTTGGAAAACTTAAGATCATATTTTGTTCATTTTCAAACTAGGAGAGGGAAAAAAATCAATTTTTCTTAATTAAAATAATAGAAAATTGATTATAACACGTTCATCCTTGATACAAAGAACGGTGAAGGGACTTCACTGTGCTGCCCAGCTTTGGAAACCTTGTTGTATTTGCCCGTGTTAGGAAAAGAGTCTGCCAAGTCTGTCTGGACAATCAGAGGAGAAAGATGGATTTCCTCTTAAGTATGATATCTTGTAAATGATTACTTTCCATGATCAACCTGTGGACAAACCCTTCACTCCCTTTCCCTTGACTCTGCTAATGACCCCACAGAAAAAAAATGGAAGAAAAATTATAAGAAATACTGAAGGCAGCCTGACCTTTCCCCAGTACACTCTCCAGCTCCTAGCAGTAGTGGTTTAGACAGTTGCTGAGGTGGATTTTTAATCTGATCCATTAAAAGACTCTGCAATAATTGAATACAGTGGTTTTGCTTTCTTTTTTCTTTACTTTTTTTTTGTTGTTTTTGTTAGTTTTCTTAGTGTTGGTCTATCTTTTAAGAAATATTGCATACCGGGTTCAGGATGCAGCTGCACAGAGTGGAAATATCAAGTTTTTTTTTGTTTGCAATTTCTTTGCTAATAATTTCTTCACTTTATATTTCTTTTTTGACTTCTGTTAAGCCGGCATTTCCTTAAGAAATATGTACAAAGACTCCAGAATTCTGTCCTTCAAGCAATAATAGCTCATTTAGAACCTATCATTTTATACAGTTTTCCCCTTGCTTATTACTTTGCATTTGTCAACACTGAATCCTTTATAACTTTCATTACCCATTCACTTCTGTAACTCTGTAATCAGCACTAGCATTCACTTTCTTGAATAGCTGTGTATCATCAGCAAACTTTGTCACCTCACTGTTCATGTCTGTAACTGAATTATTTTTATTATTTTTACTTTTATTGATGCAATGAACCTATGTCCTAATACCAGTAACCTTCTTCCTTTATGATTATTTGGGTTTGTTTGGTTTGTTTTCTTGAACTTATTTCCTTATTTTAAAGTTACTAATCGGTAAATGAAACTTGTTTCTTATAAATGATAATTCATTTTTCTAAGGACCTTTTCTACAAGAATGTTGTGAAAAACTTGTAAGAGCCTTGTGTATGCAAGTCCAAATGGATCATCCATGTTCATGTGCTATCTCACTTCATCACAGAAATCTAATAGCTCTGTAAGACACAGCTTTCTTCTGTAAGAAAAGCATTTAATTACTGATATTGAACTCTGTATATAATATTTATCCATATATATCTTCCTACTTGTTCAACTGTCTATCCCTGCATCAGCCCATAAACCTTTTCTTAAAGTTCATTTTCTTATTCTATTACCAAATTCAACTACCAGCAAGTAACAGTTACATATCATCATTAGTGCTTTACATGTCTAAATATGAAGTATTTAATCATAATTAAGTTAATTTAGAACTCTTGAGTGATTCCATGTGGTCCTTGAAATTTGTTTCTCTTCAATTTATTGATTCTGAATCTAGCTCTACATTCATTTCTGTTCACATATAAACAAACTCCAATTCCCTTAGCTATTTGTAGTGTATATTGATCTAAAAATACCTATATATTTTATTTTACCAAAAGGTCTAGTGAATGGTCATTTTTCTATTCTTGATCCCCTATTTGTGCTACAGACTCTATATCAGGCTTCATATTTTAGGGAAACCTTTTGTAATTAAATTCTAGGTCATTGACAGGGTGCATCTCAAAATCTTTGTGACTCTAACTTATTGTGATTTTGCATTTAATTTTCCAAATTTTTATTTTTTTTTTTTAAAAAAGGCATAAGACACTAATTTATGCACTTATCTTCAGTATACCTACATTGGGCTGAATAACTGTTACCTGTAAAGTAATTAGGAGACAGGAGTAGTAGGAGGGGATTCAAGGGCTTTGGATCAGCCCAGCAGAAGTAACTTTTTGTTTGCTCAAGATAATCAAGAGTATTGTCTAGTGCATATGCATTGGTGTTATAAACAATAAATGTAGGATTCAGCTATAGCTGTATATGTTATTAATTTTATCAAAAGTACAGTTTCTGCATATTTTTTAACAATAAAAAGGTACAAAAACTCATCTAGTAGAAGCAGGAAGCAAACACTTCGAAATCTTTCAGTGATGCCTCATAACCTGGTTTTGAGGCCTCAGTGATCATAGCCTTGATCTATGAAATGTAATATTGACAGTGTCAAGTCAAATATTTCAGTCTGTTGAATTTATTTAGGTCTTTGTTTAATAAGGTAAGGAAAAGTAATTTGGGGAAAAATAGCTAAGACAAAGACAAACCTGTATTAACTGAACAATCATAAGTCAAAAATGAAAAGGGAATACTCCAAATTTAAAGTCATTGTATGCATGAATCATAATGCATTTTTAATGAAATATATATAACTTCGCATGTACATAG
Source organism: Sclerurus mexicanus (assembly GCA_013396755.1). Taxonomy (NCBI): domain Eukaryota; kingdom Metazoa; phylum Chordata; class Aves; order Passeriformes; family Furnariidae; genus Sclerurus; species Sclerurus mexicanus. The sequence goes on from VWZF01005096.1 coordinate 184,711, forward strand.
TAGAGAAAAATGGATTCCAAAAGGATCTTTACAGTGCTGAGTTTCTTATCAAAGCTAGGAAATTTCAACACTATCCAGCTGCAGAATGTTACTATTTTTTTTTAACTCCAAAACCAAAAACATTTATTATCCCTTCTCTCAACAACAACTCATTCTTCAAAAGGCCTTAAATAATCCTCTTTTAAGTCTAAGCAGGAATTTAAAAGTAGGATCATAATTTTGCCTATGGATGGCTAATATGTCTCAGCAAATAAGAATGAGGTTGCTATCATTGTGCTATAATCAACATTTCTGATGTTTACTCAGGCAATATAATTGTGATTTATTGTCTTGTTATTTCTGTCATGTCATCTCTTGAAAATGAAAATAAAGTAAGTGTCTGGTGCCAAAAGTTGGCAGTGAATGACCATAAACAGAGAATTACAATGCTCCTCAAAACCATTATTTTAACAAAAAAACAAACCTGTTATCATACAAAATACAAACATGGCATTTTTCCAGACACCTAGAACTTACAGACTGAGGAGTGGCAGCTGTTAAACAAACAAGTAGCAAACGTGTGAAGTGTCATTTATCACTAATTGGAAAGCATTCACAGAACAATGAATTTAAATTATTAGCAACAAGCTACAACCGAACATTAAATAACAAAACAAAAAAAAAGGTAGGGTGAGGACAGAGACAGAGAAAGAGAGAAGGGAGAGAAGGAAGAAATAAAGAATTAGAGAGAATAAGAGAGAAAACAATTTACTGCTTTCTAGGAGCAGTATATAACTGTATCAAAGGATAGACATGGGAATATTACCTCATTCTTTTTTTTTTTTTTCCTTTAAGGAAAAAAGACCCACAAAAAACCCAAACAGAAAAATCCCTTTGTCAGTGTTATTTTCCTCATTTGTAGCTGCCCTTTTAGTTTTTTTCTGTGCATTGTATTGCTCTTCTTCTTAGTGTCATGACTTGTAATCCTTCTTTGAAGGACTGCCACAGACTGATGTTAGTCAGCTAAACAGCAACTTGCTGTTTCTTGTCTGAAATAAGACTGTAAATTCCTCAGGATGCTTCCTCATTCTTCTTTTGTGTCAGCACACAGTGGCCCTGGGCCATTTGTGAGTACGAGTGTTATTGAGGCAATGAATGGTAATAAAGGTTCCATGTAGTTAGAGAAAATTAGGGAAGGGATAAATCATCCTCTTCTTGAATACTTCTCTCCATAGCTTGATGGTTAAGGCAGGAAAATGGATTCATTCACACTTGCTGGAGCAGGCTCCTGACCCAGCTGACAGTAGAGGTGCTGTGGATCAAGGGCATGATGACTCAGGCTTATGGGATCTGCTCTTCCTCACAGTGGTGTCTACATAGAACATGTATTGTATTTGCACGTTCCTGCAGTAGTTCATGATTTATTCTCTGTCAAGAAAAACTAGATACTGTTCTTGATCTGTATTAATAAATAGCTTCTAAAAGGTTTCTAAAAATAGACCCATTGAGAATATTCCTAATGTGAATAACCCTGAATTGTTGATTTTAGAGTAAAAAAAAATCAGACCATTCTTCTTATCTTTGCATATTCTTTTATGTACACTTATTTATTTACGTCCACTTCCAAGAAAAAGTTAAGAGACACATTGAAATCATGGCATACAATTCATTAAGTAGATCACGAGGATATTAAAAAATAGCGATCCTTTACTGTGCCATCTCTGATTTATTGGCAGAAGCAAAAAAAAATGCAAGGCAAAAACCTCGTATGTTGAGTAATATCTTATTCTATGGCTAGTTTAATTAAAGTCAGTATGCCTACTGATGGATATAGCTTAGCTTTCCATCAGTGGGATAAAAATATCATCCTAAGAAAGAAAACTGTAATTTTTCGATTTTGAGATGTGAAAGCTATATAACTTCTTCTTGGGTTCTTTTTTTCTTTCACAAAACAGGGTGTGTAGTGTCTCATGTAGTCTCTTTGGGCAGAAAATTACCACAGAGCACATTAACACCCTTCTATATCATTAATGTCCTCAGTTTTACTTTCTATCCTTTGTGTTTGCAAGCTTTCTGTGACAGCTGAACTCTTGGTTAATACAACAGGGACTGAGCCAGGAACCTCAAGAGCTTAAAACATTAAATGCAACAGCTTGAGCTAAAAAAGCAACCCTCTGTAGCTGGGGACTGTAACACTCGTGCTGTCTGTGAATAACTCACTAGTATGCTGTGGTTGCTCTGACTGCTTAGCTCTGATTTACTTTGAATAGTTTAAAACTAAGCTTCTTGTTCACATATTTACACTCAAATACCTTTTTCCTTTTCAGTTGGAATATAGACCTTAATAAATGGCAAACAATCTTTCAGATAAAAAAGGCAGACACACCTAAATAATTTTCTCTGATTTCCAGTAAGGCTTGCTCCAAGGACATGAGATACCTTTTAACTTTAGCAATGTGAAATAAAATGACTAACTGAAAAGAGCCAGCTAGGCTACCTTTACAACCAATGGAGAGAAGCAAGGAAAACTGTTCATCCTGTTACTTTGTTTGCCTGTTCTAGTGGAATGGATAAATTCTGGAAATATCAGTCCTTCATTTGGGAGACAGTCCTTCCCACCAGCAATGAGTATCAGGTTCAGAAATATGGATGTTCAATGCTGTTTGAAATACCATTTCCACTTGGCTTCCAGCCATCACTCCAGAATAGAGTGGATTTTTGCACAGCATTTCTGTTATCTCTGCCAACTCTGGGATGATGCCTCAGATACCCTACAACATCTGAAATAGCAGTGCACAACTATGATTAGGTACCTGAATTATTCCCCTGACTAGGCAATAAAGAGTGGTAAGGGAATTGGCTACACTTTAAATCCTAATTTCATTGACATCACTAGCAAAACTGATTTAATTTTAGTTGTGCAGGTGCAGACCATTACCTCCCATGAGCCTCAGATTAACAAAAAATACACCTGAGCAAACAGTTTAGGCAGATAGCAGAGAGTATTTGCAAATAATTTTCATCTCCTTTGCTGGAAGACTGTAAGCATCAAAGATAGTTTTACATGATTATTTTTCAGCAGAAAAAAAGGAGTCCTTAGTAAGTTTACCAGCTGGGCTTGAGCGTTATGTGTGTTAACTAACCAAAAAAAGAAAGAGAAAGAAAGACAAAACAGTTGGCTAAGAAGATGAGTGAGTAGTGAATTGTGCAATTTTTACATTTCAAGTTTCACTGCTAGGAATATCTTTATTTCTAATCAACAGAACAAAATCACATAGTTTTAAAAAGAAATGTGCATGATTGCATTATACAGTCATACAATCTATGCCTCTGCAGTTTTATTATGGAAAGTTGTTTGCTTTGTCTATTAAGAAACTGTAAAGTGCCTGCATCAAATGAAATGGAGTCTGGCAGATAGTTGAGCAACTGAAATCTCAGAGCTTCTTCTCTACTTTGAATTTTAAGTCTCTTTCAAAGGAGATCATGTCTGCATAGATTTTTGTTTCAAATTTTTTTTTTGCATTCCCCATAATAACATACTCTTTAGTACTTGATACAACAATACTTCAAAGCTAAAGGAAAAAAAAAAGAAAAGAATGTATGTAATGTACACATTATAGAAAAACCAAAACAATTCACAGGTTAGTAAAAAGATTTATAAAAGCATTTTAACTATTTACAAGGAAAGTGGTTTTATGACAACTTTAAGAACGTGGTCATAAGCCCTTCTGAGGCTATAGACTGACTTAAGCAGCACCTTAGCTGAGTGACAACAGTGGAGCAAGACAGTGATTTACACACTTCTAGTGGCAAATGAAAACAATAAATAAATGGAATTCCTTTGAAGAATCATTTTGTAAATACTAATCACATATAATTGCAAACAAAAGTTCTCTGAAGTTTTGATAGATCTATTTCTGTCCTCCTAACAAAGACAAAAGAGAGTGGTTTACATCTATGTTCCACTGGTTTCAGAAAAAAAAGAACCCAGTTTTCTATGTAGATTAATATGCCCTTTCATTGAAGAGCAGAATCAGTGTATTTCAAAATTAAAAAGGCTAAAAACACCCACCAGATTCATACATAAAAAACAGCAGGTTTGTACAAAAGCCTCAGATCTTTCAAGTGTTTAATTTAAACAGTGAATGTGTGTGTTGCTTTGGCTGTCACTAGAATCTGTTTTTTTTTATTATGATACTTTCCATATTCAAACAGTTTTAAAATACTGGATATTCATCTTTTCCGTTCCACCACATTTTTATGTTTTTTGTTATATAAGTTACACAGAGAGGATTCTTTCTGAATAAACAGTAATGATATTAAATCTTCATAAATGCACAGAAAAAAGAAACAGGACATCAATAAAAAGTACCTAAAGGGGAAAGAGTTTTGACAATAAACAAATGTTTAAAATTAAAACAAAAACAGCAGTCTCCAGTCAGATACTAACATGAATCCTCGATCAGATACATAACTCTCCATATAATTGTTTCCCTCTTAAATGCTAGACATCATTCAAGTCTGGAAGAAAAGCACAAAGATGTCATTCCCTACCTGGCTACATAGGCTATTTCAAAATTCTTGAAGGGTTTAAACTGAGACATGTCTGTTGAATTATTGCCATGTGAGAAGGAGAGATCCTCCTCGTGACCAAGCTGAAGGCTCAGGTCTCTAAAAGTCATGGATCTCTCCATGCTCAGAGCCACTGGCAGTGGTAAAGGTAAGCTTTTTCCTGCAGGTCTAGATGTTTGTGGCTGTCATGAACAGCGACAGTCTGCCTTCTCACAGGAGACTGGGAGAGATGATGAGGAAAATAGTAACAATAGTGCAGACCATTACCTCCCATGAGCCTCAGATTAACAAAAAATACACCTGAGCAAACAGTTTAGGCAGATAGCAGAGAGTATTTGCAAATAATTTTCATCTCCTTTGCTGGAAGACTGTAAGCATCAAAGATAGTTTTACATGATTATTTTTCAGCAGAAAAAAGGAGTCCTTAGTAAGTTTACCAGCTGGGCTTGAGCGTTATGTGTGTGTATTCAGGCTATTAGTATCTTACTGATCATATATAGATTTGCAGAAGATCTAGACTTTCCATTTTCTCCACAGTCCTGCAATCAATATTTAACATCTTCATAGGTCAAACATTAAAATCTTGCACTGAATAATATTTCTGCCTAACTCTTACTTCATGACTTAGAACTACCTCTGAAAACTCCTTGCTTTCTGAGTCGTTCAGCCCTTTAAACATTCTGGCAGCAGATCAAAGTTGACACTTGCCTGGAAAAGCAACAGCCATGTAACTCCCAAAATGGGCAGTTCTCTGAAAACAGATGGGTGAACAAAGTATAAAGTGAGTCAATGTCAAACATTACAAACTTCCATAGCCTGGCACATTCTTTAACTTCAGTGAAAACACAAACTGATTCCTGTGCTGACAGGGAAAGATTTTACCTACACCAGATTCAGTAACTGAAGACAGGAATGTCACATTTTAGTGATGTTCAGCCTGTGTGTAAAGCAGCTCACATGCTCTCCTGACAGCTTTTTAGCCACTATCTGTGACAGCATCCCTCCTACTAAAGCATAAAAGTAAGTTGTCAGCTTTTGGATATTGTAGGCTGAGTTCTTTCAGTTCTGTAGGCATCAGTACTGGCATTAGGACTTTTTGAAAAACTTACTATGTAATTGTGGATAATGCTGATCACAACAAATCTTTAGAAAATGAAGTCCCACATCTCTTTACCTCCATAATGACTGAATTTCGCATTATTCTTCTGCTGTCAATTTGGTCCTTAGAAAACTACGGTTTGTTTATTTATTTATTTAACAGCTTTTGTGAGTGCTTAAGACAGCCTGACTCAATCACCACTCAGTTTAGTGATAATTACACGTTAGATGCTATAAATGGACACAAAGAATAGTGTCCCCTAAGAATCCAGAAGAAGAGGAAAAATAATAACAAAGAGCAGGCTTTAGAAATACTTGTAAGCCACTTGTCTATCTATACCAGCTGTTTGACACTAGCACTCTCCTTGAAATAATTTTTCGACTGAAATCACATAGCGATGCTGCTTCTGAAATGTTAATGTTTTCAGGTCTGAGGCAAGACTAGATTATTTTCCCTTGCAGTTTTTTAGCAGGCAGTTAGGCCCTTGCCAGCACCACCAACATTTTGAACCCCCACTGATGATAGAGTAAAACAACTGCCTTCTCTCTCATTTCTTTCAGGGAATAAATGCTCCTTGTGATTCACGCTGCCTTACTCCTCTTGAATGCAGCTGTCTTTTTCTCATCAGAGTTCAAGTAAATTTACAAGTGTGCTTTAGTGAGAGAAAACTGAAAAGGCTGCTTATTCTCCAAGCTCACTATGTTGTCTTTTTTCTGAGAAACAGTCATTGTTCGATAATGATATTCCCTGCCGAACTCAGAAATTGTATCTGGGGGAGAGACAGAGAGGATGTTTTGAAGGTTAAATTGAATGACAAGTTTTATCAGTGTGGTACATAAAGATCATAATGTGTTATTTATTAAGTTTTTTTTCTGAGACTGAGATTGTACCATGTGGAATATTCTCTCTGGAATATATGCAAAATTTTTCCCACGTGTTTGGAGCCTAAGAACTCCAGAAATCTGCTGTGGAGTGTCTGTGGCTTTCTGGTGATCCATTAGAGTAATGAAAAAGTGGTTATATACTTCTAATCTGGACCTAACCACTTCTCACCACCCAGATGGAACCAACAGGCAAGGGCTCTTATCATCTCTTTATTTGGCATCACATCTCTACCACTATCTGACAAAGTAAGCTGACTTTCATTACAGATCTGCGCCCATTCTTGGTTGTTGGGATTGCTGAATGTATCCTGCATGGGTGTCTGAAGAGGTGACCCTATGGATCCTCAACTGAAGAGCAAAGAGAAGATGACAGGAAAAGTGGGAAAGAACAAAACATTGACTCTGTTACTCCCTTACCAGCACTGGTATTTTGCTAAGTTCTTGCGTTCAATGTTTTACAACGATATATAGCAAATGGACTCTGAGAACAAAGAAATAATTTGCTTAGAGCAACTCTGTAAGATATCTCTCCAAACCAATTCATCTCTCCTTTTCTTACTGGCCCTAAATTTGTGTCAGACACTGTAGAAGTCCTGCCAGTATTCTTTATAATCTGTAGGAGAAAAATAAAACCAGGAAGGAATCTTAATAATTATTTTAAGAATTGCTCAAGAATTTGCTTAAGCATGCAAATTTGCTTTTAAAGCAAGGAAGATAGTAAGCTGAATAAAAAAGTGTCATAGAGTATACAGGGAGCTTTACAATGTCTTTATACAAACCCATGATGTAAATTGACTAAGAACATTTGAAGCATTGTATCAGGTATCTAGAAGGCCCAAGAAAAGCATCACTAAAATGGAAAGGCTCAGAAGAGAGTCACAAAAATGAGGCCTGGAAAAACTCATAATAAAAACACAGTATGCTAACCTTTCTCAACATGATGAAAAAAACTAAGGATAGAAAATCATTAGTAATATATTGAAAGTAGATTGGGAACTTCTTGCTGTATCATAGAACAAGAATTGATTTTACATGAGAAATGGAGGTAGGATATCAAAACATGGTAAATGCTGAGACAAGAACTTAATAGAAAACAAAGAGGGAGCGGATGTTTTTGAGTTCTCCAGAGTTTTCAGAATTATAATCAATTGTAACTAATATTGTGGAAAGGATATTGTGCCTTTTTTCTTTTTTTTTTTAATTAGAAGAGAAAAAGAAAAATAACTACATGTTCTCTTACAGTCTCTGGTGTTGGTCACTGTAAAAAGATGGGTTATTGAGTTAGAAAGACACATGAATTGATCTAGTAAGGTAGAAATACTTTCAAAATCAAAAGGAAATAATATAAAATTTGGCTGTTAAGGTTTGAAATTTTAAACTCAGTTTAGAGATTCAGCAATTCATTGATCAAAGGAAGAGGAAGCCCAGTTTAGAGGATACAGTAGGACAAAGCAAAAGAAACTAATAACCTAGAGAATTTCCTACAGCTTATTTGTTGATTTGCTTTGTTTGCCTGCAGAGGGAAACTGAAAAGATAAATTCTTGAGACTTTTATTTGCCTGCCCTGAATAGTTTCTACCTTTCAGTTACATGGATACACAAAATTTAGATTAAGCCATTGGTGTCACTAAGCCATGAATAATCTCTATGATCAAGCTAAGACTCTCAGTGCTCTACAGTGGCTGATATAGTCATGCTCAAATTTTCAGCTGACATTAACAATAAAAAGATCATAAATGAGTGCACTGTTTTATTTCTGCAGCAGAGGACAGATTTTTCATTGCCCTTTTTATTTTATCCAGCAACCATTTCGCCCATTGCTGCCTGATTCCCATCTGCTGTCAATGTCTGAGGTAGTCTATGAGAGTTGAGGACTGGCAAGGCCTCCGGGGTAGAAAATTTGATCAAAATTCCTTTGTTTGGCCACTAGATGACTCTCTGCTCTATTGAAATTTAGCAGGAAAAGCTGTAGGCCCTGGAAATCCAAAAATGGATGTCAGGGCGGAGTGGGGAAGAGAGGGCTGAGAGCTTCGTTTGGGATGTTTTTCATCTGTCGTTGCTAGCAGTAGTCCAACATGCTAAGGCAGCATGAAACAATCTACCTAAGGGTCAAGACAATTGTCAGGTTTACATACTTGTACAGCTTCTTTCTTTCCTTAGTTTTGTTGTTTGTTTGTTTTTGTTTGTTTGTTTTCCCTTTAAGAGTCTTCTAAGACTTAAAGACAAGGAATCATACATGCACAAAAAAGAGGAAGTAAGCAATCTTGACAAATCTAACAGGCAAAAGTGAGACTTTAGTGTTGATGTCATCACATGAAAAAATAGATATTGCTAGGAAATAATGTCTGATGGTCATTCCTCTGATGGTATTTTGTCCCAAAAGCTCCACATAGTTTCAATTCAATCCTTCAGCAATTTTGGTCTCTTCATGAGCATTGGTATTTTCATTCCTCCACTTGCCCCCAAAAAGCTTCAAGATGCTGTGGTATAAAAGTTACAATTACTCTGCCTCTTAGTTCTCACCCTCCTGCCTCCCTCTTTCTTATGGCAGAGAAACACTATGATTTCTAGTAATAAGAACTTGAATTTAGGTGTAAGGAAGTAAAAACTTCAGCTCTAATTTGGCGTTCCACATTGGACCAATGTCTTTAAGGAAGTCATTCTGAATCACAGACTGTAAGGCCGACTGCAGAGCTGACATCTCCAGCATTTTAGAGCCTGAGAAGCTGAGTGAGCTGACCAGGTAGGTTATGCAGATCTCTGAAGAGAACTGTTGGATAAGGACTTAAAATAAATCCCAAAATGCAGTCTGCTCTCAGGTTTTCTGCTGAATCAAAGAGCAGATGGTATAGCTTTTATTTGGTCTTCAGAATCTTAAGCAGCCACTGTGCTGTGAGTAGGAGGCTATTCACTGATATACATTAAACTGGATGGCAATAGGCAACTCAACAAACGCATATTTTTATAAGTACTTCTATATGTTTATGAAAAGTCCAGGAACTCGCACTACTACAGCAGATGTTTAACCTTTTTTTGATGATTACAAACCTTCCCAATGTAAATTACTATCACAGGGCATAAACAAGTCCAACATGCCCCAAAATCTAAATACATTTTACTGTCCCATTGGTTGCTGCTTATGTCTGGAGTGAGACATATTGAAGATCATATGAAGTGAATACTTACGTATCTTAGTTCTTCATACATGAGAAGAGTCACCAACCAAACACCATTATTTGTCCAGATCAAGAGATAATCATATTTTTCAGAAGACATTATGAAATTATAATTATTTGACAAGCAGAAGTTTAGCATGGTATCTGAAAGTATGAGAAAACAGGTTTATTTTGGTTCCCTATTAAAATGTTCTAATCCTCAAATGCAAGATGGAAATAACTGAAAAACTGTTTTCATCAAAGTGATGAGGATTTCTGAAGTATTTGGATTTTCATATACATTTTCAAAATTTATTCTAAACTTCACTCATAATGAGTGTCAAATAAATAACTAGTTTAATTTAATAAACCAAATGTTTACCACTACATCTTTTCAAGGATTGATATTATCACTTTTTTTTCAGGATGGGATTGTTTAAATGTATTTGTAAATTTTTCCAGTCATAAAAAAAAAGAATAGTAAAGTTCAAGCCTTTGAATAAAGAAAGACTTGGTGTGAACTATATTACTGTAAATATTTCAGTTTTATTCATGTCTGTATCTCTTTTTATGCTTCTTGAGAAATAACTTAAACAGGGACTATGGAGTGGTGTTAGAATTTCTCAGGCAGCCATTTTCATTTGATAATTTTTAGACAAGTGTGACATTCCTGAAGGGAGCATTTAAGACTTCTGCATCTCATTTTTTAATCTGTTTTTTTCTTTAATAATGTGTCTTTCTAGATAGGAAATGTCATTATTTGATGGCATTTGATAAAGTGATTTATATCATCCGATAAATCAGAGCTTATACCATCACAGCAAACTTGAAAAAGTACAGTTGAAAAGTGAAGTAAGGATATACAAGTGCTTCTTGTCATTGTCTTGCATTGTAAAACTTATTAGCTATGACCTAAAATTCGATACTGGGAAATCAAGAGGTCAAGAAAAGAATTTGCAGAAAGGCAGCAAGAATTTTTTATTACTTATATTCACCTTTGATACTGGAGAACTGTGCAACATTAGCACTTCAATGTCTCCCTCATTTTAAGTAGTTTCATATTCTGTGCCATGGCAACTACAAGCAGACTATAACCATGAACAAACTGAGTCTAGGGAGAGCTTCAGAAGCAAGTCTGGCCCTCATTCAAAACCCTTTGAAAAGGATGAAAGGGTGTCAATTGACTTTGATGGACTTTGGCTTGAACTCTTCCGCATTCTATAGGCAGCCTTGGGTTCTGATTATGACTCTAGATGATGTTCATGTATTTTATTCAATTGCACCTTATTTATATGTATTGAACAGCACTTGGAATAGGTCCAGGAATACAGAACTTTGTCTTCAAGGATGATATAACAGTGAATGCAAGAATATTACCCTCTTTTTAATGCCTCTGAATTTTATGTGATTCCCTGCACAGTGACACAAATTTTGCATTCAGGATATCATCCATCACTCTGAAATTAGGCCAGGGGTGGGTGACTGTACAGTGAGGTAAGATGGAATGCTTATGGACAAAAGAGGAAAGGAAATACTGTCCACATCAGAATTACTTCTGTGACCATTCAGGCCTGGGTCAAAATTGCACTTATCAAGTTGTACCAGAAAACATTTTTAATTGCATTTTCACCAGATTCCAAAGCTGCCTGACAGTAAGGAAAGGCAGGATTTCAAGCATACCAAGCATTACATATTATAAATATGTGTTATATACTCTAGGTTATTAAGAACTGTTTATAAGAGACTGTCAGAACAAGAGCAAGGTACCTGGGAAATAACAGCTTTTCTGCTCTAGGAAAGAAAAAGACATGTGACTATTTCTGTGATTTCACAAAGACTAAATCTTTGAAAGTTTGTGGCCTTTATCTCCACTTCTGTGAGGGGAATGTGCTGATCTAAGAACATGACAAGGAGGACAAATGGTTTACCACCTGCTGCCTGAGCACTCGCCCGCAGGTCACCAGTCTTGTCAAAGAGATTTGCATTGACGGAATATGAAATGGCATTACCATCAAAACATATAAGATTATCTTTCCTTTGAAGAAAAGTAACAGCTACAGTAACTTTGAAGTTTGAGGACAGGAAGGCAATTAGTTCAAAAGTACTAGACACAAATGGGGAAATGAATTTAACCTTGCCACTAATAGAAACTGGCAGTTTCAAACCCTGAAAGATAGACTTCTTATAGCATTTTTCAATGACAAGTCCACAGCCAGTGAACTGATTTTGAACCATAAGAACGGAATCACTTGAAAAACCATGTCCAATCCTCAAAAAATGTTAATCTTTCTGCTCTATGTAAATAGATTTCACAGAACTTCTACTGTGTGCCACCAGACTCTGATGAGACACAGATGGCTCCAATAATTCCCATGTCACAGGAATAAAGCAGAGGAGATTGTGGGAATTGCATGAATTCTTTTAAATAAAACTTTGCAGATGATGTTAGAAAGTGGACTACATGCTACAGAAAACTACTTCCTCTGCTTGCAAATGACTAAACAAGAATCTGGTTAAGGAGTAAGACCTTGAACATATGAACAAAATACAGGAATTAATCACTTTAGAAATTACAGTACTATTAGGGGTATTGAACTGGCATCTTCTGCCTGCCTTTAACTCTGTCTTAACCTCACCTTTCTTCATCTTATATTAGCTTAACATCAGGGCCTCAGCTTTAGAATTTATTTTGACATTTCTCAGAGCTCTATTACAATCTCTTACATCACTTTCAAATAATTTTTGCCATTGTTTTGAACAACTGTTAAAATGAGCTATTAATCTTAAAATGCATTAACTCAATCACAAGTGGTTACATTCGTTCCTTACACTTCATTCTCCTGAAAGCCATGTGCTGTCTCCTTGCTGTACTGACCATCACTAACACTAACTAACTGAGTTTCGATGAAGACAAGTGAAGACTAGTGTCCAGTCTGGCTGACTGGACATCCTGCCATCTACACAAATACAGAGCATAATAAAACCTTTACTAGTAAGGTTACCCAGCTAATATTCTAGGGACTATGAGCTTTTTTCTCATAATATAAGGCATCATATTAAATGTAATATGATATAATCTGTACTGTTAGCCATGTTTTTTCTGTCTGTCTGCAGGTATGCTCTGCCTAAGATTAAGGTAAGACTAATATAAATAATCACCTGAGAGTTTTCAGCAAATACAGAATAAATCCCTCTTTTTTTTTAAAGCAGAATCTGATGCAATTAGCATGAAACATGAATTCATAAATATGTGCTGATAACTTTTTCTCAGGCTTGCTTAAAGATTCCATTAACAATATTTAAAAATTCAAATGTTATCGAAATCAGCTTTAAATTAAAACATCTCTTACATTATATAGTCTCATAAAAGCTAAAATCTCCTAAAACAAGCCATCAGACTAACATTTTCTAAGGTATCAGTGGTGGAGTCTCACAGTGGAAATCTCTTCCTCTGGCAGGCCACCAGGCAGACTGAATTTAAATTTGGCAGGCTGTAGTGTAGTGCAAGGTTTACTTGTTCAATCAAGCATTCAATTAACTAACATGTCAGTATGTTGGTCCTTTGTGAGACAAATAAAAGGCAGCTAAAATGCATTGAGCCATCTGAATGGATAGTTGTGTAATTAATATTTGCTTTTAATTTATTGTAAGATGTCCAGATGCTCTGGCAATCAGTTCCTGAGAAATCCTTAAAGTAATTGACTGAGTTCTGTAAACTTTCCAGAGGGCAGCAGGTTTTCCTCTTTTTCTCTGTGTGATTAAAATTGAGCAAATGATTCAGCAGACCTTTTAAATTTTTAAAAATCTTTTTTTATTAATATATTGTTTAGTCGTGACAAAGTATCTCATAATTTAATGTTTGTTTAATACTAGGATTTATCTATTATCTGTACACTATCTCATACTGTCATTCTTTTGGGACCACACTGCATTCTCCAACTCAGTAAACCAAGATACACTGGTCTGGGAGAGGAGAAAGCTTGTAATTTCAGGTCATGTTTTTTCTCAGTTAATCTCATCTTTGTTAGCTACTCCAGTAGTTAATCTTAGTTGTGTGAACACTGAGCAGGGAGAGGAAAGGCATTTGAAGTGTGTGATTTTATAATGCATGTGTTGAGATGGGATGAGTTGTCCTCTGAAAGCATGGCTCTCTACTGCTTAGATAAGTAACTTAGACTGTATGTACAATTTTTACATGAAAAATTGGAGGAGGAGAGAGATCAGAGCCTTTCAATCTGTTTTTATCCCACTTAACCACAATAGCTATGCTAAACATTTCCTATAGCCATTGGCAATGCAGGCATCTTCAGAGTGTGACATAGCTTGGACATTCCATTCCCATTAAGTACTGAAAAAACCTAAGTCTATATTGATAATTGAAATCAGATGAATCAGACCTTTATGTGGCAAAACTTTGCCTTTCACCAAGGTCTGAGAGTAAATGGGATGCCTCTCAGCTAACCAAAGCTGAGAGGCTGACCAAAAGCTAGGCTGACTGGCTATACTGCATGTTTTATACTTACATCACCTGGTGAAGCTGACACCATGGGAACAGTAAGGACATTTCTAAATATCATTCCACTGGTAACCATTTGCCAGTTTCATATGATACTACAGGCCCTAGTGGGAGGTCCATTATGTGTTCCACTGTGCCATTTCCAACACACTATTTTGTATGTCTGGGAAGTCCTAGAATTGACTTTTATCTCCACTCCCTGTTGCATTTGCATCATGTAGTTATGCTTTCCCCCCACTCAGACACTGGACAAAATGTCATTTGCAGAAGGATCATTCCCACAAGTAACACCCCTGGCTTATTTTCCCTCTGACCAAAGTTGTATTGATTTTTCTGCTGCTGTCTTCCTGTCTAACAGTTAATGATTCCACTCAATGTACAGATAATAAGATGCCAGTATTCTTGTAGGGGTTAGCTGTGATCACCCAGAGCCACTCTCCCACCAAAATACAAAAAAAAATAGTTATAACAGAAATCCCACAAGCATTCATCTACATAGCCACATTAATTTGAATGATAATGGAAACCTCACCCAGAAGGGGCAGATTAGCTCATAAATCTGGTTTAAGGAATACCTTTTCAAACTACATCTTGAATTCAAGATACAGAGGGTTCATTTTTAAAATAAACTGCTTAGCAGCCACTTTTTTGCACATAATACACTATGCTAACCTATATGTTTAAAAATCCTAATATATTTAATCTTTAGTAGGATACAATATTGAATTCTATGTTTTGTAATATTTATTTTATGGCTATGAAAGCTTTTTAAAACATGTAATATTTTCCAAGCTCCATTTAATTTGTCTTCAATGTTCAGTTTCTGACCGGAGTCTGCTTGGGGGCTTTATTTTCAGAAAGCAGAAGTTTGACAATATTTGGAAAAAATAACCAGTTTGAGAGATCTTCAGTGAAATACTAAGAAGTTGAGGCACCACAAATGACTAGTCATATTTGTAAAACACAGAACATTGTGAAAAAAAAACAGTAAAAAACTCTTTCATGTTTTTGAGCTATTCAGTTTGAAACCAGTTCATATAAGGTTTGAAATAGTTAAAGAATATGACTGGAGTTTTCCTGTCAATATAACTCTTTTAAACTCAAAATGGTATGTATTCCTTTTTCTTAGCACTGTTTTAGTAAAGCACACCTGATTTTTTTTAAGTTTATGAATGCTGCAAACCAAACAGCTCCCTAAATATCAATACAAATCTTATTCCTGTTTCAAGGAAGTAAGAAATATTCGACAGTTGAACATGAAACAAATTCTTCCTCTGACATTTTATGTTCCTGCTTTATTTCCATTCACGTTATCTTGGACATTATTCTTAGGAAAGTCATTAAAAGTTCAAAGGTATGTATGAGATTAAGGCTTTCAGGAGAATGAAATTGAAGATCGGTTTTCAGGACTGATATCTCTTGCAGTATGCAAAATTTTGACATTTCTATTGCTCTTGGGGTACATTATCAGCAGACAGTGAACTTAACTTTGGGCTCCTATGGATTAAGAAAAGTTACTAGCATGCTGTGAAATAGAAAAGCAAAAGATTATCCTCTTTATTTAGCAGGCATATGCAAGCTTCTAGCATGCCAAAATTTAAAGGGTATCATTTCTATAATTGGTGCTCCTAACACAGTGAAAGTTTTATCTGCATGTTTCTGAGCTTATCTGTATACAAAAGCACAAGTATAAAAGAACAGCCCAAGATTTCTGCCGAGCATGACTTTTTTTTTAGAACCTTTTTTCCCCTCTCAATCTTTTTTTCCCCTATTTCTTCAACTTGAGACATAAAGTAGGAAACTCTTTTACAGCCCTTAGCTAGAGCTAATGGGACCCAGGCAGTATTACTGCCAAGACGAATCTGCATATTAACTAACCCTTTATGTAGGGGTCTAGCACCTGACACTCTTTTATATTGCCATAATTAAAACGAGTCAATGGGTCAATTAAAGTGAACTTTTCACTATTAATGACCTTTGATTACAACTAACTGAAGAATCAATGGTATGAAGTCAGCAGAGGCTGGAAATACTAATTCAGAAAGCCTGTCAGGTAGGCAGACATCATGTAACAAGGTCTGGATCTAAAGCTAAAGTAGGGCTCTGTCATATTAACAGTTGTATCATATAGTCTCTGATAAACATTAATAGGTCCTTGCATTCATCTAATTTACCTCTGTTAAACGAAGTTGTACACTAACACACAATCTAATTTTCTTGAAAGTAACTGTTGCTAATGCTCAGTCCAGTGTTTTAATTACCAGCACTGTTATGGTGGTCCATGATTTGCTATACCACATCTACTTTTAGTAGCAATACAAATATTTTTATTAAAAGTCTTCAGTAGGATAGGTGAGTGAATTCTCTTTCTTCCACAGCCTCTGGAAATACAGAAATGTTGGGGTAATAATTCAGTTCTGACAGTAATTTCTAGTGATAGGCTTGATGAAGAATTTTGGTAAAATAGTAAAAGATTCACAATCTTTCATCAGGTGATGAAAAACATCATGGGTTAGGACACAGAATAATGGGGTTATTCTAGTTCTTGAAATGAAATTTCATTTATCAGGGTCTCAGAAGGGTAACTCTCAGCAATCCAGTCCACACAAAGAACTCACAGGTCTTGACAGAGCTGATTTTCACCCTCTATGGATCAGATAAAGTTTCTAAAATCAGTGTTAGCCTAACCGTGGCCCAAAAAACTTTGGTGCATGTTCACTAATGAGTTCAATGGAGAGCGCCAAATAAACAGTGCTTTTCACAGTCCCATTTAGCCTTTGAAATAAACACATCAATTCAAAAAAGATAATATGAGAAAAGTCAAGAAATATCAATGCCAGCCACTTCTTTACTTTAGAACAACTACACAACAATAGTTGAGCATGTCTGAACAACAGAACACTTCTAATTTCCAAAATATTACAGTGAGGGGAAACACATTCAAATTATGAAAAAACCTTTGTGGCACTATCCATTTAGAATTGCCAAAGAGAAAGATGAATGGATACTTCACTGGGTCATTCTTTTATTTATAAATACAGAAGTCAGTAGCAGCATAGTTCATTCTAAAAGGGTACTTCATTATTGCAAAGTGTAGTGTTTCTTGATATTTTTCCTCCAATAAGTAGCAGTATGTCAAAACCCACATATTTAACTCACTTGTCTTGATGTCAGACCATGGCATACCCTAAAGAACAAATATTTGAATAGTGTTAAAATCTTGTCAGCAAAGCCTTGGGTATCCATCTGTTGCACAGATAATATACATACTGAAATGACTGCCATTTGTTACCAATACTAACAAAATAGCCCAGACTTCTTGTGTGTGTAGGCACAATACAAGTATTGCATGTATGGTACGCAAATTCCTATGCATATACAAGTATGTCCATTAGTTATATGTCAATATGCATACAAATTTCTGCTTAAATATTTACAAACAATTAGTATATTTTTCAGGTTTAGTTTCTATATTGCTTTCAGCTGACTGAAAGGGCATATGGAAACAAAAGGGACATATGGAAGAAAAGATCTGTTTTAAGACCAGATTGTGATATGTTTACTTGTGTTGAATAACATACAAGGAATATTCCTTCTGTGGCATAAAATACTCTGCTGTGAAGAAGTGTCACAATGCAGCAAATTGTATTTATTCACAGTTACATATTTGCCATTCATTTACCTGCAGTAGTGACAGTGTCATGTCAGAACTAAATCTGTTTTGTTTATTTCCAACTTCTATCCCATGATAATTTTCTCAAATCAGGATTACTCTTTTATTTACATAAACTGGGAACAAGATCTTACCTCTACTGTAGAAAAATTACCAAGGATTATTGAGGTCTCCCATTTACAAATATCATGCTGTTTAGTTTATGATCTTAAAAATGAGACTTTTCAAAATGGATTGCTAATGCCACACTGTATCCAAGTAGTGTTTAAACTGAAAAATTATTTGCTCCTTAAGGCTGATGAGACACTGCATATTTTACTCACCCTATTTTGCCTAGGCAGTAGCATGAATCCCAAAGTGTGAATGGTTTTATGCGTGAAGGGTGCACAGTTACTCACCCTCATACACCCTGGAGAAGAGAAAGAAAGAATGGAATTTCAAGCTTGTCTCTGAACATCTTTCTTGAACAGCCTGAAGTTTAACTGCAAACTCTCTCACCCTTTCCTGCTGTAACCACACTGGTTTCAAATTCCACCTGAGTTCCTGCCAAAACAAGCTGGAGATATTGGCTCTTCAGCACTTCAGAAGCTCGAGCCGGTACCCTAAACTTCGATTTTCTCTTTGTGCCCAACACATGCCCATACAGACACACAAGAGAAAGTCAAAGGGATGTTTGAAAAGCATTAACCCACTTTACCTGGGAAAATGCCAATTTGCATAGATGATTACCATATGTACAAGTATGAAAACGTAAATAAGGCCCTTCTGGTAGACATCACACACATGAGCCTTCCATTAAATCCTATAGAAGGTTGATGCTGAGATCTTGATCCTGCTTAGTCCTACTCCTTGATCTTAGCCCAAAGTAAACACCACATGAAGGGGATAGATAATTTATTTCAAAGACCCTGATCCTGCAGACAGTTTTACATACATGGATCATGTGCAGAATCAGAAATGCCCCAGGGCCCCATAATAAAACTATGAAACAAAATATGTAAAGGCATATTTTTTAATCTGAATGGCCTCTGCTAATGGAAGTTCTATTATTCCTCTAGAACATTTCCACCTAAATACATTTATGCTTGCAAAATATTTGAAATTAAGAAATGAAAGTGCATATTACTAGCTTCTCAATTATAAATCCTTTAAGAAAAAATCTAGTTTATTTCTTAAAGGCAAATATAAAGTAACTGCTAATTTCAATAGCATTTCAGTATAAAAAAGTAGAGCTTCACTGGGGATTTGGATTATTTAGACAAGATAGTACTATTTTGCAAAAGAGATAACACAGAAAGCCACAACCACTTTAAAAAATACAACACTGGTAGTTTATATCTGTATAGATTATATCTACATAATCTGGAACAAATCCTTGGATATGCCCAGTAATAAAAGATCCTTAGTTCATTCCCTTTTTCAATGTAACATCTAAACTACTCCTTTTGATTTACAAGCAGTTAAGTACCTGATCCCAGTATTCATTAATTTTCTTGAAAATAAAACTAGAAAAAAACCTGACAGATCAAACTAACATTGTGTCAGAGGATGCATGAGCACAGGGCAGCTTTACATGTCAAATTTGAACTCCATGTAGAGAGAAGTTAAATATTTCATAATAAAAAAGTAAGCAAATAAATTCCAGACCTGCCATGGAAACACTGACACTTGAACTAACAGCAGCACTCAATCACACTCTAGTCATATATTATTCTTCTTTAAACCCAAATTCTGCAGTGAACCTGCCCTCATCATGATAGGCCAGTCATACCTTCTTACATATGTCTGGCTAAATTCTTTGGGACTGGGACTTCCATTTTTCTCCTGGGTTATAAAGCAGAAAGCGCAGTTTTCACACCATAAGCAGCAACACACAAACCCTTTTAGTCACATCCAAGTATAACTAGGGGCAGAACACTGTCCATAAGCTGCTCTAGCAGAAATCTTTCATAGAAAATAACTAATTATTGAAATTAGCAGTAGCTACCCCAGACTGCTACTTCCTCTGTAGCTGCAGACAGAGGGTGGAGAACTGGGCAGGCTGAGGTACCTGATCCCACAAGATGCCATGTGTCTTGAGATATAACATTCCCTCAACTCCAGCAAACATTAGCTGGAGTTACGGATGTTCAATACATCACATAAACAGGTCTATAAATTCTGGGAGAGTTTTGCACATTACTTACCTGAATATGCAAGACACTTAAGTGAAATGATGCAGGATAATTAAAGACTGCTCACTCTACCACAAACCAAGGGCCATTTCTTGTCACACCCTGAAGGCCATGTATTGTTGCACCTTCTTTTAACCTGAAATCCACTATGCAGATCAATAGCACATTGACATATAAAGTATGCTATGAGGATTTTGGTTTTGTAATTTTTAAAAAATTTTATACAACCATAAGACTTGGAAGAAAAAGAATCCTAAAAAATGAAAACAAAGTAATATGGAAACATAAAATGGAGACAAAATTTGATAGTGGCAAAACCTATTTTGCCACCTCTCCTTACAGCCCTCTCCCAATATGCACAGTCAACAACCAGTAAACATTTTGGTCATGACAGGAAAACATTTCACAAAGGCTCTCTGTTTCAAGAGGACATGAATTGAGTTTTTAGTAAAACATTAGTCTCAAAGCTACTCAAAAGATTGCCGTTAGAAAAGAGAAAGAAAATCATATCTAAGCAAAATTGTATAGAACTGTTACCCAAAGAACTAACAGAAAGCTTGGAACGTGACACAGAAGAAAGATGTGCAAAGTATCCTGACATTGCTGTCACATTGCAAGTCAGTACTTCAAGAGCAATGAATGAGATGTAAATATTTACCCTAGGTAGCTAGATTGAAGAATGCAAACAGATTCCACAGATATAATACAATTTGTCAATATCTTTACTGCTGAAAATGGAAATGTTAACTCCAGCAGGCTACTGATCCTGAAAGATGAGTATAATCAATTACATTTTTTACCTGTCAGTTATTCACATCATTGCCTTTCTTGCAGCTGACTGCTCCCCTGCCTTCCATTTCTTGTTTCAAGGCACTGAACAACTTTTTATATCCCTTTTCACTCGGTCTTTTTCACAGATTCCCTTACTTTCATCTCAGGTTAACACTGCTTGTTTCACAACTAGTCTGTTTTCTTCCCTTGTTTGCTCAGTTGTCCACTGTCTCTCAGTCTGAGAAAGGTGGCCCTTCTGGTCTCTGAAGTGTCATCTTAAATCTCACTGTTCCTCAAGGTCCACAAATTTTAACCACCTCCTACAACCTGATCCAAAGCTCACTGAAGTCAGCAAGAGCCCTTTCGTTAACTTCAATGGACTACGAATCAGGGCCAGATTGCTGTCAGAACCTCTGGACTGAAATCTAGCATGAGAAAAAACTGCAAAAGAAAGTATATGGGTACCCTTGTTAATTGCAGAGTGCTACTTGAACACAGTCATGGCTATACTACATCCTAAATTCATACCATCTGTCACTATATCCAATATATTTCCTCCAGTCCTTATGCAAAGGACTAAGGGCTTACGTTGTTGTACTTTATCTGTACAAGTCTGGAGTTATGCCAAAGGCGTCTGACAGAGCTTGAATAAACAGGCATACACTAGTTCCCATCACTTCTTTTATATACTACAAAATACCATTCTACATCTATGTAGATAAACCAAGGAAAACTATCATGTTTATGAAGCAGGTTAGCAAAGCACTACAAAAAAACTCCAGAGTTAAAATGGCTGTTTAGCCAGAGAGACAGAGTATTCAGAAAGCACAGTGAAAAGTTTAAAACCAGTATTTTTTAAATTCTCAGTAGTGAGGATGTACAATGCTGTCCTTCCAAAGAACCTCTGTTTAATCTTACATTATTAATCTAACAGCACTTTGAAGAAAAAGCATTCCAGAAATCAAAACTAACAGTGACCCTACTTCTTACCTTCATTCATAACCATTCTGTTACTTACTCATTCTTCATTTGATTTTCCCTGCCTCTTAAAACCTTATGTCTCTAAAGCATATTTTTATAAGGAAAATTTAAAATAAATTGTTTTTACCCACCCTTCCTTCTCCTACTACTTTTTAAGTTTTTGCAAGTGCCTTATTGTAAAGCCAGTGCCTTTCTGCAATCCCACAGTGTTCCCACCAAGTGGTATAGGGAAATCAGTTCTAACAATTCAGGAGATCTAATGTGGTACAATAATTAAGATACACAACTACTATGTAGAAGATTCTGTTTATGTTATGGGAAAAGCTATCAGAAAGCAACTACTGCCTGTACAAAGGTAAAATATTACACATTTATTAAAAGATATACCATGGTTTGAGGCTATTTCAATAGTAATTAGAATTCACATTTTTAGCCTATACTGTACTATGCAAGGTATTTCAGGGGAGGACATAAGAGTAGCACTGGCTATTACCACATAACTTTGCCAAGTGTATCAGCAAGCACAAAGCTAGTTAGATGACCTTCACTGAGGGGGTGCAGTTTTGAGGGTAGAGGTTTGGTTTTGGATTGTTTTTTTAAAAGATATTTATGCTGACGCTTTTTGTATAATGAAGGGCACTCCTCCCTCACAGCTTCAGCTGTGGGAGACAAATGCTTTGTAGAAATGAAATTACTGTTGCAACAAGGTTGCTTACGATATTGTTTAATTAAAAAAAAAAAAGAAAAAAAAGGATGGGACACAGTACATTGACAGGGGGTGGAGTGTATCACAGATAGAAAAGAGGGGTATTACTTCTCATCTATCATCTGACATTGATATGGGAAGAGGACAAAAAAACAGATGTATTTTCTTTCCAGCACTGAAACATGCAAAGACAAAATGCTCATTACAAGCTGTATGCAGCTAAGAATAATAATAAAAAAATGCCCCAGTATACTTGTTTGGACTTTTTAAAGATATATATATTTAATTCTCTGATCTTTCAATTCAAAACTTAGAATTAAGCAATGAGTGAACAGGATCTGAAATACAGACAAGGCATTGCTCACATCACATTAAAAGGCATCTTTCAAATGCTGCTGTGGATTCCTAAACTTACACTGAACAGATTTTTTAGTTGCTGGAAATTTGAAATGCAAGATGAACTTGGCCACATTACATCTACTTCCTTTAAGTGAAATTGTAAATATGCAATAAATTGCTGTTTCAAAGAGGCAACATGCAGAATTCAAAATTCTTTGCTTCTTGCAGGATTCTATTGACTTGTGCATGAAGAGGTATTGAAGCAGTGGTGCAGTGAGAATCACTACAGCGATACAAATCCACAGCTCAAGCATGAGATCCTAGAGGCTGGATCCCTGAGGATCAACCCAGAGGCCACTGTTCTCCAAAATACACCACCTCCTTTAACCAATGAATTTAGTTTTAGGAAAACAGCTGCTCACCAACTTTTTTTTTCAGAAGAAAAAAGGCAGGAAAGGTGGGAGGGAGAGCTT
Source organism: Sclerurus mexicanus (assembly GCA_013396755.1). Classification (NCBI taxonomy): domain Eukaryota; kingdom Metazoa; phylum Chordata; class Aves; order Passeriformes; family Furnariidae; genus Sclerurus; species Sclerurus mexicanus. The sequence continues at coordinate 208,033 of VWZF01005096.1, forward strand.
ATGCATTATGGTGACATTTAGCACAGAGCTACAAACAGAAAACAAAGGCAAATATTTTAAATGTGACAGATTTCAACCAGAAACATGAAAGCATTTTCCCCTTGAAAATAACTTGCCAGAGTTGGCTGGGACAAAATTTGGGTTGCAGCTACAGGCTGAAGCAACAGTGGTGAGAAACAGAACAAAAAGACATTTTACCCCCACCTTAACACACCCTTTCTCTCCCAGTTAGCAAAGTATGACTGACACTTTTGGTTGGCTGCAAGGCAAAAATTAGCTAGATTCACATCCACGGTCCCAGATGTTTAAAACTTATCATCATGGATTAAAGCCATGAAATAAAAATTAAAAAAGAAATTTCAATTTGAAATTTTATTGGCATGTTGCTAGAATGGTCAACATCGATCAACAGGAGAGACTTTGTCCACATACTCTGAGAACAGCCTTCCTGCACCTCCCCCCTTCCTCTCTCTTGCTCTTTCAGCATTAATGCTATTAAAAGCCAAACACAATACTGGCTATGGGTGTAAAGAATGCTGGTTTTTTTTTGGATGTTGCCATGGATCCTGCTTCCAGTCGCGTCCCACGGAAGGAAGGTGCAGCCTCCTGTCTCTGTGGCAGGCTGGTCTACCCGGGCAGGGCAGAGAGAAGATAGCCATGTACTCCTGCTCCTCCTTATTCTTTCCCATCCACTATAGCCAGGTCTTTGATCACTCTCAGTTTGCCACTGGCATCGATCCTGCGCTTCTCGCGTATTAGATCCTCCAGGCTATGGAACCTCACCGTGTGCACCTTGTTCTCTGCCAAGTGGATCTTGAGATAGTACTGCTGCTGGTGCTGGGTGCCGGCAGCCGCCTGCAGCTCCCCCCCGGCTTTGAACTCCCGTTTCCCGAAGCGGCACCAGGCGGCGAAGCTCTCGGAGTTAGTCCAGCAGATCTCGTCGCTTTTTAAGCCCAGGTGCCCGCAGGCGTTCTGCACCACCAGCTCCGCCACCAGCGGGCGGAAGCGGTACCAGCTATTCACCACCCGGCCCACGTTGCCCGCGGCCGCCTCGTACAGGCTGTCCTGGCGGATCTGCCCCTGGTGCAGGTGGATGATCTGCCCGCCGCCCACGTACACCGCCCAGTGCGGCGGCGGGTGCTCCGACGGGCCCAGGTAGAGCAGCTCCAGCAGGTCCCCCGGCTTGCAGAGCGCAGGCAGTGCTGACACCGAGTAGACGCTGAGGTCCCCAGCCTGGGGGCCGCTGCTGACCTTGGAGAAGATGCATTCCTGGCCGCGGAAAGCGGAGAACTGGGTCTCGTTCAGCACCAGCTGGTGGTGGAGGTGGTGGGTGGGCGTCTCCTGGCCAGGGCTGCCGGAGCCCTTCACGCCGTACTTGTCTGGCTGGCCTCGCTCGTCCAGGTCCTCCTCCTCATCCGAAAAGAAGTAAGCCACCCCGACGCGCAGCTCGTCCTTCTCGATCCCCGAGGGGTCCCCGGTCGGCAGCTCGCTGTAATTCAGGTGGGTGATGCGATCCAGTTGATTTCCCATCAATGACAGGGCGAGGCGAGGGCAGGAATCGCCGGATCTGAAGGAGGGTGGGGTGGGCACAGACACAGAGAACAAGAGATGGGAAGGAGAGTGCAAGCGGAGGGAAGAAAAGAAAGAAGAAGAAAAAAAATCAAGACACATACAAAAGACTTCAGCGATTCCGCCCTAAGCCCAGATCCCTCCCCTCCTCCCCGTGCAAGGGATAAACTCCCAGCGCGGATCCTTCCCCTGGCCCCGGGAGCGGGGCAGGGCAGGGCAGAGCCCCGCGGCCCCGGCAGACGAGGATGCTCCCGGCGCCCGGACCGCTCTGCCCCGGGAGCGCCCGCCCGGCCAGCGCAGGGCGCTCCGGGGCGCGGGCAGGGCTGGCCGGAGGGTCCCGAGCCCTCCCCTCCGCCGGCA